>CM059283.1:19340719-19375719 GCA_030347295.1 Setipinna tenuifilis
TGCATTCACAGACCGGTGGAACATCTCTGAGGGTGGTCCCAGCTCACTCCTGGGGGGGGGGGGAGATCAAATCAGACATCCGTCCACCCTCAGAGTGAGCCGAGCCACCCGCGCTCCTCAGCAGAGCAGAGGGGGCCCTACTATCTGTGGTAGCATCGCTATGGCAACCCTTTTTGTCTAGCGTGTGCAGGTGTGGGTTTCCGATGCAGGTGCCCTTAGTTGGTAAACAGAAACAAATATGTGGAGAATTCTCTTCTCCGGCAACCCGAAGGTCACAGAGCATATTAAAAAGGGGCAGGAAGGAGGGAGGGAGGGAGGGATGGAGAGATGGAGAGAGAGAGCGGGAGAGAGAGAGAGGGAAAGAAGGCCAAATGGGAGGTTAAATAGCACTAAACAATGGGTGCATTAGGTGACTACCTTCTCTAAGCAACCACTAGAAACTGCAAAGTTCACATGCTGTACTAATAGGGAGAGAGAGAGGAAGAGGGAGAGAGAGAGAGACAGAGAGAAGAGAAGGAGAGAGAGAGAGTGACGGAGGGAGGGAGAGAGAGAGAAATCAATGGCAACACAGGAGGTAGATGACTGGCCACAGAGGAAAAGGTCAGATCTATTTATGAGTGAATCATCATGGTCTGCCACTCTCCCTCTCTCTCCTACACATACAAACACAAACACACACAAATACACACACACACACACACACACACACACACACACACACACACACACACACACACACACATGCATGCACACATACAAACAGAGGGGAAAAGGGATAAAGGAGTGATAGAGAGTGGGGGGGGATTTACAGACACACAGAGAACATACAGGCAGGCACACACAGATACACACTTACTCAAGGGTACGCATGAAACTGTAACGCACACACACACATGCACACACACACACACACAATGGACATGTTCACAGGCAGACAGATACTAGCTTACACATACACACACGCACACACACACACACTTTTTCATTTCTGGAAATTGCAAGTGCATTTAATCCATTTGTATTGACAGCAGGGGACCATATGAATTCTAAGAATCCTAGTGGGCAAATCCATTACGAGCTTGACAGAAATAGTTTCTTTTCATTCCGACCTCCTCCATCTAAACTGATGGGAAGATGACTTTGTTGAGGTCGCTACGCTGGAATACACATTCTAACCACCATAGAGCACTTCTTTGTTGGGGTCTGGAGTTTTCAAAAGACAAAAACACACAAGTCAAAAAAAAAAGGCCTATTTACAGAGTGAGTGGCATTCTGAGCTATCACTAATGTGTGGTCTGTCTGTCTGTGTGCCTGCATCTGTGTGTATATAATTCTGTGTCTGTGTGTGGGTGAGTATGTATATGTGTGTGTGCGTGTGTGTGTGTATCTCTGTGTGTATAACTCTGTGTGGTCGTGCATGTGTGTGCGCGTGCATCTGTGTGTGTAAAGTTCTACGTCTGTGTCTGTGTGTCTGCATCTATGTGTAGCATTCTCTATATGTGTTTGTGTGTGTGCATGTGCATGTGTGTGCTTTTGTGTGTGTGTGTGTGCGTGTGTGTGTGCGCTGCTTGTGTGTGTGTGTCTGTGTCAGAGAGAGGAGCCTGCTGTATGAGAGTATGGGTGTGAGAGCGAGCTTTAGATGGGTTGCATATGTGCGGGTAGCTGGGTGGCTAGCCTGTGTATTTTTGTTTGAAGCCAGTGCCCAAGAAAAACAGCCAGGCATCATTACTTCTGAAGACCCCACTCTGATTGACTTGCTCGGGCAAGCAGGGCTGCCTTATGTATCACGCACCAGCAGGCATTAAAAAGTGCACGACGCGTAACAGCCCAAAGGATAAACACCCAGCCGATACGTATCAATAATTATGTTTGACTGCCGCAGACTGGCTCAAACAGCTCAAATAGGTTTTCTCTCCCTCTCCTTTTTTTTCTCTATTCGGCAAAAGGAATGCCGCGTGTTTGGAGAGGCTGGCAATGCTCGGGGTGCGTTTTTTGGTCAAAGGCGGCCACTGTTGCGTCTGCCAAAAAAAAGCTCAACTCCCGGGCTCTGCTCAGACTTTCCACACGCTAAGCAAAATGGCCACAGCATATTTCAGCCCCGGGTGCCACAAAAGGCTACCTTCATACCTCTCCGAAAAGCCGGGTACACAGGGCTACAGGAACCGCCGTCCCATAGATCACAAGACTTTTCAGCCCCTTGCTGAAAAGGAATGCATGAATGTGCAACTCCTGCGACTTTGAAATAGACGCAAAAAAAAGCCAGAAAAGAACGAATACCAAACACCACCAGCCCTGTGAATACCCAATGTAGCTTTTCAGCTTTGCCTACCAGCTTTTTTTGGGGCCAATTCTAATTCTTTTTTTCAATTCTAACACCCCCTATACAAGACTCATTCAACATGAATTTCAAAATGTTTTCTCCCCCCTCTGGTTTTTCACAGCCTTATTTAGTCATGGCTTTGCTTAGAAATCTGGAGCTCGGTCAACGTTTCACCAAAATGACTGCATGTTTGCCACGTTTCCAAAAAGCACAGAGGCCTCGCGTTCTAGAACCAATAATTACACCAATGAGATCCACACGAGTGTCCAAAACAACGTCATCAACAACAGCAGTAACAACAACAACAACAACAGCATCAACAACAAGAGCTAAGCCCAAGCACAGCATTCCTGCGAGGAATGCAATCAGGTCATTGATTTCCCTGACAAGCAGCAGCATCCACAGCTTGATAGCAGGCACTGGGGCCTTGTTCTGCAGACAGGACTCATTTTGCCCACTCAGCTGCCTAGGGGAAGTGGAGATGATATGCAGGTGGAGCAAGTAAGGGGGGGGGGGGGGGGGGGGGGGGTTGCTGGGGGTAGGGGGGCAGATTAGGCTTGCACACAATCTGCTCATAAAATCATGATTTAGTCCCCCCCCCTCCCCGCATGGGGCCCCCCACAGCTCTTTAGTGTCATTCAGCCGTCATCATGAACACCCCCCCTCCATCATCACCCTCATCTTCATCATCTTCATCTTTATCATCTGCGTGCGAGAGAAGGGGGCGAAGAGAAACAGAGAGCAGAGAGGGAGAGATAAATCACGCTCATAGATATATACATAACATGGCATGGCATGGCATCCAGGCAGCTGATATCAAAGGAAACAGAACACAATGGAGAAGAAATGAGATGAATGATAAAGAAAGGGCTTTGAAAAAAAAAGTGCTAACTGGTTCAAGCTGCTGCTGTTGTGTTGCTGATGCATGTAAGTGTGTGTGTGTGTGTGTGTTGTGTGTGTGTGTGTGAGTGTGAGTGTGCATGTGTATGTATGTGTGAGTGTGTGTGTATGTGTTTGTGTGTGTGTGTGTTAGTGTGTGTATTGGGGGGTGAGATGAATATGTGTGTGCATGAGCGAGTGTGCGGTCAAGCTCCATTAAGCCTTGCCCCAATTAGGGAAAAAGCCAAGTCCATACCATCGATATGCTGGATCAGGACTTGGGGATGGGAGGGCACTTATAAATTCTCCCCCCACTGCATCTATACGGCGTCCATATACAATACACACACCATAAGCATCAGCCATTATCGGAAACATTGAGAATACAAACACAGGGGTACCAACCATAATAGCTTGCAATGTACTCCAAGATGAGCTGGTATCACATGTCATGCTGCGTGTATGAAACACATGGTAGTGTTTTATTTCCGACACTTTGAAAAAGTGTCTCTGTTTAAGTCGTACTCCTGCACTGACCCAAACGTGAACCTCCCCATCATCGACTCTGCATGTCGTCACGCCAACAAGGCATCCCTGTTTTCCACGCCGATATCTGCTTCTCCTGCCACCTCAGCGCTCCTGCTCGACATTTTCCAATAGCGGCACTGTCTAATTAAGCATCCAGCAAAGGGGGGGGGGGGGGTGGTGGTGGTGGAGATGGGGGGTTTGATGGTGGTGGTCATGGGGGGGGGTGGGTCCCAGATGGAGGCCAGAGCTGGAGTGGTGTTTAGGGGCCCCCTCTAGAACAGGTGCCCAGAGTGGTGTCGCACTCTACGGAGGGCTTGCACAGCTGCAGCAGGGCCAGTGTGGGACTCTGTGCTTGAGTTTCGCTGCACAATTAGCCGTCTGCCGTTGCCTCCATTTGACCTCCCCATGTGTGTTTCTGTCTGAGGCCACGTGGAATGCTTGTGTCACAGTGCAGTAGGGCGAATTAGCACCATAGGCTTTTTTTTGTTGTTGTTGGGGCTTGTGTGTGTGTGTGTGTGTGTGTGTGTGTGTGTGTGTGTGTGCGTGTGCGTGTGTGTTGTTTGTGCATTCATTAAGTTGAAACATTTTTTTCCACTTAACTTTAACCAACAGCAAAGTTCAACGAAATGTTAAACGTGGCCGTGCCTCGACTTACGGGTTAACAAAACAAAGCGGGTTGGGGGGAGTGTAGGGGGTTAGGGGAGTGGTGGTGGTGGATGGAAAGCAATTAAAAAACACTGCGGTCATGGTTGTGACCAGTGCCACGGCATGGGTCACCAGAGAAGTCATTGGGAAAGCGCCATTAAAGGGTCCTGCTATTAGCCGCTAAGGGGACTAAGCGTCCTTAGCGTCGTCCACGTGCGTCCAATACTGCAAACTAAGCCGTGTTGTCCAGAAGTTTTAGAAGCTAATTAGCGACAACTGGCACAAGACACAGGATGCATCGCACATGAATTAGTGGCACAGAACGAGGCCATTAAGGCTGTTGGCCAACACCGCTGTCACAACAAGCCACATCTCTTTTTCGAACAAAATTAAGCCAAACGTGGAGGCCACCAAAGCCAGTAATACTAAAAGCAGAGACCTAAGTATGTTTGCTAATGCTAAATGTTGCTTTTATTTTTCTCTACTTTACATGTGAGAGCAAAGGTAAAACTACATCCACTGTATTTCTTTCAACATGCAGAAGGAAGTAGTAGAAGGAGCGGGGTCGTTTTTTTCAGTGTGCTAAAGATCTGGCAGGGCAGATTGTTATCACGGCAGTTAAAAGATAGATAACACTTGCTGATAAAGCAAACGGTCTGACCTGTTGCATCTTAAATCTAAGGAGCTCAAGTGCTCCAGGGGGATCTCACACTGTTCCAGTTCACTTGCCATGTCATGACTGCCTGGGTTTCCAGGAAAGCGGGCCGCGTTGGCAATATTTCACGCTAATGTCTCGCCCTGCGCTAACCTTCTCTTGGCACAAACGAGAAATAATGTACATTCGACATTCGCACGCCACGCCAACTGACGGATGTCTGTAGAGGTCGCGAAAGTGGAAAATTAAGAACATTCCATCCCACTGCAAATAGCTTCGACCTTCCACCAGAGTGCAAGCTCCTCTGTGCCTAGAAGCCAATGAGGAACGCATTTTAAACCACATGCCCGAATGGATCTGCTGTCTCTCACTGACACTTGGACAGATGTTTTAGAGGTCTTTCTCGTCACTGTCTCACCAACCATCTATCTTTCTCTTCTTTTTCTATCCTCAGCACCATCATTAAACTCATTCTCTCTCTCTTTCTCTCTACCTCTTTCACTCATTCTCTGTCTCTTAGTGCTTTCAATACAATTCTCATAGACCCTGCACACCCGAGCCATAATACACAGTTGCAAGGTCTGCAAAGGGAAAGTTACTGAAACTCCACCACCCTGAGGACGTGTGTGCTTGAAGCCTGCTGAAGTTTGCACATGATGCAATGCCATTCAGACCAGAGACTGGTACAGAAAAGCTTTGCAAACACACACTTGCTTTCTAACTCTCGTCTTTTTTTCCCCTTTACTTCCTCTGTGTGTGTGTGTGTGTGCGTGCGTGTCAGTGTGTGTGTGCATGCGTGTCTTGTGTATGCAAGTGTGTGTGTGTGTTTTGTATGTGTGTATGTGTTTTGTATGCCTGTGTGTGTGTGTGTGTTTTGTATGTGTTTATGTGTTTTGTATGCTTGTGTGTGTGTGTGTGTGTGTGTTTTGTATGCCTATGTGTGTGTCTTGCAGCGGGGCTTTGTGGGTCTGTGCTAGTCCCAGAGGCTGCCTGTGCGTCTCCACTGTGAGCCATGTGGAACAGCTTAAACACGCACACAGTCCGACCAATCTCGACCTGTCACAGGACATTTATCTTACTCCACATCCCCTTGTGCTGTACGCCGAGATCGCTTTCGCAGATGTGCACTGTACTAACAAAGCTCAAGCTGCAGCTTTCAGCAACTCGCTCTCTCTCCGCGCTCTGTCTTTTTCTGTCCTCCCTCATGTCTCTCTCATTCGCTCTCTTTCTCTCTCTCTCTCTCCCTCTCTTGCTCTCTCTCTCTCTCTGTATGGGTTCATCCCGATTTTTTTATTTGTCATTCTTTCGGGTCTTGGTCTCTCACCCTCGCTCCCTTCAGCTCGTAAAAAAAAAGCCGGTGTGACCACAACAGACTTGGCTTTCATGAGGGGAAAAACAAATTTAGCGATCGATATATATATATTTTTTTATATCCTATGAAAAATGCACAAGTATTAACATATGTGGACTTAGCTGACTCCCTGCCTCAGTAAGAGCCCCGGAGAGACTTAAGCGAAACGGCAAACGATGATGTGAGTTCCTGTGTGGGTGTGATCTGACGCTGATATAACCAATAAATACAAACACAGGTGGCCTTGGGTTTCACGGTCAGGCCCTAGACCTTTTCAGGCATGAAAATATTTAAGCCAAAAAAAAAATGAGAACAAATCAACTTTTGTGTTAAAGGGGAAAGAAGAAGTAGAACTGAGAGTGTGCGAGTGAGGAAAGGACTGAAAAAGGTGGAGTTGGGAGGGTGAAGGTGGAGGGTAGGAGGGTAGGAGGGTAGTAGGGTGAGGGGTGGGGGGTGATGGGGGCACAGAAAAGAAAACGAGCGAAAAGGAGTCAGGGAGTTTATGTTAGGTGGAGCTTGGGAGCTCAAATTTCCCGTGGCAATTTTGAGCCAGTCCAGGATTTTCTGCAGAGGAATTAGGTTGGAACAGGAGAGGAGAGATGAGGTGAAGAGAGGAGAGAGAGAGAGCGAGGGAGTGAGAGAGAGAGAGAGAGAGAGCAAAAGAGAGAGAGAGTCGGTCTCCAGCTTGTTTCGGTGCAGAAACATCTGTATTACATTTGCGCTCAGCTGTGGAGAATGCTCTAGTTGCATGTCGCTTAAAACCCTCCTAATCTGCAGAGGACTAGAGCTGCTCTCACTGCCCCACTTCTCCACTCTGTCATGGCCTAACCCCCTGCTCACACACACACACACACACACACACACACACACAGGCAGGCAGGCACGCACTCCCCTCCACAGACCCTGACTCAGTGTCCCTGTCATGGGACTTCTGCGGCATGCCTGCTGCAAAAGAGAAAGAGAGAAAAAAAGAGAGAAAGAGAGCGAGAGAGAGAGAGAGAGAGGGAGAGAGAGGGAGAGAGAGAGAGAGAGAGAGAGAGAGAATGAGAGAGAGAGAGAGAAAGGGAGGAAGAGAAGGGGCCAAGGCTCATGAAGTCCAATTTGAAATATTCATGCCAGGCTATCCCCCTCGGAGTGGCTGAGCGATGGTGGTATTTTGATATGCAATTGTTCAAAGGCCTCCAGGTGTTATTATTGAAGCACTTCCAACAATAGAAAAAAAAATAGAGAAAAAAAAATAAAAACAGCCATCCAATGATAATATTCACGCGTGCATGCACGCACAAAAGCACAGACACACACACATGTACCCGCAGACACACACACACACACACACACACAAGAACACACAAACAAAAAGAGACATGCACACACAGGTTCAAAAGCACAAAAGGTACAAAAGAAACACACACATGCATGTACACACAAAGTCATACACACAAATATGCACACAAAATACAAACACATGCATACATACACACACTTGCAAACATACATATGCACACATACCCACTTACACACATACATACATACATACATACATACATACATACATACATACATACATACATACATACATACATGAATATGCACATAAGTACACAGATGTGCACACACATACAGTACACACACATTCATTTATACAGACATACACACATAAACCCACACCTCCAGCCAGCCTCGGTGTTGTGTGTGTGTATATGCGTGTGTGTGTGTGTGTGTGTGAGTGTGTACTGTGAGTGCGCTGCTGCTGCGCTCTGGCCTCTGAAGTGTCTAGTGATTTTGATTTTAGCCCGCGGAGCAGAGCAGGGCAGGGCAGAGAGGGCTAGCTGTTCCCCTCGGGCTGCCGCTGGTGCTGCCTCTGCTGCTGCTGCTGAGAGAGAGCCGTCCAGATACAGATATATGCAGGATCAGCACATTCGCACTTGGCGTGAGAACAATAACTCCACCATCCCCACTGCAGGGCAAGGGCACTGCAGACACACCAGGGATGCTGAGGGGGGTTAGAGTGGAAGAAGAAAGGAGCACACAGAGAGAGAGAGAGGGAGGGAGGGAGAGAGAGAGAGAGAGAGAGAGCGAGAGAGAGAGAGAGAGAGAGAGAGAGAGAGAGAGAGAGAGAGAGAGAGAGAGAGAGAGAGAGAGAGAGAGAAAGAGAGAACAGGGAGGGAGGGAGAGAGAACAGGGAGGGAAAACAGATAGAATGACAGGAAAAAACAAAAGAAAGAAAGAAAGAAAGAAAGAAAGAAAGAAAGAAAGAAAGAAAGAAAGAACGAATGGAAGAAAGAAG
Source organism: Setipinna tenuifilis (assembly GCA_030347295.1). NCBI lineage: Eukaryota > Metazoa > Chordata > Actinopteri > Clupeiformes > Engraulidae > Setipinna > Setipinna tenuifilis. The sequence goes on from CM059283.1 coordinate 19,349,385, forward strand.
GGAAGACCAAAAACAAGAAAGGGACAAAGACAGATAGAAAGAAAGAGAAAGAGAGAGACAGAGACAGAGAGAGAACTATACTGAGGCAGGCAGATACTGAAGCAGAGTTGGAAAGAGATGGAGGATGAGAGAGAACATGAGAGTAGAGAGCAGGTGACTGTCATATAAATTCATGTATGTTCCTCATCTGGTCCCCACCAAATGCACATCGCATCTGTCACAGCACAGCCTGATACTTCAGAGCCTAAATCCAACGTGCCACAACTCAAAGGTAGCCCTATAGATTTGCAATTAGGTGTAAACAAATGTAAGACATGGGGATGTTAGCCATGATGGTGTTTAATGTTAAAGAAGAAAAAGAGGAAGAAGAAGAGAAAGAAGAAGAAAAAGAAAAAGAAGAATAAAAGGAGGAGAAAGAAGAGGAAGAAGAAGAAAAAAGATAAAAGTCAGACCATAAAACATAGGCGCTGTGCATGAACAAGCCATCTGTTCCTCTCTTGTTTAGAAGCGCTCATCACATCTCTTTTAAGGTTCAACAACAAACACACAAGTGAGCAGGAAAAGCACGAGTACATCCACTCTCAGATCAATTAGACAAAATGGCACAATCAATGTTTAAGGCAAAACAAGCAAAGCTTCACAGACTAGGCAACACAAGACCATTTAAACAATTCAAACCCGTCAAAGTCTGCAGACAGTGTTTACTGGAAGCTAATTGAGGAGTCTACGGAAAAAATGGGCAAAGTCACAAAATCATTTTTTTTAAGTTACTCCCCCTATCTGTAGTTGCACTAACACCCAAAAGCAATGCTGTGAATAAACGAGCATAGTCTCGAGTTAGAAGCATTTAAAAATACCATTTATCTATAAAATCAAATAAAAAATCTAACTTATAAATTAAATTTTCTCAGTTTCTGTATTTTGTGACCATGCTTGTTTTTCCTGTGGACTCCTCATTTATGATGAAACTGTTCAGTTTATCTGCATGTAGTAACAAAAATAAAAATCTGATCTGATCAAGGCCTCTTCTTGATACAGTAAAGCATGTTATTGGTGAACACGTGATGTGCAAACGTAAGTGAGAACTTGGATAACACAATAACATAATGGGCCACAACAAAACCTTGCATGCGCCTTACTCAATCAATCCAAAAGCAATCCAATCCATAAGCCATGCGAAATGGCCTTCTAAATTATTTAACGATGACATAAGAATACTAAGCAATACTTTATTGGCAGTGGTGATCACGGTCTGACGCACTGTGACAGGGTGGATGGGGGTCATGAGTGATCTCCATGCCGTAAAATTAAAAACAAAAAAAAAAACTGCAGGGCCCCCCCCATAAACCCTCAGGGGACTGGAGATGAGAGTGGCTTCTTCATTAGTTAAAGCTATAGGATGAGGCTTACCTCATACTGTACCTGGTCTGGCTAATGTACAGCGCTGGGGGGTGGGGGTAGGAGGGGGGGGGGGGTGGGTGTATTAAATGGAGGGAAGACAAGCGAGACCTCTAAGCAGACAGTAGCGCCACTGATGCCATCTCCCCCCACCCCCCCCAACACACACACACACACACACACACACACACACACACACAGACACACACAGACACACACAGACACACACACACACTCCTTTCACAAGGCCTTCAGCCTGTGACGCGCTTGCCTTTCACACTCCGTGATTTATGGGTAGTAATTACTCTGCAGCCGGTGACATCATCTCACCATGCAGACTGCACAAAAAGTGACTAATTAGCCCTGCTGTCTTCCAATGCCAGCCATGTCTGTTGTTTTCTTATTCTGTTTTTTTTTTCACTCTCTCTCTCTCTCTCCTCCCCTCCTCTTCTCCTCTTCTCCTCTCCTCTCTTTTTTTTTAAAAGCCGTCAGAGACGAGGCATGTCAAAACAAGATCCCCCATCCCACAGCTATCGCAAACGTATATTCCCACTGGCAGCCGTCGTAATTAGCTTATTCGGTGAGCAAATAGAAAGTGTGTGCGAGAGGCAGGCAGGGATGCGGTGAAGGCTGCTTTGCTCGGATGGCCGGGCGGGGAGAGGATGCTAAAGGGATGGTCGACAGGACTGCTATCATTACGCCAAGGCGCGGGATTATAAACAAAGTGAGGCGTCGCGGCGTCTAAACAACACCTGTCTGGATGATGGGGGGGGGGGGGGGTATTTTAAGTCAGTTCTGCATTTTCTCAGCCAAAGCACACACAAACATAGACACACACACACACACACACACACACACACACATATGCATGCATGAAAACACAGGCATGCACACACACTCACATTTTTACACTCTTCAAGTATGTGTGCCTCCCTGTCTCTTGCGCATGCACCCCCCTCTCCTGCACACACACACACACAGAAACACAAACACACATACACATACACCACACATGTGTGCTTATGCACCCACACACTCTCAAATGTGCACACACATGGGGACCCACACCAGGAGATAGAGAGAGAGAGAAAGATAAACAGGTCGACAGAAAGACAGAAAGACAGAAAGAGAGAGACAGACAGACAGACAGACAGACAGACAGACAGACAGAGACAGATAAACAAACAGACAGCGAGACAGACAGTGAGACAGACAGAAACACAGAGGGAGAAATACAGAGCCTTGATCACTTGGCATGTGATAGGCACACATTTCAACTTCAAAAGCAGCGAACACTGGGCACAGCTGGGGAGCGCTATCCTATAATGTCATTACCCCACTTGCAAAAGGCTTCAAACCTCACAAGACTCCCTTTCAGGAAGCACAACTCATGTGCCATCACTCACAGAGTCACTACAGATAAGCAAGGCAGAATTTAGATTTAAAAAAAAAAAACATCCCCCCATGTAACTACAACATTAAAACATTATTTTCTGTTCTTACTCATAACCGGGCCAATGTGTGAAATATAGATCAGCTGTGCTTCTTCAAATCCATGACATACTGCAGTGTTGTTTGACTGGCAGTTCCCCCTTTAGTCACTTTACTGATGCTGTTTACTTCAGTGCTACAGGTGGTGGGAATTTGGGAAGGGAAGTGCCAAGCAACCACTACAAATGTAATTCAGTGCATGTGAGTGGAAAAACCTCTGTCCTCAACAGTGGTGATTGAGTTTGTCACCATGAATGAACTCCTCTGTCAATGTACTCTCTCTTCACAGGGGGTGATGTCAGAAAAGGAAATTCTATCAGACAATTTCACCTTTTCTTCCCTGGCTCAGCGTTTTGGTCTCGCAAAAGAGATGCCTTGAGATGCCAATCACTTGGAATGACAGCCATGGTTATTATAACAACATAGTTATATTGTATTCTATGATAATAACAGTATGACAGACAGACCTGTGCCATTGTGCAAACCATCATGTCATCCCACATCATGTTTAAACCGTGTATGGTACATCTATTGAATAAGCTCAAGGGCTGTTGGTATGATATCATTGCGATTTCATTGGCTTTTCATGACATCACTGAAATACACTCTAGGGTGTTGTCCAATCAACATGGATGAACGTCACCACACACATTTTCGAACCACAATGACCGTGCTAGTCTGAGCCAAACTGATAACTTTTTTATGTTAGGTCACATTATGTTAGATTACTAGTTTTAGGAAACCGGATGATCATTACATGGCCTTTGTCTAATCAAAGTGACGCTGTCCAGCTTAAGCATTGCTGAAAAAACCTGCAAACGCAGCATCACCCTTGGTGCTGAAAGCTTTCACCACGGAAACGTTGTGTAGTTCATGTCCTTTTGTCTAAACTATTACTGTAATGAACGAAGAGATCACAAAATCATATACTTGCCTTCTTTATTAAAAAGAGAACGTCATCACGTAAACCAAGCGTGCTTATCAACAAACATGGCTTTCGTGCATGCAACTGGAAAGAGAAAAAGTTTCAGGTCTCTGACCCGATGTTAACTTTGACAAATAGAAACATACCTTGTGGTCAGATTCAGTCCATACAATGAAACATCAGTCCTTTACAAAAAATATATATCTCTTTCACAGTTGAGCAGGTCTAATGCAGGAACATAATCCTCAAAAGCAATCCATTCAAAATGTATTGGCAAAACTTCCAAAGCCTCAGGTAACATTTATCCGACCAAGTTGATAATACTTGTTGATTTTTTTTCCACAGAAGCAGGTACCAGCTTTTATCCACGGTTATTGTTTTCAGTGAGCACTGGAGTAAGTTTGCGCAAACCATTATCCAATTTGAAATAACCGAAATAGCTCAAAGCCACGTGTTTTCAAAAGTTCAGTTATCAGCTTTTAAACGTTTTAAAAGAATGAATACATTATTTTTCCCTTTTTCAATTCCATACGACTGGCATGAACACAATTAATCCAAAACTCTCCAACTATATTTAACTAATAAAGCAGGATCATGTAACTAGAAAAAAACACACACAATTAAACATGCGATTTTGTCTTGTCCAACATTATGTCTGTTTCTGAGAATTGTGAGAGATAGCCACGAGCATATCCAAAACCTTCCTGTAGAACAAAGGAATGCACTCCGCTTTTGTGCGCAACTTTGAGCCAACGCACCAACTCCAAGCAAGTTTTTTTGTTGTGTATGTGAGGCGCCAGTTCGCTTTCTCCTCATGAAGTCTCTAAACGAATACTAATTTTAGGTTACTGTTACATCTTTCTCAATATGTTAGGTACTCACAAAAACACAAAAGACTCCAATAAGTTCCAGTGGTGATTTTTTGGATAATGTTATGAAGTCTCTTTGTCTACACGTGTGGAGACGGCGTATTGGCCGCGCCTCATTCATTACGCACGGAGCCCCGCCCTCGGGGTACAGCGAGGCGCGGCGTCGTGAAAGCCAAGTCTCTCCCATTGGCAGAAAGTTCATCGAAGTCTATGATTCTGAATGAGCGCTATCATCCTGTGCTACTAAATTAGCAAGACGACTCGTTTCAAGATACCAGTCCATACCATAACCTAATGAGATTGGAATGAGACAACCAAGTGTATTGAGGTTCTTTTTTGTCCTTCATGTTTGTTTTGATTATGATTATGTTAGGATTTTCCTGTTGGCTTTTCCACATCATTTAAAACACATATTATACACATTTCCACAGGCCAGTGGTCAGAGCTTTTTTTTTCCAGCTGTGGAACAAGCCTTCTGTCTGGACATGTTTTTGTTTGTCCTGGGCCACTAGGGCAGCCCACCTGAAGGTCAACAGTCTTGGCAACAGGTCGCGACCTCAGGCACCCCATTCATCACTCTGGCAGGTTTAGAGAGAGAGGAAAAATGCCTGTCAGGGAGAGAACCAGCATGGTTAAGTGCACACCATAGACATTTTCTAACTGACCATCAACAGTGTGTAGGAAACTGCTGTGTTTAAAACATGGACTAGCTGCCCAGACAGAGTGGTTGATAGCATCTTTATTGCTTACTAGTGGGTGTGCCAGTAATGCATTGTTTTTGAGTTCTCTGATGCATTTTTTTTTTTGCTCTTGCTTGGGAAATGCTCACTTTGGTTTTACACACTGCAAGGAACAAAACACATCTTGAATGTAATGGTGCCTTAAAATCAAGCATGCTATAGGCACTTACAGTAAGAGTGTGTACTAACAGTTTTGCTTTTCCCATGTTAACGTAGCATGGATGACAAAAAAGGAACATAAAAAGTTTACCAATGAAGATACCCGCAGAGATGTGTAAGACTTGTTCACAGTTCCTTGACATGGACATTGACATTGACATTGCGAGGAGGCATCCATCTTAAGCTGTTTCTGTGACTCCATATATCAGATTGCATAACACTAGATTGAGAATAAAGAAAAGGGTATAGTGAGTCTTTGTGCTTTGAGAAGCAGAGGAAGAGTTGAAGACGCATTAATTAGATATGGTATCCATTAACTAATGTACTAGGGTATAATTTATTAAAAACAAATAATAATTTTTATACTAAAAGACTCCTGAATTATGTAATACTCTTTACATATACTACAGCTTTTATTGATAATACATGGGTTACTCATGATTATCTTAAATGAGAAGCACCTAGAATTGAATAGTTTAAACGTGTTCCTGCCTGCCAAGTGTTATAACCTAGCTGTTCATTGAACAAATTACGTCCATAAACGTAGCATTTAAAGAAATTTTTCTTATTCTCCAATTGCACTTCAAGGCTGTTCAAGTTTAAGTGTTTTGGAAAGAATATGCCAAACAATTATCTGTGTGTGTGTGTGTGTGTGTGTGTGTGTGTGTGTGTGTGTGTGTGTGTGTGTGTGTATGTGTGGGTGGGTGTGTGTGGAAGAGAGAGAAAAAGTGGAATGTGCCTTCATTCAATGGGGATGATTACACTCTCTGATAACAGACATCAAAGTTTAAAAGGATCCATACTTTGTCCTTCATGCATTTTCATGTGGCGCAGCTGCGGACTTGAATATCTCTTATGGTAATGCCTGTCCAATGTCATGTATTATGGAAAACACGTCATCACTTCCAACTGTCTGACCTTTGAAAATGAACAAAAATACAATACCCAACAGTAATAAATGAAATGATATGAACATGCACTCCCTGAGTTTAATTATTACGGGATGTTGGTATTGCCTGTCAGATCAATGAATAGATCCCGTATAATCGAGATGGAATCACGGCAAGACTACACCCGTGAATCTTTAGGGCACAATCGGATGCACAGGCTGATACACAGCCACGATATGGGGGAACATAGGCCTGATGAATGCAAAACATGGTCCCTTGCATGCACCAGTTAATTTCCTCTCTGCCCCCCCCCCACCCCCTTGCAAATGTGTGGGGTGGTCTGGCTGATAAAATTCATATCTCAGCTCTCCAGAAGTAAGTAAGCTGCCACACAACAGCCCAGGTCTTCTCCACCTCCTTCTCACCCTCCTCTTCACCCTCCCTCTCCTCTCGCCCCCTCATTTCAAGGGATGTGGCTAGATCTGCGTTAAATACCCTGACACACCCCTCCCCATCTGCCCAGACCAAAAAAAAACCCCAACGCACTGAGAGAGAATTAATTGGTTTCAGCAGCCATACCCTGTGCAATCCACTCAAAACAGCCCTCCTCTACCCCACACACCACCCCAACCCCACCCCACCCCGCTCTACACCCTACCCCTCCCGCATAGTCTCCCGGAGGAGACGTCTCATCCGTCTGACACCCCTCCCCCCGCGGAGGAACTGTCTAGACCCCTCCTTGCCGCCCGCACCGGCGCTCTGCTCTGCTGTGCTCCGCTCCTCTCCGCGCGCGCTGTAGCAGAGTGGGGTGTTAGGCTAAAAGTCTCCCCACTCAAGCGTCAGCTAAGACAGGGCAGGCAGATTAGCAGGAGCTAAGCAGCGCTGCTGCATGTGTCCTAGCTTAGCCAAGGCTCTTTGCCTGTCTGACTGACTCTGCCTAGAAATGTCAGACTAGGTGAAGTATGTGGAAATTTTTTTTTTTTCCTTTTTGGTCCCCAGCAGTATCCCTCAATACCACATACCCTCCAAGCCTAACTATTCTTCTGTGTGTGTGTGTGTGTGTGTGTGTGTGTGTGTGTGTGTGTGTGTATGTGTGGCAATGGTTTTTCTTTTCCTCAGGCTTCAGCATCCACAGGCTGCCCATGGTAAATGTCATTACTAGGGGTCCAGCCCTGCCAACACCAACCCCCACAACCACCCACCCAACCACCCACCCACCCATCTACCTCCACCAAGGCCCCTTTGCCCACAGGTCATCCTACCTCATCTCCCCTACTCCTCCCCCATCCCTTCTTCCCTGGCATGGCTGGCTGGCTATCTGCGTATCTGTCTGACAGCTCGCCGTCTGTCACTGAGAGCTTACATTGAAGTAATAAGGCAGTGGCTGGGTGGATGTCTGGGGGCTAATTGTTATGTGCTTTGTCAGTGCCACTATGCATCAGTCAACAGACTTCTTGATCTCATTGAAAAACCATAATGAGATCTTATGGCATTATTATTTATTTATTTATTCTTTTTTAATTTGAAACTTTATTATAATAAGAAATACCATCTGGAACCTTAATATGAACCAGTTACCATGACTCTCATTGTAGTCTGAAAGAAGCAAATTGTAAACACCTTGTGTGTCCATGCCACAGAGGTGATGATACTGGTAATGTTGGTAAAAATGTGACACAAAGAGGGTAATATTTTAGCGAAAAATAGTAGTATTTGGACATTTAGTAGGACGTGGGAATCCACGTGCGTGTTGGGCCACGTTGGATGCAGCGTTGCCATGTCACGCGCGGTACCTCCCACTCCTACACTCAGTGCATGCAGGAGAGGCACGCTGGCAGCGGAAACATGAATTAACACTTAGCCAGAGACGTTTGGGGTTTCAGTTCCAGCTGATTTTATTTCCTTCTTCATGAAAAAACAACAAAGTTCTGTACAGAGGTCTGACAGGCAGTGACATGACACAATTGGCTGGCATTGAGTTCTCTACTCAATTGTTGAGATATGGCATGATTAGACAAAAACAATATTGTACACATCATATTGCACAAAATGAAAACGATAAAAATGCATATAATATACTTTTTTTTCAAAATCATGAACAACAACTTTAAACATAGGGACGTATAAAGATAGAAGTTCTAGTGCCTGCCATGGTATCGTCAGACATAAACACGCAGTCTTTGCTTAATATACAGTCAATGTACATAGATATTTTCACGTTGATCATTTTTTGTTTAAAACACAACAGCTCTACATAAACCTGAATAAGAAGTACAAATGCTATTCGCCATGCCATAGTATACTAAAACAATTAGCTACATTTAGCCAACAAGTAGAAAAAGATTAAATATCCTAATACAATTGAGTGAAGCTGTACTTCATTGTTCGCGAACTCAATAGGCATTTAGAATGTGTTTGTAATTCCATCCAGTGGTTAAAACCGACCTTTTTAACTATAAAATCACAAAGATGTTGTTTAGTTTAAAATTCTTATTAATTGTACAGTATCTCCCATTAGGACGTAAAAATGCAGACATCGCTGCCGCTACACCTTCCTGCATGCTCGATTGTTTGTCTAGTTGCTGGAATTGAGATACTGTGTCTTTAAGAAGCCTGTAGATTGACACTGTAAACATGGTTAGGGGGCAGATTTTAAGACAACCCAACCCCCTGGACATAAAAATCGGAAATCCAAACAGCGATATTCACCGATTGACACCCCCTCGATAGATTTTGTACAAAAATACACTTAGAAAATAATGAAACATTTAATCTCCATTACGTGTGAGAAGTCAACATTTAAATAAAAAATGATACAATTCTAGCCCTTCCGCGAAGGAGACGGACATGTGCATGTGTACACGAGACCTACGAGAACAATAACGTAAAAATGTTTGGCCTGTATAAACACATCAATATAAAATGTCATCTGGGCACAGAAAGATAAAAAGGAGAAAACACGAGGATGGAAAAAGGAAAAAAGCAGAGGGGAAAAGTACACGCCTCTGGTAAATTTTGGTCCTGAATTGTAGTGTAGAAAGTGAAACGCATCTGCGATGCATTTCAGTCCTGAAGTTACAGAAGCTGGTGATTGTGTTCCTTTTTGCGTCATCAAACATTGCGCCGTCATTACATTTAAATTAACACTAGTTAAACTGTTAGACAGTTCTTGTATAAATCTCAAAATGAGAGCATGCGTTTCGGTTTGTAAGTGTTTTTAAGCCACCACTTATGGTATATAAACCCATGTCGATGATGGGGGGTGAGGGACTCTCCGCCGATTCACTCGTGTATCACTTCCAATTCTTCGCCTTACCCTGGTCAGACTTCTAGCAGAGTCCCTTTTCATCAAAACACAGTTCATTTAGGGAGACAACCTCAACTCGCCCCGGTGCATGTGTCCCAGGCTCACCGCCTGTTTCAGTAAGTGACTGCGTCTGGGTCACACACTGGCATCAACATCCCTCCCAGCTACCAATTGAGCAAGCTAAGCATTTTCATTTGCGCTCTTGTCAGAGAGGGGTACCCAGAGTCCTAGTTCTGTAATTTCAGACACTCGTGGATCGTGTGGTTAACGGGGCGTTTTCTGGCTTGTTTCAACGGGACTTCTCAATCCTGCTTATCTTTACGAAAGTCATAAAGATGTCATCACAAGCACTGGCTGTGTTTTCTTATGGCAAAAGCGGGACTCTGTAAGCATTCAATAGGTGAATACTAAGTTAGAGATGGTCGACTCAAGCCAGTCCCCTGATATCATTTCGCTCACCTCGGGGGTGCAGTAGTCAGGGAACTCAAAGTGGGAGCCAGAGCCTGACTCGAAATTAAAATCCAGATCTCTGTCCAATGCCGCCGAGCCAATGCTGCCGAGAGACATGCTGTCGAAGCCGGGGCTCGGGTTAAGGTCCAGCAAGTCATCTTCAAATTCTTCATCTGAGGATGAGGACTGCGATGAGGAAGAGTGCGAGGCAGAGGGTGTTGGGGATGATACCCGCGTGTAGTTCAGGCGCGCGGCAGATAGTGTGTTTGGGGAGTCCTCCCCATCTTTACCGCTGGTCACTCCGTCCTCGTACAGGCTGAGGGGGTCACTCGACTCGGCCGAGCTGCTGAGGGTGGGACTGGCTGGCACAGCCACAGACGGCGGACTGCTGTCATGGTTTCTCCCCCCGTAGCTGTGAGCACGCTTAGCTGGCTTGTCTGGTATCTGCTTCGCTGCAGAGGCTGACTTGGTCTTATACAAGGAGTAGTGGTCTGTGGGGACGGAGTGGGAAACTTGTTCATGTGATGTCGACTTGGCGTTCCCCAGCCCTGACTTGTGCGTCCGGCCGAGGGATTTTGACCCACTAGCCTTCTTAGATGAACTCTTGGTGCTGCTCCTGTCCCCCTTGTCTCCTGCCTTGCCGCTGGTGGACTTGACTTTCTTCCGTGGCCGGTACTTGTAGTCCGGATAGTCAGCCATGTGCTTCAGTCTGAGTCGCTCGGCTTCCCGGATGAAGGGAATCTTGTCGCTATCTTTGAGCAGTTTCCAGCGCTTGCCGAGGCGCTTGGAAATCTCAGCGTTGTGCATGTCTGGAGACTGTTCCATGATCTTGCGCCTCTCGATCTGCGACCAAACCATGAAGGCATTCATCGGCCTTTTGATGTGGCCGCTCGGGGTCTTGCACCATGCGACGTCCATCTTATCCCCGGTCGAGCTTGGGGACCCAGGAGTTGGGGATGCGTCCATGTCTAGGTCCATCTCCCCAGATTCACCGGGAAGCACGTCTGTGTTGTCCGTGGTGCTCGTCTGCTCCACCATCCCTCAGTCTCTTAACATGCGCCTTGACAGAAACAGTTAAAATAGTTTCAAAAATCCTTAACCAGACTGAATGTTCTGTTGTGTAAAACAGTCTTGCTTCTCCAACAGTCTGTGAGTGAGCACAGTGAGGCAGTAAGCTGAGTAGCTATGCAGTGGCCACACGCGTAGAAAGTTAGTCTGGAAAGTGTCTGCTGTTCGATCCGGCTCTCTGTTTAGAGCACACTGTTTTCGTGTGAGAGCACGGCTTAAAACAAAACAGCCATGTAAATAAAAGTAAAAAAAAAAACAAAATCCCAGTGTGGTCTTACAACTGCGGCAAGCAGTTCAGCTGCCGGTCCGGCTGAATACGAGTCCGGTGCCGCTCTGGGCAAACAGTTGCAGAAAACAGTGGAACTTTAACAAGAGATACGCCTTGTCTTCCGCAAAGGCTGCTTTAACATCATGCATGAAGGTTAGACGATTGCACACTTTCATAGTCCGATCTATCGCACACTATTCACAAGTTTGTATAGTTCGTGTAAAGGCGCTTCACACGGATTTATCCCTTTCTGGAGGTATAAAGGCAAGGGAAAACAGCCAATCCGATGCTGTCTCCAGCCTGTCTTTGGCCAGAGACACTCCCCGCCGGCTCTCATTGGCTGAATATTGTATCTAATAATAATCAGCACATGCAATGAGGAGCTTTCTGACTGACCTCATTCCATGTCTGCACGGCAAACTTAGTTTTAAAGGTACATAGTGTACTTTTCTTCCTTCCATATAGATCATGCTTGGACACAGGCTACATTACGCCAGTTTAGCGAGAATTGTGTGGATAGGGAATTGTGATATTGGATCAGGTATGATTATGGTTAGGTAAACCACAGCGTCTGCCATAGTTTAGTTCCGCGAGTGAAAAAAAATCATGAACTCAATCAGGCGACCATTTAAGGACAGCACAGAATCGCATTTATTTATTAAAATAATCGTTCCGTTTAAAAAAAAGTATTAATGTTTACAGACACGAAAAGATACTATGGACACCCCTGTCTTAAGCTGACAGTACGGTTTATGCAGAGCGTTAATTTAGCAGTGACAACACGCGCAAGTGTTATGCGTTGACCTGCACAGGCAGAGCGCTCGCGAATGTTTGTTTTCAGTCAGTGCTGCAGAATCAGCTCTCGCGCTCTCGGCAGAGCTAGAATGTGAGAAGACGCATCAGGCGGTTTTCACTTCTCTCACAGCCAATACTCGCGGTGGTCGGCTATACCCTAGTGTCTAACCCATATGTTTATTTAACATAATACAGTGTCTTTTTCGTTAGAGTTTTTTTTAGATCTAATAGTTTACTCGTGGGTAGTTTTTGAAACCAATTGCTTGTATGTTTACCACACCTTAAGTATGCGTTGAGACTAGCCTGAAAAATCTATAGAAAAAAAATATTCCCCTTACGTTACCTTGCACTGTGGGTTCGCACAAACAGCACAGTGCATTAGCCTAACCATACGTTTTATTCCTACCGCCAGGTGGCGTTGTGCAGCTGATCAGAAAGCGATGGACTTGTTTTCTTCTGTTCGCATAAAGATTAAACACTAACAGTGTGAGCCATACATATAAATAATTACATAATGTCAGTGGACCCGTTTGTATAATACATCATTTTTATTATTGTGCTAACACTATTGCTGAGGTAAAAAAGAAGCCACCACTGTAAGTAAGAGGCTTGTCCTCAATGAACTCTATTCAAATGTCAAGCTTATTCTCTTTACCTTACCTTGTGGAACGAAAATGCGCACTGTAATCTAATCACAAACAGCGGATTAGAGTATAGGAGTCTGACAAGATAGGCTAAAACAAACCTTTGCAAACAAACACAGCCGTACACCAGTGGCAGATGAGGTGAAGGGAACAACACAGGCAGACACGGTTATGGTTTTTGACGCGACAGCAGGCAGGGGGGATTCATCTGTAACTCAAAAGCCTTTCGTAATGAACTCACATGCCTTTAGTCACGTGTGTGTCTGTTTACACGAGTATAGAGAGCAGTGTCCACTGCCCTGGCACCGCAGCAGTTTGTGATACAGAGCAGCTCTTTGTCATGGGTCTGACGGAGGATTGTTTACATACGATAAAACAAGGTCTCTGCATTCATCCGTGCAGTGCTTCCCTCCAAGTCCACTGAATGGACCACTGCATATAATGTAATACAATGTAATGAGTGCTGGTCATTCTCTTGTTACACTGTTGTAGTGTCTGGGTTATTACAAACACAAAGGGTGAAGGTTAGGGTGAGATATTTAATGCCTGCCTAATGACTCTCATATAGCCAACTACATGGGCTTGTAGGCACAGAACTGTTGTTATTTTCCATACAGTTTAAGACTTCTCAACATCACTTATAACTACTCCCTTGCTAGCTTTTGGGGTCATCTAATAAACCAGTTTGTTATCACTTCAGTTGAATAATGTGTGCCCTGACAAGATGGCAAACAGTCATGGCAGTGTTACAGAAGGCGGTGTTTATACACAGACTCGGAGCGCATGTCAGGGTAATGTGTGTGTACAATGTGCGTGGCGATGGCGCGGCTGCGGCTGCTGTGAAGTGGATATTTAATGTTGCGATTATTACGGACAAGTGTGGCGCTAAGTGTTTACACAGGTGTGTGCCACGGAAGGCCCCGACTGGCTCTTATCTTATCTAGGAGACGGGCAGCTGGCTAGCGAGGCCTTGTCAACCATTTGATAGCTCAGCAGTTTTTCCCTCTTTGTTTTTTTCCCCCCGCGTCTTTTACCACAACTGGGCATTGTGTGCACACACAAGTAGAGAAGATTCATTTCCCTGTGCGGGTAGGGGAGGGGGCAAGAAGTAAAATCTCGGCCAACTCTCACTAAAGGTGAAAGGGTTTAAGAGCCACCTGCACCATTGCCCGTTTACACCAGCGTGAGTCATGGGTCTGTAGTGAGATGAGGCAGGAGAGGGAGAGAAAGAAAAGTAGGTGACTGGGGAGCTTAAGTGAGGGCTAAAAATGGCACAGGTTTGACTATTCAAATTGAAGACGGTTGGGCAGTGACGCACAAAAGCTCCCATGTTTTTCCTGGTTTGAAACCACAACTCAGTGTCTGGCCATCACAAGATAGGATAGGGTAACCAGACGTCATTGTTTACTTGCTATTCTGTCTAAAATGTGATAAAAGCTACTTTGTTCCCACAGGAAAAAAGTACAGAGTTTTTTAAGCTAAATCATTATTTATTTTAATGGTATTGACTAGAGAACTGGGAATGTTTTTTCAGGAACATATCGGCATATGTCATCCAATTTGGTTACCCTATCCTATCATAGTGTAGTAGTATACATGTTGGATTGAGAGGTGGCTACTGAAAAAATAACAACTTTCATTTCGTCCCTTTTACTAACATGTAATGAATGTGTAAATATCAAATAACAATGAAAACAATTACAGATACTGCTGCTGATGTGACATCATACAGCCTGTGCTTCTGAAAACACTGTAGTGTACAGCAACAGTGTAGCTTTGCCATTCACCTGTGATTACTGTGCAATCTAAACCACTACCCTTCCCTTAGTCCCCCCCCCCCTCCACCCCCCCCCCCCCCCCCCCCCCCCCACCCCACATACACACAGACATTCAACCCCACCTCCTCAGCCCCTTCATTCGCACTTTGCTTGTTTGTTGCCATGGAAACACCCCAGTGTTTGCTCTCCAAACATATTCAGATAAGAGAATAGACAACCCAGCTTGGCTTACAGCAGCCTCACTGAGACATAACGTTGCTTCGGTCAGAGAAATGAGTGGCTCCTTTATCAGCCAGCAAGGAGGAAATTCACTCAACTCGTTTTTTTTTTATCTCCCTGTTTTCAACATGCTGCATTATGACTCCTGGAAACACTGTGTGGTGATAAGACACAAAAGTCGATGGCTGTTGCTGGTTTTTATTATTATTGAGCAAACCAATAATAATAATAATAAAAAAAGACAAACATTAGGTCACGATTCATACTGACACGTAAGGAAACTGCTGGGCCTTCAAGTAGCCTTTTCCAAAAGGCCACACATGCAGAGAGGACTTGAAACCGGCGGATACAAAAAAGCCATTGAAGGCAGCGTCATCTGCATGGAGTAGAGAGAGAGGCTTAGCGAATCCTAGCCAGTGGGGGAAAAGGGCAGGCAGTTATGGGATAGTCTCGGGGAAGCGGTGTGGAAACAGGGCCGAGTCTGTCGTCGAGATGGTGGGGAGTAAAAGTTATTCATTACATCTCTGTCCCATCTCTGACTGCTCCCCTCATTAAACGGATAATTTCACCAGCCTCCCTCGCTGCAACAGTCACACACACACAATGAGGCCCTTGTGTCAGTGTGTATGTGTGTGTGCGTAATGTGGATGTGTGTGTGTCTGTCTGTGTGTGCATGCGTGCGTATACATAGGTCAGTGTGTGCGTGTGTCCCCATGTACGTGTGTAAATGTGTTCTACCAATAACTGATGGCTAATTTCCATAGAAATTGCAAGAGAGAGAGAAAGAGAGAGAAATGGAGAGAGAGAGAGAAATAGAGAGAGAAAAGCTGAGAGAGAAGGAGAGATAGATAGAAACAGATAGAGAGAGAGAGAGACAGATAGAGAAAAGCTGAGAGAGGAGGAGAGAGACATAGAGAGAGAGAGAGAGAGAGAGAAAAATGAGGGGGGGGAGGAAAGAAAAATGGGAATGGAATGACTCCAAACTAGTCTGAAAGTCTGAAGCCAGTGCTCTGGGCAGGTAGTCTCCCTCTGCGGTGCTTGCTCGCTTGGCTGCAGTCCTGGGGGATAGAGCCGTTAGGTAATGCACACTCCAGAGACCTGCCTGCTGGTCTACACTAAATGGGTGGTTTAGCAGGGGAATTATGGGAAACTCACAGTGGTGGGAGTGCAGAGGAAGGGTGGGTGGGGGGTCAAGGGGGAGGGGGCGGCTGGGGATGTGGCGTACAGTAGGATGATCAAAAACCACATTAAGGACAACAAGGTCATGTAAATGAGTCCTTTTTTTGGGTGATGGTGGTGGTGGAAGGGGGGGTGTGTGTGGTGGGGGTGGGGGGCTGGAGGGGCGTATCTTGCTGCAGACTACTGCCCTACGGCTGGAGGTGAATTTAGAGGATAAAAACAAAGTCGTTCTTTTATCCTCTCTCACTGAACATGGGGATGGTTTTTTTTGCCTCTGCACCCTCCAGCCCCCCCTTCTGTTCTGACTTTCCCACAGATGCTCAACTCTCCAGCCTGAGGACTTGGGGACATACATAGGCACACATGTGCAAACACAAACACACACACACACACACACACACACACACACACACACACACTAATGTGCATCCACACACACACACACACAGACACATGCACGCACATACGCGCACGCACACACACACTACTTTTGGCCACCTCAGCAGTTTTAAAACTGCTTTCATCCCCAAGAGCATGTGTACATGCGTGTGTGTGTGTGTGTGTGTGTGTGTGTGTGTGTGTGTGTGTGTAGGACAGATGTCAGGACGAGCGATTTCGGTGTCGGTGACTGTTCTGCCACAGCTGGCCTCTCCTACTCCTCCTCCCCTTACTCTTCCTCCTCCTCCCTCTCCTCCTCCTCCTCCTCCTCCTCTTCCTCTTCCTGCCTCAGGTATGCTATCCCTTATGAAAACTACTGCAGCAGTAGCCCCAGCATAACAAAGTCCTCCCTTAGCTCGCAGCTCCAAAACAGTCACCTTTGCAGCTGCCGAAGGTCCTCAAGTGCAGGAAAACCACTGGGGACGTGTGGGCCTTTGACGTTTACCTCAAATTGACTTCTTGGTTAGAAAAGAAAATAGCTCGGATATAATGGCGTTCCTTGTTCTTCTTTCACGGCGATGGAATTCGTGGAAAGGAGTGGTGACTTTTAGGGGCATGATGCGTAAGCATAAGTATTTCGAGCGTCTCTGGGGCCTGCTCAGAAATTACCTATGAAATTAAATTGAAGAGTATGATGGGGGACGTACGGATGGAAGGAACGAAGGGTCCGGAACAACAGCAAGGTCAGTGAAGGTTTTACAAGTTCATGTGGATGTGAAACTGGTAAAAAAAAAATGGGTCATGTGAACATGTGAAAGCTCACTGTAGCGGTGAGCAAAAGGATCGGACTCAAAGCTTCTGACTCTTATGATTTCCTGCTGACTGGCTGACTTTATGCTAGCTTGGATCGACATGTTAAAGGGACTATCCCAGTGTGACCTTTTAGAAGCAGGAAAAAAAATGTCTTAGCCTTGAGGGCAAAATGGCTGATGAAAGGTCTTGTTGGGTGGAGGAGTTACTTATCCATTTCAAACTCTTTACCTCAGTGACCCCAGCTGTCTGTCTTCTTTGTTTTGTTCTTTTAAGCAAAAAAAAAATTACTTTTGCAAACACCACAGGTGTCCAAGTAAGTGTCACCACCATCGCACAAACAAACAGATCAAAACAGTGCAAAGGACAAGGCGTCCTCAATCCGCCCTCTTCTTCTCCACGTGGCTGACCGCCCCCCCCCAAAGCCCCCCTCCCCAGCAAGCACCACCCCCCCCCCCCCCCCCCCCCCCCTTCGTTCTCCACTCATCATGTACACCACAGGTGTGCGGGCGGACTCAGTCACCCGTATCGACACGCTGCCACGTCCACCGCCTCTGCCTGTCAGTCACTGGGGGAGGGCGGACACGGAGAGCGGACAAGTGGCGCAGATGGAGCCGGTGCGATGGCGGACCCCATACAGAGATGAGCACTGCAGAGGAGAGACACCACCCAGACAGACTGACCTACATCAGTCCCTGGCACTCACCAAGACAACAAGCCAGGGAGGGATAGTCAGAGAAAGAGAGAGAAAGAGAAAGAGAGTAAAAAAGACAAGAAAATGGAGAGACAAAGAAAGAAAAATAGGGAAAATAGGAGGAGGAGGATTATTTGTTTTGTCTAAATCTTTCGTGCCATCTTGCCAAGATTTGTCCGGTAAATAAATTCAGCAGTTGGCTTGTGATGTCAGTACAGCATTTGTTATTGTTTTGCTCATTGACTCAGTCTGCTTTTTTGCATGACTGTTGTAAATAATGTTATTTGAGGTTCTGCTTCCAAAACAGAAACAGATAAAAAAAATAATAATACAAAAAATATTTAACCCTTGCATGGCTGTGGAGATGGGGCGCCAAATGTATGTGCAAAAGAAAAAAGCAGATTTTGCTTTCTTTTTTTGCAAGGATGAGCACGATGTGTATGTTCTTCCATACAAGTATGTGTGACTTTTTGTGAGAGGGTTTGGGTGTGTGCATGTCGTGTGTGCGTGTGTGTTTTTTTGGCAGAAGGGGTTGTGACAGTCTGGGTGCTGCGTGTTGATGAGTGTTTGAGACTTCATGGGGCTGTTGCAAAGCCGCTCAACACAGGGCCAGTAGGTAAAATCGAATGCGGTGTGTGTTTACGAATGCAGAGGAAAAAGCGAGGTTACAAGAGGAACGCATTAGAAGTTTTGGAGAGGCAGGCAGAGAGAGAGAGAGAAAGAGCGAGAAAGAGAGAGAGAGAGAGAGGGAGGCTGCTTGCAGAAGAGGAGAGTTAAGAGTGCGAGGCAGAGAGAGGCAGTCTGCAGACGAGACAGAGAATTGGGAGGAAAAAAAAAAAGCCGAAGGGTAGACACAAAGAGCGGATCGTCTGAGTTTATCACTCGCATGCTTCTCCTTCTTCTGCTGTTGCGCATCAGCGATGAGTTGTTGTTTTTTGTTGCTGGACAGCGAGGTAGCCAAGATGAAAGTCAGGTGAGTGTGTGTCGCCCCTGCGATTACCCAGCATCCTCTTGGACTTCCTCCTGATCTTGCAGCAAAAGTGGATGGCGAATGATGACACCGCACGTCAGCTGATTGCTGTGTCACGGCGTAGGGGCTATTTTTTTTTTTTTGCTTCCTTCTTTCTTTCTTTATTTATTTTTTGCACAAGAGGCACAAGTCTGGTTCCAGCCGTACTCTCCCAGACGCACTGCGACGCAGTCAGACAATGGAAGAGGAGTCACTGGAAGGCACAGCTGCACCAGCAGCCCCCTTTTTTCAGGCAGGGACAGGAGTTCGGGCTGCATCCCTTTCTCTTTCTCTCTCTCTCCCTTTCTCGCTCCCTCCCTCTCTCTCTCCTGCACGCGCCCGCTCTCTCTTTCTCTCTCTGTCTCGTGCTCCAGCTCTCATGAGCGCTCACTCTTTGCCATTCACATCCAAGCCCAAAAAACTGATGCCGCTCACATCCAAGCCCCTAAAAAAATGAAATGATGATTGCGAGACAAGGAGGCGAAGCGCTTTTTCTCCCCGCAGAACAATCCGAATCGAGACGGCGAAGACAAAAGAAAAGAAGTGCGGATGTGACAAAAAAGAAAAAACAACAACAACAACCACAAGCGAAAGTTGGAATTAGTGCTTTGTCTTCACCGAAGGAACAAAGGATTTTGAGGAGATACAGCGAACGGGATTCTTTTTTCGGAGAGTTTCGTCCGCAGACCTCGCCGCCACAGCGTCCTTTGCGCCCACCGCGCCGGTCGTGCGAGACCACGATTCGCATTGCTCCCCGAAATTTTTTTGTCGTCGGACCCTTTTTTTTTTGCAGGCAAAAGCCAGGGCGGTTTCGGCCATTGCGGAAAAAAGCGTGCACGTCCCGGACGCCAACTTTCTAAATCTATGGTGGTGTGCGTGACGAGCGAGCAACTGGAGTCTGGAGTTTGGAGAGTCTGGCGTCTCGTCTGGCTGCTGATCATTCGGGCCCGTTTCATGCCTGTGCTTCGTCCCCGCTGCTGCTGCTGTTCAGGCTCAGGCTCAGGCTCACCTCAGCTGCTCCCGCAATGCAAAAAAATCTCTCTTTCCAGTGGTGGTGAGCTACACGGGTTTTGCCCCTCCACTGCCACCGCCACCCCTGCCACTGCCACCCCCGCCCCCACCATGGTTTTTGGGCAAAGGAGGAGGGGGGGGGGGGGGGGTGGCGTAGACGGCAGACGGCAGACGGCTCTGGGTCTGACACAGGCGCGGCGACGCAGACCCCTCGAGCCCCATGAGCTGAGCTGAGCATCGCTGCAGACAGCCGGCGAGGCGAGGCGAGGCAAGGCAGAGCAGACGAGCTGACCTAAATCACATCCAGTCATGTCTGGATGGAGGCACAGAGAGCGAGGGAGCGAAAGAGTGAGGGAGAGCAGGGGAGAGAGTGAGAGGGAGAGCAAGGGAGAGAAAGCGAGAGAGGGGCAGACAGAGCGAGGAGAAGAGAAACCGGCAGAGAGAGCGAGAGAGAGAGAGAGAGAGGGATGGAGGGAGAGAGGTTGGGGCGAGCAAGCGAACGAGTGAGTGCAGCCGATAGTGTTTCAGACACATAGAAACACACACACACACTCTCTCACACACACACACACACACCATCAGTCAGTGAGTTCGAAACCACTGCAATGCAGTCAGCCGATGCACGAGCCGAGGACGAATGAGCACTGTTTTCCACAAATAAGGACAAACAGAAGAAGTTCTCTCTCCCTCCCTCCCTCTCACTCTTTTCCCTCTCTGCGTGTCCTTGTCTGCACCCTCCGCTCCATCCTCAGGAGTCTATCTATGCATCTATCACGCTGTCTGTAGCTGTGACTCCTCCTGCGGATTAGACTGTCTGTGGCACTGCTCTTATCAGACTGCTGGAGGGATGAAGAGAAATGAGGGAAAAAAAGACAGAGAGGAGGATAGAGAGAGAAACAGAAACAGAAAAAAAACAAAAAGGGGGATAGAGAGAGAAAGATAGAAGAAGAGAGATGGGATAATAGGGAAGGAGACTGCAACATTTTTCTCTTTCTCTTTCTTTTCTCTCTCTCTTTCTCTCTCTTCCTGTCTCTCTTCCCATTTGGAATCTTTCCCTTCCTCTCTCTTACTGCCCTCCCCTTTCACTTTCTCTCTCTCTCCCTCTCTCTCTCTGCCTCTCTCTCTCCCTCTTTCTTTCCCTATGTCTTTTTTTAATTGAAGCACTGCGGTTAAACAGCCCGTATATATGTATGCAGGGAGGAGCGCAGCCGCTGGCAGGAGAGAACCACTCTGCTGTCCGCACAACAATAGGGAACAGTGCTGAGACTGCAGTCTGCAGTACCTCACATGAACCGAGGTAAGAGGACCATGCCTGTCTCCCTCTCCCTCTCTCTTTCTCTTTCTCTCTCTCTCCATTCCCGCTCCCTCCCTCTCTGTCTCACTCTCTCTCTCTTTCTCTCCTGCTACACTCCCCCTTAAAGAATCTCCCCACCCCCTGCTGTCTGGCTGCTGTACTCTGTGAACCTGCTGACTCCCTATGGTGTGTTAGTGTGTGATAACCTAATGCCCACATCATTCCACCACCACCACCACAACTACCAACACCACTACCACCACAGCATCTTCTCACATGCACTCAATCGCCAACAGCCGTGTGTGTGTTTACATGTGTGTGGACATGTTTGCTAATTCCCTCACTTGCAGGACGTTATATTGTGCGTTTGACTTTAATGAGGAGCTGGTGGGTGCAGACGCTCGGAGAGAGAGGGAGAGACAAGACAGTGCTGACTAATGCTGTGCTTCTCACAGCAGTTTTTTTCCCCCCTCTTTCTTGTTCGGCTATTTGCAGACACTCAGATAACGTCTGTGTTTGCACTTACAGGAGAGACTTTTTAAAAAATATATAGTCCTATTATCCCACTGCAGCAGAGCTAGCTAGCAAGTCTACAAGCTTAACCCCAGTGGAAATACAAACAGGTACAGTGAAAGTGCTAACGGAGCACTATTTTGAGCGGCGTCTCTGGTGAGAACACGGCATTTCTGGTAAACGTCGAAGGGGATGAGCTCACACGGCATGTTAGATCGACGGCAGGCGGGCGAAAAGATGCCCAGTGGACCGAGTCAGTCGTAGACAAACACACACACACACACATAGACATACACACATGATTTATGCATGGCTCTGACAATGAGATGAGATAACATTGTTGTTATGGTTGGCTTGCACATTCGCCGATAGGGTCCCGATGGGGATGCTAAGTCTCTCTGGCAAACGACACACGCACGCACTGGGGTGGGCGAAAGTACGCACAGGTATGCGCAGAAAACTCTCAGGGAAACAAAACTTGCCATTCAGCGAGTTTTGCATTGTCTGGTGCAGCACTTTAAAAAATGGCCCTGTCCGTCATCCAAATGGCCGGCAAATGATTTAACCAAAGTGGAAACCCTAGACACAGACCCACATCACAATTCAAATTGGGATTCAAATCAGGGCAAGGATTCAGATGCAAATTACAATAGAAGTGCAGGGCCACCATTGTCTTTTTTAGGTCGTATGTTTTATAGATTGAAAGTGCAGCTGTGTTGGCGGTAGTCGTATGGTGTCAGTTTGGGCCAGGTCTTTGTGTGTTTTCACATGAGACGGAAAAGTGTGAAAAGACGTCGGAAACTGTGAGAGAAACTCTCTGGAGCCGTTCGGTGAGATGATGGGAGAAAGTGGTGCTGATGGTGATGGTGTCTGTTAAGATCAGGTTGGCTCGAAGGCGAGAAAAACCCTTCAGAAGTGACAGCCAGAAACCCCGCTTTTCGCCAGCGCCTGTTTTCTTACGAAGCGTTTGCAAGTCACACGGACTCTGGGAGGCAAACGAGGGATCGGATTCTTTTAAAACAGCCCCTGCCGTGGGAACTTTCAGCGTTGCGGTTTTCCCGAGCACCACCAGACAACTTAAAAAAAAAAAAACAGACCCAACACCCTTCCTCAGTGCACAGGAACACCCCCTTCTTTTTTCTCTCTTTCTCCCTCCAGTAGTTTAATCCAGTCATTCGGCACATTGTAAAAATGGGTAAGAATTCTGTTCGGGCAGTTTTTTTTTTAATAGGGGCGCTGTATTTGCAATATATGCATGACATGTGTTGAACGTCGCTTATGCAAGGGGGGGGCATTAATCAATCTGGACGTCGGGATTGCGAGTGAACGTCTGTTGGCCGGTGCGAGGCCCAGGGCCCGGGGTCTGGCCCTTTCTCGTGTCGCCGCTGTAGCTTTAGACTCAGCAGAAAAGTGGGTCACCCTGTCCACACGCTGCCAAATCCAACCCTCCTCCATATGTTCAGCTTAAAAAAACATCCATACACACACACACATGCACGCACACACACACTCACACACTCACAGGGTTCTCGTTTGCCAATTACTCCCCTATGCCTTGCCACATACCATGTCTCTCTTATATAGCATAATTTGACGAGCTTTCAGGCTCACTTTGAAGGTTGGCCATTCCAACCACCCCCCACCCCGACCACCACTCCACCACCCCTCTTCACCGTCACCTCCACCACCCAAAATGGCCTCCTTTGTTGTTAAAAAACAACTACTGTACTCAATCACTCTTAAGTGACTTCAAAAGTTAGCGGGCCAAAACCCTCGGGTGCCCCTCGACTCATGCGAAGGAGCGCCGTGCCACGACAAACACACGAACATCTGACTGCAGTTGAGGGTTGGGGCCGCGGCGGACTGTAATTGTGAGTTTACGGGCAAACAAGCCTTAAATAGCTCGACCCCATCTTCTTATGTTTCCAAAAGAGATTCCTTATGTTGTGGGCCACGCAATAAAAACAAAAGGGGTTTTTGGACCTAAAGAAACGGAGGGCCGGAGAAGTTTTTTTCGCAAGTATTTTTTTTTCCATATCAACTCTTCCCTCTTTCAAATCCCCTACGCATTGTGTCATCATCATGGGTTCCTATGAGGAGGGATCAAGAGAGGCGTTAACGAGACCAATTGCGGTGCTTCCATCAACTCTTGGCTCATCCATTCAGGGTCATTGTCACCCGTTAAGTAATCCCAAACACACACACACACACACAATCACACACACACACAATCACACACACACACTCTCGATGAGTGCCGCCTCGCTCCTCGTTCTCGCTCCTACCCACAGCCCATCTTGCACTGTGTGCACCGCACAGCCTGGGGTTGTCATTAATGTCTCGCTGATAATGTTATCTAACTGACAGCAGCTTGCTCTGCTTCAAATGTAGGTCAGCAATGTGTGGGCTGAGCCATTGCACCATAACATATACACACACTCTCTCTCTCTCACACACACACACACACACACACACTAACACGCACACACACACATCAAACGCTTGTCTCATCTCAGTCCTTCAGTCCAGGGCCTTGGATGATTTGTGCCTCCTGTGATGTTTACCCAAACGGCTGAATAATATATTCCCACACTCAAACTGTACGCAGCTGTTTTTTGCGTGTGGCGTACCCATATACACACATACAGTAGGCTTTGACCGACTGTTGTTGTTTTTTTTTTTTTTTTTCTTCCTGTCTACAAAAGGATAATTACTGGACTCCGTTTCCCAGTCGTAGGCCAACAGCAGTAGTGTACTGCCACCAAGCAGCAGTAGGGACTGACTTTTCTTTTTTCTCAGGATGTTCAAAAAAAGGGGCAGGGAGTTGCGTTGCGTTGTATTTTTTTTTTGAGCTCATCAAACATATTGACTTCTGGTCAATGCACAGCGGCGTGGCTCAGATTGGAAAGCCATCAGCAGCGAGCAGCTTTATATGCTGCCCTCGTGACACTCTTATTTCCCTGGGGCCGCTTGTCTCCGATGAAATTGTCCTGCCTTAATACACCTCCGGTATAATAATAATAGAAACACAATCCCAGGGCTTGGGTCCGAAATAATATCATTTTCATTTTGACTTTGTGTATATGTGTGTGTGTTAGGGTTAGGGTGTGTGTGTGTGTGTGTATGTGTGTGTGTGTGTGTGTGCAGTCATAGGAAAAAGGACACCTCATGTACCTAATCTAAACTGTCCAGGTCATATTATTTGCTATATTGTTTCTGTCTCTCTCTCGTTCTCCCTCTCTCTCTTTCTCTCTTTCTCTCTCTCTCTCTCTCTCTATCTCTCTCTCTCTCTCTGAGGCTTCCCTGGTGCTAAATGTATTCTCCGAGGTCTGTGACTCCAAGACACATTGAGGATGTTGGATTGGCTATGACAGCGAGCTGGCAAGCAAAGTATTGCCAGTTTCCCCCTCTTTTGAAGTGCAGTACGCACATGCGAATGCAAACACACACACACACACACACCTGGACTGAATCATTAAACTTGCACGCCTGCACATTTCCTTCTTTCTTTTTGCTTCTGCCGCTGCCAAGACATTTTCTCCACCCATCTTCTTTACTTTACTTTTTTTTTTCCTCTTTTTTTTTTTGATCTCGGAATCATATCCGGATCCATCCATCCATCCATGCATCCAGGCGTGCAGGCGTATACCTGAGCGGATGTTTCCTGTGAGAGCCGCCTCCGTAGCTAATCCTCCTCAGCGAGGAACTCCGCCCGGGAGCAGAGGGAGGGGGGAGAGGGGAGGGGGGAGAGGGGAGAAGGGCTGTCTGTGTCAGTGCCTGGCCTCATTAACTATTCCCACTGAAGACCCCTCTCACCAGTGCTGTGCTGAGCCCCAGCATCACACACACACACACACACACACACACACACACACACACACTCACACACTCACACTTGTTTGTTTGTTTGGGTATTTACAGTAAACAAGGATGATGAAAGGCGACTTGATGAGATTGTGGCA
The DNA here is from genome assembly GCA_030347295.1 of Setipinna tenuifilis. Taxonomy (NCBI): domain Eukaryota; kingdom Metazoa; phylum Chordata; class Actinopteri; order Clupeiformes; family Engraulidae; genus Setipinna; species Setipinna tenuifilis. The sequence goes on from CM059283.1 coordinate 19,375,236, forward strand.
GACGGGAAGCCCCCACCAAAGGAAAAAAAAAGGAAAAAAAGAGAGAGAGAGAGAGAGAGAGAGAGAGAGAGAGAGAGAGAGAGAGAGAGAGAGAGAGCATGTGCCAGTTTCCTGGCAGTGATGCTGTGATGTGCTGTGACCTGAGTGGGTTAAGCAGGAAAGCTGGATTACTCCTCCTTTTTGACTTTTTATTCACCCCTGTTTTGTTCTGTCACTCCCAGCTCGATGATATACACTCACACAAGTGTGAGTTTGGTTGGCTTTTCTTCTCCCAGCTTTTACACTCCTCCTCCTCCACTTCTTGGTTCTGTTTTTCCCACTCTGGTTCTGTCTGTCTTGTTCGTACTGTAAAACATTTCCAGGGCTGTATTCCAAAGAGCGATAAGCCTGGTTAACTTCAATCAGAGGAGGTGGTAACCTTCCAACTTTTACATGCCTCATCAAGGGTTGCTGAAAGTTCCATTGCGTTTGGAGATCTGATATT
>CM059283.1:19380719-19393219 GCA_030347295.1 Setipinna tenuifilis
TCAAAAATACATGTTGCGGTTGCTTTTTTCTCCAACCAAAAGCCTTGCAATTATACCTTCTGGGTTTACAGTGGCAGAGTAGGAACAAGAAGAGGCTTTGGGTAGGAAGAGTCGTAATGTATTCTCCTGAGTTCTCTTTTGTCTTTGCCTTCTTCATCTCCACCACCATCACCACCACCCTCTGACTCCATCATCACCACCACCAGTCCCTTTTTCCCACCTCCAGACACACACGGTAACTAACTCTATTCTATATAAACTCAGAAACACACACACACATACACACACACACACACACATACACACATAACCGAGAAATTCAAAGAGAGGCAGAGAGAAAAACATTTTGAAGCCAGAAATTCATCACTCAAGTGTGCTCTGATGTATTGATGTTGTCACTCTTTAAGACGTTGGAGGAGCAAACTGCACAAAAAGGCAGGCCAAAGGGGAGGTGTGTATGTGTGTGTGTGTGTGTGTGTGTGTGGAGGGGGGGGGCGGGGGCGGCCTTGATGTTAGGGAACTCTCCGGCTATTCCCAGTATGGGAGCTGGGATTCCGCCACAGTAGAGGAAGAAAAAAACGAAGGAAAGAGAGAGCGATAAAGAGCGAGAGAACGAGAGAGAGAGAGAGAGAGGTGCTGGGGGGGACAGGGACCTGGAGCATCTCCCCGGCACCACCACCAACTGTCAGTCAGACACTTCAAACGGGCCCCCAGACTTCCGCTGCAAGACGGATGCTTTGGCACGCAGTTAGACGCGGCGCTGCACTGTAGTTCTTTCCCCATGAGACTCGTTCTCTCCCACACACTCAAGCGCACAGCCACACACACGCATGCATCCACGCAGACACACCTTCATAAGACGGCAGTGATGGGGATTACGGGTGTCAAGTTCACATGCGTTTGAGAGGACGGTCGTCTGCTGGGGTTGTTTTGCTATAGTTCTCATAATAGGCACCATGGTTTCCACAGTCCCCCTTCTCTCTTTGTCTCTTCCTTTCTCTCTGTCTCTCACACACACACTCTCTCTTTCTCTCTTTCTTTCTCTCTGTCACTCTCTCTGTCTCTCACACACACACTCTCCCTTTCTCTCTTGCTCTGTCTCTCTCTCACAAACACACTCTCTCTCTCTCCTTTCCTTCCTCTCTTCGCTCTGTCTCTCCCTCACTCTCTCTCTGTCTCTCTCTCTCTCTTCCTCTCTCTAGCTCCCCTTTTCTTTTTCTCTAAATCTGTCTCTCTCTCTCTTTCACACACACACACACACACACATACACACACACACACAAATTAAAAAACTGTAACAATATGCGTTCTTTTTGCTAGACAGCAGAGAGCACAGGTCTGGCAGCCTCCTTACATGCAATATGCATCTTCCCCCTCATCAACCTCACAGCATTCACCAGCACCATACTGGTTATGACGCTGAACACTAAACACCTTTCCCACGAAGGAAGGTGGGTAGTCAGACATGCAGGCGAGCAAAACAGCAGCGGTCCAAAGCCAAGGCTGGCTTATATGAGGCACCTTTACAGACAGCAAAGCAGATAGCCTGAGCAGCAACTCCCTTCCAGAACTATCCTCTCAACTCCACTTGACCTCCTTCACTTGGAGAATGCTCTCTCTCTCCAACTCTCTCTCTTTCTCTCTCTCCAACTCTCTCTCTTTCTCTCTCTCCCTCTCTGTCTCATGCTCTCTCTCTCTCTCTCTGGTAGCGAGAACGAAGCATGAAATGAGAGAGATTTAATGGAGACGAGGGAAGTCAGAGCCAAACCACATCGGGGCAGGGAGGGGATGGAGAGAGTCAGGAAGGCAAAGAAGAGAACGGGAGGAAAGAAGGGAAATGAAGGGAAGAGAGAGAGAGTGAGAGAGAAAGAGAGATAGATAGAGAGAGAGAGGGAGGAAGAAAGAAAGGAAGAGAGGAAGGGAGGGAGAGATCCCAGAGGGAGTGGATTGAATCTCAGGCGCCTGAGGGGATTCTTAGTTCTAATTGGATGGCTGCCTCCATACTCTTTCTCTCTCTTTCTCTTTCCCTCTCTCTCTCTCTCTGTCTCTCTCTCCCTATCACACACACACACACACACACACACATACACATATATACGCACACACTCCCCCTCTGTTTCTCTCACTGTGTTCCCAGAGTGCTGTGGGTTGGAGTGACTTTTAGTAAACTCTCGGTAGACATCCCAAGGTTACTGTCACTCCCCGCTCTCTTATCAGCATTTTCTTTTTTCTCTCCCTCTTCCCGCTCCTCTCTTTCTTTCTCTCTCTCTCTCTCTCTCTCTCTCTCTCTCGCTCTGGCTCTGGTTCTCTTCTTCTTCTCCTCCTCCTCTCTCTCTCTCTCTCTCTCTCCTCCTGTAAGTCACTGTGGCCAATTGCGCTGCAGGTCCTGTGAGAGAGAGCAAACAGAGAGAGAGACTGTGAGATTGAGAAGGCTGTCAGAGCGCTCTAGGCCTTGCGTAGGCCTCACCTAAGACACGTAAGACTCGCTTGGAACAATCTCTCAAACGCACACACACACACACGTTCCACGTGCTTAGAATGTCTCCAATATTTTTTTCCACTTTTTTTTTTTTTTACCATACTCATGTGTGCTGACACTTTCAAACACACACTTCACACATGCTCAGAATCCTTCAAACCCCTAGTCTTGGCACTCCTGCACACTTTTGGCAGAATCTCTCTGACACACAGGTTCAGGCTCAAAGACATCCCCTTCCCACACACACACATACATACACACAGACACAGACACAGACACACACACACACACACACACACACACACACACACACACACGCACGCACACACACACACACACACACTTTCTCAGCTTGTGCCATGTATCATGAACAATGCATCTCCCCTCCTACCAACACAAAGCATTCTGGTGGCTTGAGAAGAAAAAAAAAATACAATAACATTGTCTGTAAATCTGTTTTTCCAGGAACGTATACAGAAAAAGCCACCGTTCTAGCCAGTTTTCGTTTCGTTTCGTTTTTTTTTTTCTTCTCCCATTCAAAGGAGTCAAAATGAGATGATTCCTTTTGCTTTCCCCGCTTTCTTTCCTGTTGTCATGGTGCCTCCTGTGTTTCTCAACTGTCATCTCCATGTGGGTCACCGGCTTGATTTGATTGAATTCTCTCGGCTAATCTTTTCATGCCTGCAGATACCTGCATCAAAGCAATAACAGCAGTGAGACTCGGTAATAAAAAGCCCTCCTCGCCTGGCAGACGCACGCCGAAGAGAGCACAGCCAGCCGGCGAAATTAATTCCGGGGCCCCCATATTTCCATGGAGAGTATAGCCTCTACACACGACCAACCATGCGGCGGTGGTAAGGTGCGGGGGCCACGCAGTATCCATCGATGACCCAGGTAAAACCGACTCTCCCCCACGTTGCTTTGGCTCATCATCATAAAATAAAAAAAGAGGAAACATATGAAAATGATCACTGTGTCCGTCCCCTTTTGTTCTCTCTCTCTCTCCCTCTCTCTCTCTTTCTCTCTCACACACACACACGCACATGTACACAGAGGTTCAGGCTCAAAGACATCGCCTCCCACAGACACACACACACACACAAACACAAATGCCACTGGATAAACCATCATGGCCACATGTAGGGTTCTGATTGTGTTTTTTTTTCTGAGATGGGTTTCTAGAGAGAGAGAAAGAGAGAGAGAGAGAGAGAGAGAGAATAAGAAGAAAAAGATGAGTGCATAAACAGGGGAATAAAGTAGGAATAATGTCTTTGATTTGGCATCAAACGCAATGACCACTGCTGAGACAGTGCATTAAATTTCACAACAGCCAGAACAGATTTATAGGAAGTGTGTGTGTGTGGACATACATCTGTCGACGGAATGCACATACACATGAATAAAACCTATTCCCTTTGACCCAAATCTATGGTTTATGCTGCCTATCTCAAAGCAGTGTGTGTGTGTGTTTTAGTGTGTTTTTGTTGTGTGTGCATGCTTGTGTGTACGACGTACATGTGTGTCTGTGTACGCGCATGTAAGTGTGTGTGTGTGTGTGTGTTCGAACACTCATAAATCCCTCATATTTCCACAGCCACACACAGGGGAGCCACCACAAGGGCCTGGTATAGATAAATAATAGGTATATATGGGGGCAGCTCTCGTCTTGGGATCGGAGGGTCGCGGGTTCGAATCCCGTTCCAGTAAGAAGAATGGGGGTGGGGGTGGGGGGGGTAAACAACTAGTGCTCTCTTGCACCGTCATCCATGGCTAAAGTGCCCTTGAGTAAGGCATCTAGCCCCCAACATTGCTCCAGGGACTGTAACTGAAACCCTGTACCTAAATATCTGTAAGTCGCTCTGGATAAGAGCGTCAGCTAAGTGTAATGCAATAATGTAATAACAGTCAGCCTCTGTGCACAGGCACCAACCTCCACCACCACCACAACAACACCGGGGGAAGAGAGAAGGCGAAGCGGAGTGGAGGGTTCTTTAAACATTCATGAGGCCCTGGAAGAAAGAAAAACACACCAAGTCAGGAGAAAAATATATAACAACAATGAAGGCGGTAGAAAAACTGCCTCAGATGTGCGTTTTTTTTTTTTTTTTTTTTGGTAACGCAACAGTATGTCTTACACAGCAGAAGTGGTCTTTTTTTTTTTTTTCATGTTCCCTCGGAACGGGCCGGTGTTTGCATCCCCGCCGGTCACTTGGGGTTATCAATTATGCAGCCCCCCTCCACACCCACCCCACAACCCCACACACACCCAACCCCACACACACACGCACGTGTGCTTATGCTTAACACTTAAGATTTGTGAGACGATCGATAGTCGTTTCTGTCTCTTGGCGAAAAATGATTACAAATGTGCCATGCTGGCTGTTTGTGCGTGTCGTGTGTGTGTGTGTGTGTGTGTGTGTGTGTGTGTGTGTGTGTGTGTGAGAGAGTGTGTAAATGTGTATATGTGTGTGTGTGTGGTTGCAAGGGGGGGTGATGACAGGAGAAGCATGCAAGATTTGCAAAAAAACAAAACTAAACACGAACATGGCTACAAGACCTACTGTTCATCCACTGCTGAGAAATCTCTGGAGGACATATTTTCTTTCCTTTTCTACATAAAGTGCACAGTGAAGTTTAATTATTACTCCTCACTATCAGAAGTGCCATGAACACATTCAGTTGCAACAGTATTACAAAACAACAGCAGTTATATCAGACACATTTTGGACAGATACCATCAGTGACAACTGTTTTGTGCCAGCCTGTAGTGGTCAGAGTAGGATGTTAACAAGTACACTGAGTACAGGGTAACTGCAATGATTTGCAAATATGCTGGCCTTCTTGGGGAGGGCGAAAGAGAAAGAGAGACAGAGAGAGAGAGAGAGAGAGAGAGAAGAGAGAGACAGAGAGAGAGAGAGAAGTGAAAACATGCTGGCCGTCTTAGGAAGAGAGAGAGAGAAAGAAAGAAAACAAGTGAAAATATGCTGGCCTTCTTAGGAAGAGAGAGAGAGAAAGAAAAAAACAAGTGAAAATATGCTGGCCTTCTTAGCAAGATATATAATATAGAAGATATAAGGAGAGAGAGAGAGAGAGAGAGAGAGAGAGAGAGAGAGGGAGAACAAGTGCCTCTACACAACAAACTGTGTCCACCTTCAACAAAGTCAAACATGAAATAAAAACAAATTCCCACAGGAAGACAAGTGGCCATAACTGGACAGGAGATTACTGTGTGTGTGTTTATAAAGAGCGTATGTGGCAGCGAGGACAACAGCACAGTGTTTACTCTGTTTACACCTTATCTGTGTGTGTGTGTGTGTGTGTGTTTATTTGTGTGTGTCATTGGGGACAACGGTGTGGTGTTTACTCTGTTTACGCTTTGTGTGCGTGTGTGTATGTGTGTATCTGTGTGTGTGTGTGTCATCTGGGACAATGGCATGGTATTTACTCTGCTTACGCTGTGTGTGTGTGTGTGTGTATGTGTGTGTGTGTGTGTGTGCGCGCGCGTCTGTGTTTGTTACCTGGGACAACGGTGTGGTGTTTACTGTGTTTATGCCTTCTGTGTGTGTGTGTGTGTGTGTGTGTGTGTGTGTGTCATCAGGGACAACAGTGTGCTGTTTACTGTATTTACGCCTTGCTGCTCGGACACATGGTGCATTTAGGGCTCTTTGTCTAGTGCACTGGCACTTTCCATAATGGAGCGACACATTTACTCAGCCCAGCTAAAGCAATAATACATGACTGCCTGAGGGGGAGAGCCACAGTGTGTGTGTGTGTGTGTGTGTGTGTGTGTGTGTGTGTGTATGTGTGTGTGTGTGTGTGTGTCTAAGAGAAAGAGATAGAGTAAGAGAGAGAGTATGTGTGTTTATGTAAGAGAGAGTGTGTGTGTGTGTGTCTGTGTATTTGTGTGTGTCTGAAGGATAGACTGTGTGTGTGTGTGTGTGTGTCTAAGTGTGTCTAAGAGGGAGAGAGAGAATGCATGTGTGTTTGTGTTAAAGACAGTGTGTGTGTGTGTGTGTGTGTGTGTGTGTGTGTGTGTGTGTGTGTGTGTGTGTGTGTGTGTGTATGTATATGTGTGCGCACACACGCATGTGTTGGTATGTGTGTGTAAGATAAAGACCGAGGTAGTTTGCATGACTGTGTACACGTCTATCAATGCTTTCTGTGATGGCAGATTTGCGTCGTCGTGCAATGAGACCCGTAAGCAAGCAGCCCTTTCTGGGTGAATCACGTCAATTGTGCCAAGGCTTCACACCAGTTGCATATATTGACATTTTGCCGAAATCACAGCGAGCAGATTCTTGCATTATTTTTAGCCCTGTCTCGCTTGCATCATTCAAGAGCCCCTTCTCATTTCTTCTCCCTTCCCTTTCCATTCCCTTCTCTTCCCTTCCTTTCCTTTCCTTGTGTCTCTGTGCCGAGGGAGAATGCATTGACATTTGAAAAATATGGCTTATGAAATGCCTGCCACGTACACATGCAGGCTTGCTCACGCACATACACACACGGACACAGAGATACGCACACACACACACACACACATACAGACACCATGCACACACATGAACACGCACACTTACACAGACACAGACAGACAGACAGACAGACAGACAGATAGACAGACACACACACACACACACACACACACACACACACACACACACACACACACACACACATATTGTATATGCATTATAGATGATTCACCGGAGGGACATTTAAGGACACATTATGTTTGGGGTTGGGAGGGGAGGGGAGGGGGGGTGGGGGGGGGGGGGGGGGGGGAATCAATGGAAGCAAATTAGGAGCGTTCATTTATTTATTTATTTATTTAAATGCTGGCCTCGGTGGCCGACGGCAGCGCAGTCAGAGCCAGCCCAGTAGCGCCCAGAGGCCACTGGGTTCAGGACACATGTTGCTGGGCTCCCTCACAGGGCTGAGCTGCCGACTGGCCGCGCCTGCATAATTAAATCAGACCGCTAAGCAGCTGGGGATGTATAATTTAAAGTCCGCCTCAATAACACCCACACACAGATATACACACACACATATACATACACACATACACACACACACACATACATATACACACATACACACACCCATATACACACACACACACACATATACACAAACACATACACACACACATATACATACACACATATACATACACACACAGACACACACACACACACACATATACACAAACACACACACAGACACACACAGACACACACCGACACACACCTACACACACACACACACACACCCCACCCCCCACCCCCCCCCTTACTTCAATTCTAACTAACTTCTTCTCACCCCACCCCACCCCAACCCCAACCTCCCAACCCCAACCTCTCAGGTCCTAATGTGATTACGATTGACAGGCTTCCGTTTACATTTACAGCAGTAACGTCATTGATCTCCTCTCCTCCTGCGCTTACCAGAGTGACTCACACTGCAAAAAAAAGGGCTAATGGCAAATCAGCTGGTATCACAGGGCAATAAAGAGGAAGAGAGAGGGGAAACGGGGTGGTGGAGGGGCAAGTGGCGGGGTGGGGGGGCATGTAAAATAAAGGCTTCTGCCTATAGCGCTTACAGGGATGAGGAAAGCCTTTCATTGCCCCCCTGGCTTAACACGCTGCCGCAGCAAAGCCCAGCTAGCTTGTCAAGATGCTAATGAGCAATTAGCACCAGTGGGGGCTGATCAATACGGGCAACTGTATATCAAAGCGAGGGAGGAGAAGAGAGGAGAAGAGAAGAGGAGAAAGAGAAAGCTCATTTTGTTCACACACAGCATAATATAAAGAGCCACTCCTCATACCGTACGTGCTATGTATAACCAGAGCAACAATTGACTGTAGTAGTCTCTGTGATATGCCAAGTCCTGGAGAATGTCAAAGAAAAGCAAAGACCAGCAACAATAGGCAATTCCCTGCATGATTATCTGTGAAGGAGCCTTTATTCAAGCGTACGAGTGATGGTTTTGTGTTTATAAGAGGAAAAGCTACTCTTATGTGTCAGGGCATACTGAAGTGTAGGTGTATTAAGAGACAATCACTCTCTCTTTCTCTCTCTCTTTCTCTCTTTCTCTCTGTTTCTTTGTGTGTCTTTTTACATACTTGACGTGTGCATTCATTGTAAATGGTCTTTGTCCAGGTTCAGCTACCTGATGGTGGTTAGTTGTGTGACATCGTGGCCTGTTTTTTTTTCACTGCCGTGGCATCACACCGCTGAGATGAGCAGAGGCATCTTCGGTAGGCTATAGTCACCAAGGCCCTAGCCCGACCCCTCAACCTCTCCTCCCACTCTTCCTCTATCCCTTTCTTCTCCTCTCTCTTTCACCTCTCTCGCTTACCTCTCTCCTCTCTCGTTTACCTCTCTCCTCTCCTCCCGCAACATATAGTGCCCTCCCTTGCCTTCACTCTCCTCTCTCTCGTTCACCTCTCTTCTCTCTTCCTGCTACAAATGGTGCCCTCCCTTGCCATCACTCTCCTCTCTCGTTCACCTCTCTACTCTCTTTCACTACAAACGGTGCCCTGCTTCGCCTTCACTCTCCTCTCTCTCGTTCACCTCTCTCCTCTCTTCCTGCTACAAATGGTTGGCCTGTACATGTCACCAGCTACATCAGAGAGCAACCAGGGCAGCCTCTCTCTTAGAAGAATAGGAAAGAGGCAGTATATGGCGCACAGGCACATAATGACACTAGAGACTGTAGCTGGTGACAGCCTGGTGGCTTGCTGAGTGTGGCGCGCGGGGGCCCATGGGTGACATATAGCCCGCTTTCATTCACTAATATGCCAGTCACCGCTAATTGGCCGAGTTTGTTTACCTATGCGTTCCCCCCTCCTCAACCACACACGCACGCACGCACCCACACACACACACACACACACACACACATCCTTCCCCCCGCTATTGGCTTTCTGATGGGGCGCCGTTCCGCTTTAAAGCAGAGACGCATCCATCCCTTCCTTCCTTTCCTCCCTCCTCATCCTCTTCCTCAATGCATGCCTGACACCCAACATGGCGGTTCATTAACGCACCCTGCCGTCGTTGGATGTGTTTGTGGGGGAAGAAAAAAAAACACACACATACGCATATCTCACCTAGGTGACATGAGAAACCGTTGAAGTCTTGGCCCTTTTTTGTTTTTTTTTATGGCTGTCATCCACTTTTAAAATGAGACTTCAAATACATTTTTGCTGAAAAGAAATTGTTTGAATGTCAAATATTTCCTCCTTCCTGGAAAGCCACAAATTGAGATTCAGACAAATTTTAGTTAGGTTTTGGGAGAGACTTCTTCTCCTCAGATGAACCTGTGCATCCGATAGACAGGTGAGCGTGTGTGTGTGCGTGTGTGTGTGTGTGAGTGTGTGTGTGTGTGCAGGTGAGCTAAGATGCGATGGGGTGCTACAGAGGTTGTGTGTGTGTGTGTGAGTGCGTGTGCGCGTGCATGTGTGTGTGTGCGTGTGTGTGTGTGTGTGTGTGTGTGGTGTAAAACGGTGGGTAATAAACAGCGCCTGGGTCTCCTCCCCGTTGTCTCCTAATAGCCCTCGCACGCCGTCTTGATCTGCGCTAATTTCTCTCGATCCGCTCAGTCATTAGAGACGCTCGCCTCTCCCCTGTGTGTGTGTGTGTGTGTGTGTGTGTGTGTGTGTGTGTGTGTGTGCGGCCCCGAGATTAAAGGCACTGTTCGACAAATGAGAGGTGCTGTCGGAAGCAAAGAGTCGGCATGTTTCCCTCCCGCGGAGCAGTGTGTGTGTGTGTGTGTGTGTGTGTGTGTGTTAGGGGTTTTTTGCACGCTCCTATCATTGTCTGCCGGCTCCATCCATGAGATCAAACCAGCGCTCGGAGGCGCTCAGACCTTTGATGTTTATTGGGGCACCTGACTGAGGCCTCGGTCAGAACACAGCATGGAGGAGTAAGACATGGAACGCAGCCATGAGATGCACGCTTGCAGACACACACACACACACACATACACACACACATACATACACACACATACACACACACAAATATAAACATGCATGCATGTACACGCAAACACACACACACTTACACACATCTCCACTCACACACAGACACACAATCACACAGACACATGCATGCATGTGCTCACACACACACACACAAATATAAACATGCATGCATGTACACGCAAACACACACACACAAACACACATCTGTACTCTCACACAGACACACAATCACACAGACACATGTGTGCGCACACACACACACACGCATATACACACACACAAATGCACACGCAAACACATACACACACACTCACACACATTTGCACTGACACACAGGCACACAATCACACAGACACACACACACATATACACACACACACAGATGCAAACATACACCCACACACACACACACACACACGCACACATATATACACACACACACACACACACAAATGCACACATATACACACACACACATACAAACACACATGCACACACACACACGTGAGCACGCTCAAATACACAAATGCACCACCTGGGAGTAGGGTTTCCTTCCAGGGTAATTGCAAGTGAAAAGGTCAGTGTCATCTTTGCAGCCAAACATAGCAGCCTTAGTGATTGGCCTTTGCCTGCCTTAGCTGTTTCTTGATATCACCAGACACATTTGTTCTTTGTTACATACACATACACACACACACACACACACACACACACATGCACACACACACACAGACAAAGGCCTGTGAGCAATGACCGCTGACACGAAGGAAAAACACTCTGGCTTGCACGCACAAAGTTGCAATTCTAGCACACAGATGTGAATAGCAACATGAAATGGCAGGGCACGTACACACACGCACACGCATACGCACACAGAAACACACACACACACACACACACACACACACACACACACACACACACACACACACACACACACACACATACACACATACACACGTACACACGTACACACACACACACACGACCATGCACACGCACACACACACACACACTGACACAGACACACACACGTACACACACCTTTAACGCTTCCCTCGCTTCCAAGCCCTAAAGGTCAAAAGCACAAACTGCAAGGCAGCACCAGTCAGAGCCGTGGTCACTCGCCATCTCCCATTTACTCTGATTCATCTCACAAACATCACAAGCCCAAGTGACTAGCAGACCACTGCAGCACACTCACCCGATCTGCATGCCCCAGGCCTATGGGCCTATGGCTTTTGCTGTATAGGCATAACTTGCCATAACAAACAGCAACCCCTCCCCACCCACCCCCATGCTTTTTCTTACTCTAGGTTTTCTTACTGTAGGTTATGCCCTATGGCTTTTGAATCAATAAAGTAACTAAGTAAGCAAGTATCTGTGCGTCTGTATGTAAGTAAATAAGTGTCTGTCTGTTTATCAGCTCAGGTCTTTTCAGAGCGATGCATTGCAGCCTATCCAGAAGAACTTAGAAATCACAGGATGTCAAGTTCTATTTGTTTTTTTTACAGTCAATGTGAGAATTTTTTCATTAAAATGTTGTTCTTTAGTGTGAAGGACTCATGTTGTTATAGTTATAGTTGTCGTTATCTTTACAGTTCATGTTGTGAATGGACCTTTTGAAATATTAGGATAAAAGCACACCCATTATAATCCACACAAAGACTGCATACCGTCACTACCACCAACCCAACTCGCCATAGTTCTTGATGTAGTAGTAAGTAGTAACAATAGAAATAGTAGGATCTTACCACACCCATCACAATGCCCTACCTCCCCACTACCATTACCATTACCGCACCTTGCCTCACCCAACCAGCCCCAGCACTCTGGGAGGGAGTGGCTACATGTGGTGGGTGCACCACGTGTTTGAGAAGAAGAAAAAAAAAGTGGCTAGCGCTTGCCGTCATTGTCATCGGCCATGAAGGTGGCGGCGGTGCCAGCAGATGGCTGGCGGGTCCCCTGGCACTGGGCTCCAATGATGAGGAGGCCTGTTGCCGCTGATGAGAGAGGACAAGCTAATCACACCTGCT
>CM059283.1:19395719-19415719 GCA_030347295.1 Setipinna tenuifilis
ACACACGCACGCACACGCACACACAGTGTTTGTACTTGGAGCTTAGATTGCTCGCAATGCCAGCGCTCTACTAAAACCCCCATTATGTCTAATTGGGCGAAAGTGACATTAATCCAATACTGCTAAACTCACAGACAGCGGTGGTGTTTTTTTCCCGGCTCTACAAGCCATTGCACACAAACCTATATATGTCAAAGTGATCGTCGTGGCTACTGGATGTGGTGTGGACAACCGGTGGTGGGGGGCATCAAGGTAAAGACGAAGTGAGAGGTAGAGATGAGGGAGAATCTGTGCCACTGTATGGGGGTTGGTGGGTGGGAAGGGGATTTCTATACAGTAACACTTAATGTTATGGTGTTGGTGTTACACTATGGTATGTATCTGTATCCATCTATCTATATTCTGTTACAAAACACAAAAATACATTATGCAAGTACAACTAGTACATGATATTACATGTTGCTGCACACTGTACTTAGTTTACTAGGTAAATGAACTGTAAAACCTTTGCCATAACATAAAGTGTTCCCATATACTAGATGAGAGAGCATCCATCTATCTATATTCTGTTGTAATACTAGTAAATGATATTACATGTTGCTACACACTGTACCTAGTTTAGTAGGTAAATACACTGTAACACCTACAACATAACATAAAGTGTTCCCATATACATGACAGAGAGACAGTCCCCCCACCCCACACACACACACACACACACACGCACATGTCAGGAGCGATCAGAACATGTAGAGATGGCAGTAGGACTTGGTGGTGTTGCTCACGGAGGGCAAAAAACACCCTTTAGCCACGCCGGCATTGTTTTTTAAATCGCAGGAGAGTAAACGGGATCAAACGTGAGTGAACTGGACAAGCGGGGAGGTGGTGGGGGTGATGGAGGGGGGAGGGGAGAGAAAAATCACTAAAGAGAGAAGAGAGAGGGAAACAAAGTGGAGAGAAGAGAAAGAAATGAACGAGAAAATAGGAGTCGGGAAGAGCCACCAAAACCTTAAAAAGGAGTATATTTTGTTACGATTCGTGAGCCAACCCCCTCTCTCCCCTACTTTATTGATCCATGCGACATTTCCCACATGACCTCATCCCACCCCCCAAGAGCCACAGCATAAAATGTGCAATATATTAAACATGTAAGTCAGTGGCACTGAAAATATAAACCCTCCGCAATATTATATTTCCCCGTGCTGGAATTGTGTAAAGAATTTAAATTGAACTCCAGCTTAAGCTGCAGAATAGAACAGGGGATGGGGTGGGGTGGGGTAGGGGGGCGTGGTGGGGGGACTGATCCACCTCAGTCAGATGTATTACACAGCAAACCAGAAGAGGCACGGTCGCATTTTCATCCAAAGCGAGGATCTGGATATCTTTATCAGTTGCGGTGTCTCACCGGAGAGGAGGTGGAGGAGAGGAGAGGAGACGGTGGGGTTTGGTGGAGCGGGGAGTGGGCTGGGTTGTGGTGTTTGGGGGGGTGGGGGGGGGGGGTTGGTGATTGTGTGAATTTACATTCATACAAGACAGGGGGATGCGGTGAGCCCCGAGAATGCGCCCAGTCACTTTGTTTCCGTGGATACGCTGACCTGTGTTGACCCGCCCACACACACATATATACACACACACACACACACACACACACACACACTAGCTGAAATCACCCGTCTATCTGCCAGGGGTGTTCAGACGCATCTCTTCATCAAACCCCCTCTCTGACCAATCCCTTTTCCCCGTGCATGCACACACAGAGACACACACAGACACACAGACACACACACATATACACACACAAACACACACACAGTACACACACACACACACACACACAGTACACACACACACACACGCACAACCAGCAGCAGCTACCCAGATGCCGTTTCCGCCCCCGCGGTCGAGCTTCATTTCCCGGTGCTGAGAGTGGAGAGAAATGAGCATTTCCTCCAGCCGCCGACCAGCTGAATGAATGTGGACAGGCGCAGGCACCTTCATTTACTCCCACAAATAGAAAAAGAGAGAGAGAGGAGGGGATGTCACCCTTGCTGACGCCATGCTGCTGGTGCATGCTGGGAGAAGGAGGGTGCCGCCCGGGGGGGACGATGTTTGCCCCTACCACTGCTGCTGCTGCCCCCACATATCCCCCACCCCCCATGAGTAATTCAAATAACAGCAACCCCCCCCCCCACACACACACACACACACCTCACACACACTAACCCCAAACCCCCCGATGAGTAATTCAAACAGCACCCGGTAACACTTTTCATGATCCCAGTATTCACAAGACCCTATAAATACGTTCATGAAGGGTTAGAATAAAGCTTAAGTATTCACACATAAGTACATAAGTATTCACACAACTATTTATACATACTCATGACACAATGTTATCGTAATGCATTATAATGCTATGTTATAAGCTTTTACAACTTCAAGTGACATAGACATATTAAGCTATTTTGACCTGTTGATAATGATATCACGATGAGGTGAAAGAGGTCAAAGAAGCTTTTTGTCACTTAACACTGTAAAGGCTTAGACCAAATGCACCATAACCCTTTATGAATATGTTTAGAGTGTCTTATGAGGACTGGGTTTATAGAAAGTGTTACCCCTAAAAAAAAAAAACTGCAGAGCAAAAGAGGTGGGAGTTGACTTGGTATGGCTGTCCCTGTGTGTGTTCACATCCAGCACCTCAGCATAGGTGTATCATCAGGGGCTAGGGGCTCCCTACGAGGATCGTCTCCGTCTCCTTCTCCTTTTCCTTCTCCTCCGTCTCCCCCATAATGGTGTTACTGCAGCAGCAGGGCTCCTTTGACAAAGCACTGCTGACAGACGCCTAAGCGACAAGGATGAACGCAACCAGGGAGACAAACACCCAGGAGACGCCCTTCCTGGCTGGGCCTGCACTCTCTCTCTCTCTCTCTCTCTCTCTCTCTCTCTCTCTCTCTCGTGTGAGGAGGAGAGGAAACATGGGCACGCACACACACACACACACACACACACCAGAAGGAAGAGACTAGAGGCATATTAACTTACAACATGGAGGAGGTGCTTTGGGTGATGTATTTTTTTTTGTTGCTGTTTGGAGGTGACAGCGCAGGGTGGGGGAGAAAGGGACAGGGGGGATATGGCTGTTAGGAGACAGAGAGGTGTGTGTGGGGGTGTGTGTGGGTGTGTGTGTCTGTCTGTGTCTGTGTCTGTCTGTGCATGTGTGTGTGTACATGCTAGTGTCTGTGTGTGTGTGTCTGCGTCTGTGTGTGTGTGTGTGTGTGTGTGTGTGTGTGTGTGTGTGTGTGTGTCTGCGTCTCTCTCTCTGTCTCTGTGTGTGTGCTTGCCTGGGTGTGTGTGTTTTCATCAGTTTGTATAAATGGTCTCCGTCCTGGCCCCCAGTGCCTCTCTAACTGATAAAGAGCTGACATTTTGACACAGGGTCCCAGGGCTCGATTAGCGGAATGGATGTGGGCCCGCACAAATACCAGTCGCCGCGCCGACCAGAATAGTAATGGGCAGATTAGCCTATGCCTCCATGCCTCTATGTCTGAGGCCACCCAACACCCCAACACTCCCCCAACAAGCAGAGGAGACCGGCATACAGCGCAACGCTCCTGGCTATGCCAAAGTCACACGCCATACATCACACACTCACTCTCATACACACACACACCATCATGAACACACACATACATGCAAGCACATACACACACACACACACACACACACACACACATACATACATGCATGCACACAGAATCACACACACACACACACACACACATTCACAAACACACACCCAATCACACACACACGATCACTCACACACACACACCAGTGATGCCTGATGTTCTCAGCCAACCCAACCACAACTCACACACACAAATATAGCTAAACCCAAAATGATAGCCAACCCGAGCATCACTGACACACTGACACACACATACACACACACAAACACACACATGCAAGCACACACTGATATTGGGACGACAACACTAGCTAGAACACTAGCTCTGACTCCTTCAGCAGTGCAAGTGTCAGAAACCTTTTTTTTTTCTTTTTGTGCTACAAAAGGTAATTTAGAAGTGGCTGACAAAGCCAGCGAGTATTTTAAGCAAAGGCTCCCAGAAGCCCATCAGCAGCATGGGGCCTCTGTGGAGTTCAATCTGTGGTGCTAATTTGCTTCCTTCCATAAAAAAAAAGAAAACTGCCATGCTAACTAAATTAGCTGCCTGCGTTGCATCAATCCTTTTAAAAATCTATAGCAACCATTAGCGGTAATAGGGCTTTAATTTGGGGCTTCGGCAACGAGTTTGGTCCTTTCGTGTCAAGGCCACTCTAACAGTTACTTACTTATTTTTAGGGTGAACATTAAAAAAAATCGAAGGGGGGGTTTTCTGAGGCGACGGTAAAGCAACAATGAACAAGAGGGGGGGCAGAGGAAAAAAAAGCATCTAAAAAATCTACTTCACAACAGAGGTTCAATGGGGGCTTTTTTTTCTGGTGATGGCATTTTCAAAGAAGTGATTGGAGAGAGTGTTCCAGAGGGGAGAAAATGCACACTAGAGACATCTCTCATTCTTCTAACCACCTCCCCCCACCCCTCCACCCCCATTTAGGCACACAGACACACACACACACACACACACACACACACACACACAAGCACACACACACATACACAGACCCACACACATACACATACATAGACTCACACACACACACACACACACACACACACACACACACACACACACACACACACACAAGCACACACACACACACACTCTAGAAGCATGGCAGATGCTTTTTCATGAGGCGAGGCGAGTGATCATAGGGTTCTGAAACTGAAAGGAGCACAGCGCCTTTAGGCACCAACTCAAAAGGACTTGCATTATTGATTCGTTCTCCCTCCCCACCCCCCAAACCCCCACCCCTACCCCTACCCCTACCCTCCGCACAAATAATACAAAGGTGTCATTTTGTCACAAGGAGGCATCACCATTTAGGGAGCCACAGTGCTTTAGAATATTGAAAGATGTGTTGCGATATGTCCGTGTGTGTGTGTGTGTGTGTGTGTGGATGTGGGTGTGTGTGTGTGTGTGCATGTGGTGTGCGTGACCTGATCTTAAAGTAGGAAGAGAAATAGAGAGAGAGAAAGAAAGTGGGAGAGACAGACAGACAACAGAGAGAGATAGAGAGAGAGAGAGAGAGAGAGAGAGAGGGAGAGAGAGAGAGGGAGAGAGAGAGAGAATTAATCACATTAATAATCAGTTCAAATGTAAATCCTGTCAACAGTGTGGAAATCTCAGCTTCTCTCTCTGCCTAGTGATTATGCCCGGAGCCCATATGGTATATACGAGGAGAGGGGAAGCCACAGAGATCAATATGATCCCAGATTAGTCAGCTACAGGGGAGAAAATGAAATAATATAGAAGCGTATAGCAACTGAGAGGACAAGTAAGACGGAGGGAAAAATATGGAAAGTAAAATAACTCTCAAAATAACTCGGTATCACTCTGTGTCTTTCAGACACAGGCTCTTCCACAGGGCCTGATGGCTTGGTACTCAGGACTGGGCTTCACCATACTGGTTCTGGCAGGCTGGCTTGCAGAGTAGTGGCATGGCTATGAAATGTAGGACTTGTTTTCTTCAAATGACATGGGATGTCGCAACACTCCAGCAACTCTCGGCTGTTGCTGGGGATTAAGAAATGCCAACAGGCAGACGACGATTGGAGCAGTTCATTAAAGCAGTCATTTAAAGCAAAGAGGAAGAAGAAGGGAAAAATGCATTTTTGCAAATGCATTGTACACATGAATCGTTCCGACCTTCCATATTAGCTCTTCTTGTGTTTGATTTACACGCTTACCCGGCCCCCACACCACTAGACCCCCCCTTCACACCCCCCCCCCCCCACCACCACCCAATCCAACACCCCCACATCTAATCATTTCTTTATTTCCAATTTGTCATTATTAAACAAATTACATTCTATAGCAATTGGAAAAGCAGCCAAAGACTAGAAAGAAAGAAAGAAAGAAAGAAAGAAAGAAAGAGAGAAAAAAAACATACAGCACCGTAACCAAATGAAGACATAGCCTTCGAAAAAATCTAAAGTGTCAGGCATTTATTTGGTACATACAGCCACACAAAAGAAAAATGGCATGTTTAGAGCGACCTTGCCTCGCTTCCTTTTTTTCCCCTCCACGGCCGCAGATAATGTCTCTATTCATGGGCAAAAACATCTCCGCTCTCCAGGCTCTTCTGCGAGGGGGCCCCCATATATTCATCCTTGGCTTTGACTCGGAAGATGGCCCCCGTGTTTAGCAACCACACATCGGGTTAAAATGTGTTTTTTATTTTCCTCTCTCTTTGCTTTCTTCCTGCCCTCTCTCTCTCACTCTCTCGCTCTCTCTTTCTCAATGCTCCAGCTGTCAGCTTTTGTTAATTGGTCTTATTTTCTTAGACTTTGCTGGCTGATGGATAAAACCCAAAGGATGAAAAAAAAAATCCTCTTCATCCCTGCTCACAACTGAATGTGAAGTACATGTATGTGATACACACATGTAATGGAAATAATTACCCATCGGCCAATACACAGACACACACACACACACACACCCACACACGCACCCACACAGACACACACACACACACACACACACACAGTACATTCACACATGCACACTCTCACATGCATACACACAAAGTGCAAACACACATACATGACATCCATGTGTAAATGCAACACATGAAGACATATATACACTGTATAATGATAGAATGCACTTTACACCCTGAAGCAAATGCTTACATATGGAGAAAGTACATTTAAACATACAATCATATACAAATTGTTAGAGGACGACATGCAACATGTTTACATACATGGATGCAATAAACATAAACACACCCACCCACACACAGTTAGGCAGACACATGCACACACACACACACACACACACACACACACACAGACACATGTACTCATGCACATATTTACTCTCTCACACACACACACACGCCCACACCCACACAGAGTCAGGCAGACACATGCACTCATGCACACATTTACACACATTTACACACACGCACACACACACACACACACACACACACACACACATACACACACACACACACACACACACACACACACAGTACACAGCACACAGTACACAGCACACACACACACAGCACACACACACACACACAGCACACAGCACACACACAGCACACAGCACACAGCACAGTGAGCCACATAGATGTCCTCTACTGTGGCTAATAAGTGAGACAGCCAGTGCATTTGGCGGGCTCCTCGTGCCGTAATACAGTGGCCTGGCAGGGATGAGCCGTTGTATTGTCAAAGAGAAAAATGCACCTCTATCCTGCCCCCCCCCCCCCCACCTCCCTCTATACCCCCCCACCCCCACCTCCTGCTCCTCCACAGCCAGCCAGCACAAAACCTATTAGCGCTCCTAAGCCTGGCATCGCCCAATCTCGTTACTGAGGACTGATGCAATCGGATTGCAATCCAGCACCCATGCTCTCCTGCGAGAGTCTGCTGTGGCTCTCCTTCTCTTTCTCTCTCTGTGTTTCTCTCTCTCTCCATCCCCCCACCTTACTCTCTCTCTCTCCCTCCCTCTCTCTCTCCTCCATCTCTGTCTCTCTGCTTGACCCCTTTACTTCTTTCTCTCTCTATCTCTCTCCCTATTCCTCTTTCTCTATCTTTCTCTCCTTCTCTCTCCCTCTCTGTCCTTTTCTCTCCCTCCCTTCTCTCTTCCATATAGCACATTTTCTTCTCTCTCCTTCTGTCTATTTCTCTCCCTCTTCCTCTCTCTCCTCTTCCTCTCTGTCCTTTTCCCTTCCTCCCTCCTCTCTTCCATATAGCACCTTTCTTCTCTTTCTTCTTCTCTCTATCTCTCTCCCTCTCCCTCTCTCTCCTCTGTTCTTTTCTCTCCCTCCCTCCTCTCTTCCATATAGCACCTTTTTCTTGTTCTGTGTTATTTTCCTCAGCTAACCTCTGGGTCTTTCTGTGTTCTTCAGATCTCTACCTGTGTCCATCTCTGGCTCTACTCCTCCTCTTTTCTTTCTTTCTTTCTTTCTTTCTTTTTTTCTTTCTTTCTTTCTTTCTTTCTTTCTTTCTTTCTTTCTTTCTTTCTTTCTCATGTATCACCCACTGTCATTTTTTTCTCATTCTACAGTTCCCTGCTTATATTTTCAACAATTCCCTCCACCCTTATCAGCAACCTTCTGGGGCTTTTTTTCCTCTTGTATTCACCAGAAGCTACATGTGTCCATTTCTTGTGCGTCTGTCTTTCCCTTTTCTCACGTTCCACCTCACCACCTGTTATGTCTTTTTTTTTCTTCCTGATTTACACACCTTCTCCTCAAGGTCTTTTTTTGTGATCATCACAAGTCATTATACCTCTCTCTTCCTGTCACTCTCTTTCTTTCTCTTTCTCTTTTTCTTTCACACGCACGCACGTACACTCACTCGTTCTCTTTCTCTCTTCCCTCTGTCCATGTCCCCAGACTGTATCAGACGTGGCGCAGACGGCGACAGAAGGGATGCTGGGTACCCACAGTGCATTGTCCCGCTGGCTGGTCCCCTTTAATTAAGGGGCTCGGCGGGGGTCCGGCTCAGTCGGCCTTCCTCGCCCCTGACCCCCCGTACGGTGGCCACTTAAGGACAAATCGAGGAACATATGCTTGTCTGCAGCCCTGCAAGACCAAGGGCAAATGGTGTTCAGGTCAGAGAGACGACAGAAAAAAGCCATGTACAAAAAGGAAAGTCTCCACTCTCCAGTCTGTGAGATCTCAATTCAGCCCCCCCACCCCCCTTTTTTTCTCCAGACCCAACCAAACCAAGCATTCCAATACAAATATAGCTCAATTACCATGAGACTAATTGTTGAGGAATACAATAAGGAGAATAACAAAGAGGGTCCAGGCCTCCATCAGATAGCTCCACTGAATCCACAAAACTGGGGTCCTGTGGGATCCTCCACAGTGGCTGCTTCTCCACTGGGAGTCTTCATATCTGAGGGAAAATGCTAAGTGCCTCATACCTGCTATCTGCTCTCTTTAAGGAGCCTCCCCACGGGGAAGACTTCTCTCCTCTCCTGCCCCTGTGCTATCTCCATGTCTGTATGCCTGCTCTTTCTCTCTCTCTCTCTCTCTCTCCCTCTCTCCCCTTTTTTGTCTCTTCTACCTATCTCTTTCTCTTTCTCGCTTTCTTTCTTTTCCATGGATCTCTCTCAGGTGCTGTCTTGCTCCCTCACACGTGGCTACACATACACACACGTAGACACACACACACACACATACACACACACACACACACACACACACACACACACACACACACACACACACACACACACACACACACACAGGCAAGCAAACGCTTGATATGAGATGTGTTTTTTCCATCCCCAGCTGTGGAAGACCCGGAGGAGGTTTTAGGGTTCTTCAGAGGGTTGACTCCGTGCTACATGTCAGCGGCTCTGTTTAATGATCTCAGAAAGGTCTTTTCAGACCGACAGAGAACCGGGCCGCTGCTGGTTCACAGCAAAAATCACAGCGTCTGGGAACCGAAAATTGGGCTCCCGATGTCAATGACACGTCATGGGCTCAGTGCAAGTCCACGGACAAGCACTTTAGTTCCCAGTATAAATGGTGAGGGAACAGGCTCCAACACCAGGCTGGCTGGTCTGAGAACAGCTAGAGGTACAGGACGGGAGCGGTGGCTAGTATATCTGTGAACTAAAACAAACAAACGTCAAACACACACACATGTGCGCACACAGTCAGACAGACACTCAGACAGACAGCCATACATGCACACACATGCACACACACACACACACACACACACACACACACACACACTGACTGTTTGACAGCCGATGTCAGGGTGAGTCTCAGGTCATCCGACCGGGGCCTGTCAGCAACTTTCAATCTCCCACACGACTGATATCCAGCCAAACTGTGCGAATGATAAAGCTCATTGTAGCAGATGTTTGTTCTCTCAAAATAAACCCACAGAGCGTGATGATACATGCCGTGGCCCTGGCCCAACAGTAAAGCCCATCCACAGCTCCATAGTATAACAGGAGAAAAGGAGCAGCTTTTTTTATGTCGCTGAGGAACATAAGTGCCATATGAAATATATGTGGCATTGGAAGACCCCAGCACCCATCTTTGCCCCTAGCCTTTGAGATGCCCATAAACTGTCACACTTGTAGATGTGTATTTCAAAGAAAGGTGACCATGGTACAAGAAAGAGAAAGAATATAAAGGCTAATGGGAGTGATGGAAAAAAAACACAAAGAGCTCACAACATCAATTCTATCATGACAGGCCCCTCCTATTGCAGTTAAAAAAAACACAACATGATGGCCCCCAGATTATTGGACATGGTAAGAATATATGCCACATAAAAGCAAAGACTGGAACATACATCACATAGAAAACACACAGTCACATAGGCAGGCAAATCTATCATGACTGATATAAATCTATGTGATGCCATCGCAGTCCTTAAAGAATCCTTCTGGTTGTCCCTGTTGCCTTTCATGTGTGTGTAGGTTGTGTGTGTGTGTGCGTGTGCGTGTGCGTGTGCGTGTGCGTGTGCGTGCGTGTGTGTGCGTGTGTGTGCGCGTGTGTGTGTGTGTGTGTGTGTGTGTGTGTGTGTGTGTGTGTGTGTGTGTGTGTGGTGTGTGAATGGCATTTGAAATTACACAAACCTGAAGCACACTAACAAAAGAAAATGACTGTATTCCATAGCAACCGCTTTTTTCCACTTCCATAAGAAAGTGTCATTGTGATTCCAGGCATCTCTCTCTCTCTTTCTTTCTTTCTTTCTCTCTCTCTCTTTTACCTCTGGTGCTAGTCAATGCCACTGCATGCTACAATCCTAATACAGAGTGGAAAATGTGTTATTGCCATTTAAGAAACAGCCCAAAAAGCACATTTTCAGTCGTCTAATCAATCCAAACTTTCATGTTTAATCCCCCCCATGACTGAACAGTACAGTACACAGTGGGTTAGCAGAGACCATTTTAGACAGATGCTGAATAGAGATGTACGCTATGGAAAAGATTATGTGCCTTGGACCACTACAGCAGGGTAATCTATTTTAGCAGACCCTAAAACAAAAAATTATGAACTGTGAAAATAAGCATATGATGTGTTAAAAATCTGACAGAAGTATTTCCTCAAATATTGGCAAATATCAGGGCGCAACACACATGTACACACAGACACTACACACACACACACACACACACTGTCTCTTTCTCTCTCTCTCACACACACACATTTTCTCTCTCTCGCTCTCTCTTTCACACACACACACACACTCACACACACACACACACACACACACACACACACACACACAGCAAAGGGCTCGTAAGACTTCTTACTCCTTACTGTATTACACACAAGAGCACAGTAAAAGATTGTGCAGTCCACCTATAGGACCTGTTTTCTATTTTTTGTCTTCTTTTGAAAGCAGGGACCTTTTATTTCCTTTTGAGAAAGCAGCAACCATATGTGACAATAAAAAAGAAGCAAGAAGAACAGAGACACAGAGAGAGAGAGAGAGAGAGAGAGAGAGAAAGAGAAAGAGAGAAACAACAGAGGCAGATAATGCCCATGCACTTACAGGGGGAACTATACTTCAGCACAACACATGAAAGAGTTGTCCATGTGAGCACTTTACAACAGTAATATGTCATTGGAGATGTTGTAGGGGTGGGGGAGGAGGCGGAAGGGGTGTGTGTGTGTGTGGGGGGGGGGGTGGTGGAGAAGGACCCTGTATTTACGGTGGACGGTGATTTTTCTCTCCTCTTCTTTATTCTTCTCCTCTCCCCAGGCTTCTGGATGGGTGTGTATATGGGAGAGAACGCATCTCTCTCTCCACTTATGTTTCCCAGCGATTTTCCGCGGTCTGTCATTCAGAGCGAACGAGTCTTGGTGCAGCGATGCAGGCGTAGCAGCATAGCAGGCAGGCAGGCAGGCCTCTGTCGCTGACAGCATATCTTCAGCGGTGACAGCTCTTCAAGTCATTGCTCAAGCACCTCGTCTCATCCTGTCTGCTCACGTCTCATCTCCACCCATCTCCCTCCCCCCTTTTTTCCCCCCTCTTCTTTTTATTCTGAGGTTTTTCTGCCTTTTTCTCCCCCCCCCCCCCCCCGCCCGTGCCTCTTTTTACTCTCTCTTTCTCTTTCTGCCTCTTTCTCTCTCTCTCACACACGCACACACACGCATACACACTCTCTCTTTTTCCCTTTCCCTCTCGTCTTTCATGGCAGAATCCTTTCATCCTTCGTGAGCCTCAACCACAACCCCCCGCCCCCGACACCCACCCACACACACACACACACACATGTACACACCCCCATCTTTCTCAGCTCCACCACCCCCCTCCCTCCCCCCCTGCCTTCCCCAGTTTCCCTCTCACCGGATTAGGTCCCATCAGCCCAACGGCCTTCTGGGTAATGGGTGCACCCCCACATCCACCCCACGTCCACCCCACCCCACCCCACCCCACCTCGCTCCTCTCTCCCCTCTCACCTCTCATGTTGGTGGAACCTGTCGGCATGGGGATGCCAGTCTTGATCACTCCTATCAAAGGCACTTCTCGTTGGGCGCCTTGGGGTGCGTGCAAGGAGAGACGGTAAGATCTGTCAAGGCCGGGACTCAGATGAGGCAGAGACAGACAAGGACGGGAACGGCACGGCACGCTCCACTCCAGCTCCCTACTGTACCACACCGCACAGCACAGCACAGCACCACACCGCACCGCACCACACCACACCACACCTCGCTAGAGGCTAGAGGATCTACCGTCCAATCGTGTCGGCAGAACAAATTGTCATGGATCCAGTGACAGCAGGAAAGAGAACTAGAGAGAGAGAGTACGGAGAAAGACAAGAAAAAAAGACAGAGAAGAAAGTTCAGGGGGAATCTCTGGCTTTGCAGGAATTTTTCAGGAAAAACTGGCATGTTCAAAGACAGCTCTGAATTAATGATATGGACCCCAGTCAGGTCCTGTTTTTTTTTCGTTTTCCTGGAAAGGTCAAACTCACAAGAACAAATCTACAAAGTTACAATGCATATTTTTTTTCTCTCTCAAATGTTCCACTCTCCTCCAACCACCCCCCCCCCCCTACACACACACAGACACACACTTCGCAAGAGCTCACGTTTTTTACGAGTTGGGAGCAGATCCCAACATTTGTCAATTTGATAAACCGTGCCTACCACTCGTTGTGAGACAAACAGCCACGCTCGTCTTGTACACAAAAAAAAAAAAAAAAAAACGTTACGTGAGGTGAGGGAGGTGATGAATTTAAGGCCCCTGGAGCTGTGACTGAAAAAAAAAAGAAGTGTTAAACTCTGGATGACCCTCTGGACGCGGGACATAAAAAACGCCAGTAAATGATGGCTTTAGCGGAGCGCTGCTGGAAATAGATCTGGACATGGCAGTGGCAAGAGGAATGACTTCAGTGTACTAATTAAACCCCGCACAGATGAAGGGCTCCTTCAGCAACACCCTTGAACTTAGCCTGGCATGCACTGAAAAAATAAAACAACAACACCACGAACACACACGCACACACACACACACACACGGACACATACACACACACGCACACATATAAGCACACAAACATGAACATAGCTGCCTGTGGTAAATAAATATGCACATATCACACCGAAGCACGACCGTACATGAAATGAAAGCTAATTTAGTCTGAAGTTGTTTTTCTACTCTTGAACAGTGTGTCCTTAAAAGCCATGGTGTAACAACCACCTCAGTCAAACGATGCAAAGCAAGCAAGCAAGCTCCACCACCTAATCACAAACATACATGCTTTTGGAGCCCTTAAAGAATAAACACATTTTTTTTTTAAAGACAGAAAATAACAGTAAGACTCACAAATTACAGCCATCTCCAAGGTCGAAGAGGACAAGGTGTGAGGTTAAAACAACGGGAGGGAGAACATCCAGGGGCCACAAACTCCTGCACTGTGGGTGACTTTGCATTTGTTTCAAATTAAGTTGGGAAAGGTGAAACAGCTTGCAAAAGAAACAACCGGCGCGAGGGTTTCATTATCGCTGCTGTCCTAACGGCGCCCAAGGCTCTGCTAAAAAGCTACAGCCTATAAAACAGGCTCGGGTCCACCGCCATTACACCTCCACACCTCCGTGTCTAGTAAAAGTACCGGGGCCACGGTTTTGGCTCGGTGACTCACAAGCTAATATTTCGACCTAACACTTCACAGTTGAGTTTTTTTTTTTTTTTTTCGTTTTAAATAATATATAACCACAGGGCCAGAGAGGAGAAGG
The DNA here is from genome assembly GCA_030347295.1 of Setipinna tenuifilis. NCBI lineage: Eukaryota > Metazoa > Chordata > Actinopteri > Clupeiformes > Engraulidae > Setipinna > Setipinna tenuifilis. The sequence goes on from CM059283.1 coordinate 19,410,090, forward strand.
CATCCGAGGTGGCGTTAGGTGAGAAGCTGGGGGAAAAAAAAAATCTTCTTTTGACTCTTCCAAGGTTTGTCATATTCACAGCATTCATAAAGTGTGTGAAAGATAATATAATAACACAGTGTATTGGACTTTTTGTGCCCATTGCTAGATATGAAATTGGTAAGATCGATATCAGATGTGTATGTGGGATCTACACAGCACAATAGTCACAAAGTTCCTATTAAGACAGAATAGAGATTGGGCCTTGCAGTAACCAAAGACATCTTCCTCTCTGCTTCACTCACATTGGATAAGGTAGCAGTACATTTGTACTATGGGGAACATGTCATCAAAACAATTACTATCCTTTTGAAGGAAAGAAAAAAACAAGTGAATACCTTCCACCAATATCACTTTAAAAGATCTATAGCCATTAGAACAAAGAATTGACATGGACTCAATTTCTGTCTAACATCATAGCCTCATCTTTACACAAAGCAAGCCAAACTCCCCAACTCTTACTCCAATACATCACAAACAAAGTGCTTGGCTAACTGTTAGAAACTAACAACACAGAGACTCCTACACTTAAAATGCCTCAGTATGTTTGTGTATGCTTGTTAGGCTGCCTCGTTCACAAGAGCCACATGGCAGATACATACTGTTTGTATGAGGTGTGTGTCTCAGGCACACCTCAACTGTCATCAAGAGTTTCAGCATGAAACCTATTTTTCACACATACCACAGGGAATAAGCTTAATGTTAAAGCTTAATTTAACAAGAACAACAACAACTACACGTTGCATTTATTATAATATAATAATTAAATCCATGTGTGTAGTCTAAATGGAAGTAGACCTGCAAAGTGTTGGTGATGAAAACATGACTCCCAGGTCCATGCTGAAAATTTTAATAAAAATTTTAACATGGGATTTTTGAATAATTGACACTCTCAACTCTGTACGTGACACAGGATTATGAGATGCAGTACATCATTGCCTCCACACTTGTTATGTTTTCACACTTGGAGTTTGTGATAATCGTTGCCCATAAGAGATGAGTTGATTTTTTATTTTTGCTAAATGGCAGCTAATTCCGAGAGTTCTTAGTCACACTTGCCTTATGTTAATTTGATGTTATAATTTCCAAGTTTTAATGCTAAAACAGACTTGCTAGTAGAACTACTTCCCTCTGCCAAGACCCAGTCGTTAGTTCCATGCCTTTGGTTGTCCAGCTAGTCATTCCATAGTTCTGTCAAGTCTAGCTTAGCAAAATGATGTTGGTTGGGAGTCCAAATGCATTGTGACAGCACTAAAAATTGATCTCAGAGGCATTTAACATGTTGATACTCTGATCCACTTATATGTGCTTGTCATGTGCTAAACCTGTCACATCTTTACCGTTTATTTACAGTACACCATGAACTTGGCGCATTGATACACAAGTGTTATACGGTCGAAAAACAGGGACTACTTCATAGTGTGCATATATAGAAAATTAATTGTCTTTATAAAGAATGCATCACAATGGGAAATTTAACCAAGTTGTGGTGAGCTCTCTTAGCCTAAATCACAGTTCACCTCCTATAGGCAATGAGGATCATAGACTCAAATGGTAAATTTTTTGTTAAAGTCACGTTGCAGGTCTATGCACAATGCACATAAACATATTCTGGCCCACAGATGCAGCACTACTGCCACTACTGTATACCAGACATCGCTGTTTTTCCTGAGACAGTCCCCATTTTGGGTGGTGTCCCCATAAAGCATGTGAGAACCTACTTTGTCCCCAGTTTTTGTACCTAAAGCATTAGATATTTCGATATTGGCTGTCGAAATGGAAAGAAAATCCCTCTTGTTCCCAAGAAACAGTACACACTTTCCATTTAAGAAATAAAGTCACTCTATATTACTGTCATTTTAAAAGATTTAATTGTGATGAATCATTGTATGGCACCATTACCATGTATGAAAGCCCACAGTAACGTAACCGATGATGCCTTGATTGTTTACTGATGGTTAAAATTCTTTATTAGTCATGATAAATACAGTATCATGACACACTTTACAGTGTAAGCTCTTCCTGCATAGTCTTTATTATGCATATTGCAATTTATGAATATTTCAATGCGGTATCTCACATCAGTGGTCAGGTATCTAACTGAGTGGAGCAGGTGTGACATTATAACGATGTTGCTTGTTCACAGCCTTTGCAGTGTGTTTTCTTTTTCCTCACTAGGAGCTGACAAGCAGCATAGCTGGCAATGGCTGGCTAATGTAAAAGGGTTGTCAGAAATCAAAAGCTGAACAGCTCCTACATTAACAACTGGACTGAACACACATGCACAGGTACACACACAGACACATACACACACACACACAGACACAAACAGACACACACACACACAACCCAGAATTGTGAAATGACATCATATTCTCAACTAGTCTTGCATTTCCTCCTGTCCTTGTCCGTATCCTCCAGTAAAAAGCAGTAATTTGGTTGTCTTGACACATTCAGCTCCTGTCAGTGTGTTTCTTTTTTTCCCTCCATCTCCACTACTCTCACTCTCCCCTTTTTCTCTCCCCACTCCCTTTCATATGTCTCTCACTGTGATGGGTACTCATTTATCTCTTCTTCAGACAGTCACCTCATCTCCTGACCCGCTGCTGCTTCCTGTCTTGTTCTCTCCCTCCCTTTTTTCTCTCTAGCTGTTTTTCTCTCTCTCTCTCTCTGTCTCTCTTCTACTCTTCTCTTCCTCTCCTATCCGTGTCTGTCTCTCCCTCTCGCCTCATCACCACCACCACCACCCCCTCCATTGTAATTACTCTATATCAGTGGAGGAGATGTGGCTTCACACATAGATTGCTTCCAAAGGTGTGCAGACTTTATTAGTGCTATCGGCTTGGCGTGGAAGCGCACATGAATGAGAGGTGCCTGGTGCCTGGGCCCCGGACCCATCTAATGCGTACGTCACCCGGGTCAGCGCCTTTGGACAGATTAGCTTTAGCCGCCCGGGAACATGCGTAATGAACGCAAACATGCCAGTAGATAAGGTTGGCCTTTGCATGTGGCACGCAGCGGTTTTGAAGCCTGCCTACGCCTTGCCTCCGTTGCAGAGATTGGCTGGCAAAGCTTATTTACAGAATGTCGTTTCTAAGGGATATTTATGATCACAAGAACAGCCAGGGCCAAGGGGGCACAGAAGAGCTCTTGTAAACTCCAGAGAGACGGCACGTGCCCAACCTCACAATCAGAAGAATTTGAACGTGTGATGCATTTTCTAAATTTGTCAAATCGTGAGATATTTTGACAGTTTTTTTTTTCTTTCCCTGAAGAGTGTCTGGCTGCTTGGTTACATTTATTATACCATTTCATTTTCCAAATTGCTTTAGCAATTATAAAAGCAAAGCGAGGTTATAAAATATGCAGTAAAATTGAATCCGAGTTTATTTATCATTATAAAACCATATTGACAGTGTGGTGCCAGTTTGCTCAGAGGTGTGAAGAAAAGAAAATGAGACAGCAAAGACACCAAATGACAAAAACAATCGCAGTGAGGTTGAGGCTCTTTTTTTATATAGCTCCCAGAATGCATCTGTAACCCAGAGGGCCCCACTGGATCAACACTGAACACTCGGCACAGCAGCAAAATTTACAGAAATGTAGTAAAACCTCTCAAGTTATATATTCACGGTTTTATTTATTGCATTGGCAGGCAGGGATGCCTGCTAAAAATGTGGGCCCTTTGACAGAGTATCATTTTTGACCCCTTTATTATCATTAACAACAGTTTCATTTGTAAATTCAATCTGCCCCTCTGAAAATGGAGTTACGCTCTGCAATTCTGCAAAAGCATGAGCATTCCATTTCCCTTTGAATTAACGAACCCTCTTGTTAACAGAGGTGGACCTAACTGAAATAGCCCAGAAGGTACGTAAATGTGGGTTTTTAATGTTTAATTCAGATGTTGCTCATCTCACTTTTGAGCTTGATGTTATTGATGAACATACTATACATTGGACTGCAAAAAAAACTATACCATTATACTGTTGTGAGACTAATAAAGTCATACTTTTAGCATGTGCTAGCATCTGTCATACAGTTGGATGCACCAGTGATACAACCAGTTAGTGTGACGTCACCCTCTGCTGCTCTCTCTTTTCGGTTGGAGTGTCCATATCCAGCTCTGAATGCTCTTGGAGTGTGACATTCTGAATAAGCGAATGACAGTTCCATAAGCAGTCTGAATTCACGAACGGTTTAAAACTGCCAGAGCGTGTTCCGAGCGTTTGGAGTGGCAGTTTCTGAACGCCCCTAAAATATTAAAAGTGTCTTTAAAGGGCCCCCTGTCAATACTGGCTCCTAATGTTTTTTTTTTTCCCTGCTGGCACCTCCTTTAGCAGGGTCCTTAGTCCCAATATGTACAGATTCATTTCCTACAATATACAGAGTGGACCAAAACAACTGGACTACTTTTTAAGCGAATATATATCTCTTCAATCAGATATATAAAGAATAAAGAGAATGTAAATTAAAGCTCATTTAATTTTCTTTACACTTGGTATTGGTGAGTGTGGTCATACTTGGATACTTGACTCATGGCTTGATTAATACTGCTATCACCATCTCTTAGCAGTTGACTGAAACAGGGATTTTTTCCTGAATGAAAAGCCATTGAAACGCCATTTACACAGTGCTTGTGTAAGCTCTGCTAGTGCTTTGACACCTGTCAAACAAACGTCTCTGTCAAAACTCCTCGGCCCTGACACGACATCAGATGAGGAGGAGCTGTCACCGCGACGTGACATGACACATATTCATTATCAAACAGGAAGTCGCCGGCAAGTCACTGTATCTTTATATTCGGGCTGACGTGGCGTCTAAGCCAGCCATGATAAAGCTTGTGCTGCTGCGTCACTTGCTGTGTGTGTGTGGGGCCACCCTGCCTGCCAGCAGCCATAACCCTCACTGCCATATAAGCCACCTCCTATATACACCAGTGTCACGGCCCATCTCCCATGATGGGGTGTCATCTTCTTCCAACCTGTCTGATCAGGTTAGCAGTCAAACTTCCCCGGAGCCAGCCACAAGGGTTTGTGTGTGTGTGTGTGTGTGTGTGTGTGTGTGTCGGTGTCTGTATCTATGTGTGTGTGTGTCGGTGTCTGTGTGTGTATGTGTGTGTGTGTGTGTGTCGGTGTCTGTATCTATGTGTGTGTGTGTCGGTGTCTGTGTGTGTGTGTGTGTGTATGTGTGTGTGTGTGTGTGTCTGTGTCGGTGTCTGTGTCTATGTGTGTGTGTGTCGGTGTGTGTGTGTGTGTGTGTGTGTGTGTGTGTGTGTGTGTGTGTGTGTGTCTGTGTCTATCTGTGTAGTCTTACCGAGAAGGCCATTACTTGGGACTGGGATTGTGCAGTTGGGGCTTTTGTGCTGTGATGTCGCTCCCCTGCCGTTGGCTCTCTATTGACCAGTGCATGCTGAAAGAGCTGTATCAGGGTGGGGGGCGGTGCGGTGGAGTTGGGCTAGGGGTGGTGGTGGTGGTGATGGTGGTGGTGGTGTTGGTGTGGAAGGACATTAAATTGAGCAGACGACACAAAACACACAGTCTGCGTCTGGCCCTGTCAAGGCTTTCCTGGCGTGTGTGTGTGTGTACATG
>CM059283.1:19423219-19440719 GCA_030347295.1 Setipinna tenuifilis
AAGCTTCACCTCATAGTTATGAATACTAATTTCAACCATTTTTAAGCTTTATGAAGGCATTATCACCATTATTTAAGTGTTTATGGAGTGTTATGAATGCAAGCTTTATAGAAAGTGTTACCAAGATTGCTAACATGCTAAGGCAGTCCGTCTTGGTGATGCAGCTGGCAAAATTTCCCTACATTTTCACGCTGTGTTCCAACTTGTAAAACAGACCTACCTAGTGTACTGTACATTAGAATATACATCTCAACGGAGTTAGCAAACATTTTCACACCAGAGGGACCTACAAGTGAGAAGCAACACTGAATGTGCAGTAGCAATGGGGAACAGGAGGTGCTAACCCAGATAATGAAAGATGCTATTTTAACATTGAATTATAGCCAGATTGGTTTCTTATAGACACAGTTTTAACGCTGATTCAGTTGCATTTTGCTGGTCTGGAAAGTTCTCAAAATAAAAAACAAGTGGAGCAATGCATAGTAAGCAGGGGTGTAAAAGTTTAGCTTTAAAGAGTAAAAGCTTTGACATGTTTTTAGTCCATACAGTCATTAACCCAGCTGATTTTAATTAGCACAACTTTCCCAATAGGTAAATGAGCCAATTAGTGAAACAAACAGTTTTGAGTGAGTATAGGTACAGATAACACAGCGTAAGACTTCTTACTTTCCAAAGCATGACCTTTCCACCGCTTATAATTTATGCAGGTTAGAATGTTGGGATCTTACAGTTCTGCTATCAAGTAGGTGTATACAGTATACTGTATCCTTATTGGCTGGTGGGAAAGAAATACTTGTATATCTGCCCTTCAATTGTCCATAAATATTCATCCATTATAATAATTTGAAGTTGATAGGCTACCCTGAGTTCACTAGAAAAACATATCAACAAAGATCTTTGTTGGATAGTGTTGCTTTCAAGAAGAACCTTATGAGAAATGGAACGAAACAAAAGCGAAAGACATTTTGTGCGGTCAGGGTGCAATGTGTCAGCCAAGACATCCTCTGCACACAGTAAGTAGTGTTATCCTAAACTACACAAACTCTGCACTGGGCTTTAGCCTGGTGTGATCTCCTTACAAACAAGCGATCTGCGTGTCAGACTGTCATGCTGACAGTGTGATTAGTTTCTCCCACTGAGTCAGAACAAGCGCCATAGGGAGCGTCTGTGTGTGTGTGTGTGTGTGTGTGTCTGTCTTTCTGTCTTTCTGTGTGTGTATGTGTGTGTGTGTGTGGTTTTCAAATGCAGTCTGTACATTAACATACATGTCACGGACGCTAACTATCCTCACATAACCCTCCTTCTTCTGCGGCATGCCTGTACATCTCCAGGAGGAACTTAAATAAACAACCTCACTGTGTATATTCTTGGCCTGTAACACTACCCGAAACCACAGAAAAGTGTCCTCGAAATGTCAGATAGTAAAGAAGAAGAAGACACTTGCTCACTTAGTGGTATTTCCTGCTAAGATATTACAGTACACTGTGCTCTTTTTTTTTGGTCTCAGTTTTTTGTTTTGTGCTTAGCACATTGTGTCAGCCTGGCTTGGCTGGCCTGTTTACAGCCATTCCTCTCCTGCTCCTCAGAGGCCATGTGGACGCTCCCTATGTTGGTGGGCTCTCTCGTCCTCGCTCGCCTGCTCGCCGGCTCGCCTCCTCGCTCTCGCCCCAGGCGGATTGGAGGGGGGGGGGGTAAAAATGGCTCTCACGACATGTGCAGTGGGTGGGAAATGTATGCTGGATAGGGGAGCTGATACTGCTGAACTTCTTAGACATGTGCACACACATACACAGACACACATATACACACACACATACACATCGAAGAAGCACACACACACAGAAAAAGAGAGCGATAGACACATACAAAGGCAACATTGCAGACAAAAACACATGAAAAACACATACACAGGCAAAAAAACACATACCCATGTTCACAGGATGGCAATAAGTCCAACAAACACACACACACACACACACACATATATATATATCACTGGCACAGTCCAACACAAACACAAATAAACAAACAAGCAGACAGAAAAAAACACACACACTCTCTCACACACACACACACGGCTCATCTTGATTTCTCACACTTGAACACATCTACTCGAGCCACATCAACATCATCCAGATGGGTCTGTGGGTGTCTGCACCTCATCTCCCTCTCCGTGCCCGTACGCACGCCACCCATTACGGGGAGACAAAAGCCAAAACAATGAATCAGTGCCCCCCTTAATATTTAATTACTAGACCTGGCATGTTATATCAGCAGGCAAGCATCTGGAGCTAATAACTGTGATAATTAACACACCCACATTAACACTTTTTCTAACGATGCAGCAGCAGCAGCGCTACACACAGTGTGGCCAACCGTCTATGAAGGACACGGGGAAAGAAGAGCGGTGAGTGAGTGAGTGTGTGAGTGTGTACTAACTAGATGACCCCTATGATACCTCTGGTGAGTACAGTGGCATTGGTGTGTGTGTTTATGTGTGTGCGTGTTAATGTGTGTGTGTGTGTGTGTGTGTTTATGTGTGGAGGGTGGTGGTGGTGGTGGTGGTGGGCGGGGGGCGGTGGTCATCAGTGCCTTTTGTCTTACTGTTAGCAATGTGTGATGTCAAGTGTGAGTGCTTCGCATGTGAATCATGTGTTTAATTGAGGAAAAAAGGAGAGGGCGTGGCCGGGCACTGGCCAATCACCTTGCTCATGTGAGTGGTGAGAGTTTGAAATGGGCCAATCGTATGATGAGTAAACATAGGGTTAGGGGTCTTGGGGAGAGGACAGCGTTAGTGCTGATCCCTCCCAAGGGATGGGGGTGGTGTGTGTGTGTGTGTGTGTGTGCCAGCGGGGGGGACTTCATCATTACCCCACCTTCTCCAGCGTGGTCATTAGGTAGAGGACGAGCGTCTCAGGGACTGCATTTGATGAGAGATGGATGCAATCTAACAAATGGAGACACAAACACACAATTATAAACACACACTTACACCAAGACACACACGTACACACACACACACACGTGCACACATGCACAAACAGACACAGACACAGATACATACACAAACACACAAATACACACACCCACACACACACACACACACTAAAAGCAAAACAGGCCAATGCTTCAGGCCCCCAGGCCACTACGGGGGCCCAGAGGGACAAATCCTAATCTACAGTATTGTCAATACAGTTTTACCACAACCCCAAAAGATTCTAGACTAGCCTCTAATTTCAATCCATATCCTAGTGATTGTCTGTTTTCTGTCCTTAATGTTAAGATCATTCATTTCTTCTTTACTTCACTCTTTCTTCTTTACATCACTCCTGTCTTTTTCAGAGTAAGAGAGGATTTAGTTGCCATTTGTGTTGGCCTGGTGTCATCATTACATCCAGAAGGAACAGTGGCCAAATAAGGCTTGCCAACATTCATAAACACGTTGTCGTTACACTTTATTTTACTGTCCCTGTTACATCAATTAAGTATAGTGTAACAAAGTCTGTAATAACATGTAAGATAATGTACTTACACTGTACCATAGGGTTAGGGTTATGTACAGTGTAAGTACATAATATTACATGTTGTCACTCTGTATATCCTAACACTTTGTTTTTTTAATGTTTTCCAACAATATTTACATATTTGATTATGGGTAGACAAAAATAAACACAGGTTTCTTACAAATACAACTAGTACAGTATACAGTATTTTTTTTAACATCGTTTGAGTTCAGTCATTGTTGTTGTGAGTTCAGAAAAGTTGTTTTATTTTTTGACAGAAACTGTAATTAGGATAATTATATTTAGCTAAGACATCCAGAGAGAGCTAAGCCAAATGTGATGTGTTCTTCATTCCCCATTCCACGCTTGAATCATGGGGCTGATTTAAGATGTGGCCACAACATTTATCACATCTCGCCATTTCAGCATTTTTTTAAAGGATCATTTCTGGGAACTTCAACAATCATGGCATGACGCCTAATCTTGAGTCACTTCATCAAGTTATCAAGTTGTCAGTGTTTTCATTATGTAATACCATATGTCATAAAGAAAAGGATTAATGTTTTCTAATTTGGGTTGACCATGTTAAAGCTGTTAGCAAGAGTATCCTCTCAAAATATTTACCGACAAAGGTTGTGGCAGTTTATTCCCTACAGGCCTGGACAACAGGGTGTGTTTGTGTGTGTGTGTGTGTGTGTGCGTATGTGTTTGTGTCTGCTGCATGTTTTTGTGTCTGTGTGTGTGCATGCGTCCACACAAAGTGCATGTGTGTGTGTGTGTGTGTGTGTGCTGCATGTGTCTGTGTCTTTCCACACACCCACACAATGTATGTATGCATGTGTATGTGTGCATATGTATGTGTGTGTGTGTGTGGTCATCATGCAGTTCAGCACACCACACTAGTGCTGGGCTATATTCCGAGATACTCCATGCTTGCTCGCGGGTGTGTGTGTTTGTGTGTGAGTTCAGTCCCCTGTGTTTAGAGCTCCATACATACATGAGTACTAAAACATGCCCCTCCACATATGGCTTTCTAGCTCAAGTAGCAATCATTTCTTACATCCTCCTCTGGAGTGTGTCAAGCATGGGCTTTTTTCTTTCCACTGCCTTTTCCAAGGTCATGATAAAACCATCGTGCGTGGACTCACTGAGACAAACACACACACGGGTCTAGATCGTGCCAGAGAGCCACGTTCACGTTCACGTCCACGTCCACGTTGTCATCATCGCCAACTCTCGTAGCCCTCGACGTCCATCTCCTGTGTTCTAATCTGGGCGATCCTCCTGTTGATGTGTTCCATAGCTCGGTTGTGAGGCTAAGAGGGCCACTTCCACAAGCTGCATTCTTGCTTAAGGATCAACAATTTGCTGTGTCCTTCATCGGAGTGGCTCTCTCAAAGTGGTCTTCTTGTGTGGCTTCAACATGCATGTAAGCGCTTGGAGGTGTTGGGTGGGGTGGGGGTGAGATGTTGGTCTGAGCTGTAAGCGAGCTTGACCATTCACAATCAAAGCTCCTGGCTATCGACCACAGGCCTTAAAGATGCACTATTTCACCTCCCGTGTCAAGAGAACACTTTCAGCAGCAAGACCATCCTATATGCTATATGCTCTATATCTGACCTATGTGATATTCTGTGGGGAGAACTTTACTTTATATTTCCGTTTTTCTACAGTAGTGTATCTACATGTAACAACATGTAATATTATGTACTTACACTGTACATACCCAACACTAACCCTCACCTTAACCCTATGATACAGTGTAAGTACATAATGTTACATATTGTAAAATACTTTGTTACAGTGTACCTAATTGATGTGACAGGGACAGTAAACATTAAGCTACCTTGTAGGGTAGGCTGTTTGATCTATACACTCTATAGTATCTATAAGGCATTATAAACATAATGGATTGTAAGGTATATATGTAATGACTGATAAAGCCATTAATGACATAACCATGTATACATTGTACTGAATGTAGTCAAGTGTAATTATGTTAAAATATAGGTCCTTACAGTGTGAAGTATCAAAATGAATAAGGCCTCTTTACTTGTTAGTTACAACTATGTTATTGATGTAACATCACAAAGGGAAATAAAGTTTTATGAAACACTGTGATTCTTCACTCTACATGAACTCATACAGTCACTACAATATGTAATGTAATGTTAATCATGAAATTTTTATGAATACCACTTATAAATGTATTTAAATACCTTCATGGATACTGGTTTGATACAAGGTGTGTGTGTGGGTGTGTGTGTGTGCGTGCATGCGTACATGCATTTTTTATCTACACACATGTGCTGCTCCCTCCTCCCCCTCCTACTCCTCCTCCTCCTCCTCCTCTTGCTCCAGCTGCTTGATCCCCTCCAACACCATGGTGGCAATGCCAGTGGTGTGTGTGTGTATGTGTGGGTGTGTGTGTGTGTGTGTAGTGGATGTGCTGATACGTGTGTGTTGACATGTGTGTGTGTCTTGGCGTGTGTTTGCGTGCATGTGTGTGTGTGTGTGTGTGTGTGTGTGTGTGTGGTGTCAGTGCTGTTGCATGTGTGTGTTGGCGCACGTGTGTGTGTGTTGGCACCCCGTAGGCAAGACAAGACCAAGACGAGGTCAGACACAGGTCAGTGGTGAGCCCAGGGGTGACTGGCATTAAATATGTTTATGCTGTGTGGATAAAGACACAGAGAGCGAAAGACAGAGACAGAGAGATAGGGAAGGAGGGAGAAAGAGAGAGACAAAGAGCAAGAGAGTGGGGGAGAGAGAAAGAGAGAGAGATAGAGAGGGAGGGAGAAAGAGAAAAGAAAGAGGGAGAGAGTGAGAGAGAGAGATGGAGAAAGAGAGAGAGAGTGAGAGAGAGAGAGACAGAGAGGGAGAAAAAGAGAAAGAGACACAGATAGAGAGACTACACCTCCCAGCGACAGATGATATCTCTGGCTAAATGCAGATGACACAGTGATACCAAGCAGGCAGCTCTGTGCTCGCGTGATAGGCCTGGCATCACCACAGCACCACCAGAAGTGATCATCTCCACGCCACTGCATCTTATTTACTGCCGAGATGACGCTCACAGATCAGGGGGCCGAGGCTCTTGTTTACTTTCTGTCATTTTTTAGCCTGGGTGGTAAACACACAGCCCTTTTCACAGCGGCCTCCTTTCTCCTTTTACACGGTCCCTCGAGATGGCCTTCTTCTGTTTTTCTGCCTGGATGTCGTGACATTATAGGCCATGGAACGGTTTCTCAACAAGTCCCAGAAGAACCATATTTTGGACTCTCTTTTCAAAAAGGCTTTTCATGGAAAACCATAAAAAAAATCTTCACTCTGCGCTGAAATTAAGGGAAACTAACCTTAGACAAAGATGGAATCGTTCTGCTGAGTATTTTTACAGCAAGCAAGCTCGCAAGCAAATGACAACACGCACACCACAAGGCACAAAGCAGTAAATTTATCTTGAGAAAACATAATTAAAAATACTCCCTGGCAACTGTCCAACTCCATAACCTTTAAAACTCCTTACAGCTTTGGAAGGGAGAGAGGGAGGGAGGAAAAAAAAAACACCATCTTAAAAAACATGGGAGTGACAATAAAATTAGCACACACCGCAAGAACACACACAGAAGAAGAAGAAAAAAAACACCTTAGTAGGTAGGTAGGTAAATAAATAAATAAGCAAGCAAGCGAGCCGTCAGTCTAAATGGCCAGAGATTCGCAGTGGGTACCTCAGGCTGCCCGTGAGAAGCCCATGTCAGGCGCACGTGTACGCTAATTGCCACACTGAGCAGGGGCTGGGCTGCAGGGAAGGGAAGGCTCGCTTGGCGAGCAGCGGGAAAGAGGTTTCAGAGGAGCGCTACGGAGAAGCACAAGGGATTGGTGGTGGTGGTGGTGTGTGTGTGGTGATGGTGGTGGGGGGGTAATGGGGGTTTGGGGGTTGGAGGAAGGGGGGGAGCAGCAGGGTGGAGGGTAGGCTACTCAGGCAGGGCTCTCTGAGCCCAAGGCTCAAGGCGCAGGGGCGCGTGCAGGTCCAGGCCACTGCTCTGAGAGCTTGTGACAGCTCTGCCCTACATATCAACTCTGACCAGAGCGCACAGCGAGACAGGTCTGTAGGGGGCTAGTAGGAGCAGGAGGAGGAGGTGGGGGAGAAGGAGGAGGAGGAGGGTGGGGACAGGGAGGAGCACACATACCCCTGAGCCAGACAGGTCTAAGGGAGAGACAGAAGAGGAGGAGGAGGAGGTGGAGGTGGAGAGGAAGAGTAGGGAGATCAGGGAATATAGAGGATGGGGGGGGGGGATTTTGGAGAGGTCACCACTTCCCAGAATAGGACAGAGAGAGCGTTGGGGTTTGGGGAGGGGAGGGAGGACACAGACCTATGTGTCCTGTAATAAGGTATTCACAAGCTTGCGTGTCTGAGCTAAGGTGAAGCTGAGATAAAAACGGAAAAAGTGTGTGTGACAGAGAGAGAGAGAGAGAGAGAGAGAGAGAGAGAGAGAGAGAGAGAGAGAGAGAGAGAGAGAGAGAGAGAAATAGAAAAGAGGGAGGAGAAGAGAGACAGTTCCCCCTCATAAGATCTAGAGATGGCAGGAGCAAAAGTCATGAGGCTTCTGGGGGATTTGTGTGTCGATGAGGGGTGTGTGTGTGTGTGTGTGTGTGTGTGTGTGTGTGTGTGTGTGTGTGTGTGTGTGTGTGTGGTGTGTGTGTACATGTTTGTGTTATAAGTATGCAGGTTTGTGTGTGTGTGTGTGTTACAAGTATGCATGTCTATGTGTGTGTGTGTGTGTGTGTGTGTGTGTGTGTGTGTGTGTGTGTTAGGGATCGAACAATATGTTTTTCTCAGGGCTGATGCCGATATTAATTATTATTAACAAAGAAGAAGGCTGATAACTGACATGTAAAACTGTTGTAAAAAAACAAACATAGACAGCACAGGCAAAAGAATAAGGCAAAGGCAGAACATATTTCATTGAAAAGCATTTAATTATACAGACTTTTATTTCTTTTTTTCACTCAAACTGCAGGGAGCTGCCTGCAGCATTTAAAAAAAACATAAAAAGTCAAATTACACGTGTGGGAGGACTAAAATTAAGTTGGTTTTAATAATTAACACATTTCAAATTGACGTGTGTTATTGAGGAGACGGTCATCCACAGTTCCTCTCTACAACATTGCTAATGATATGAGGTGACTATTAAAAATTCGTTTATTACCATAATAGGCCTATCTAATGCAAAAGGACGCATATCTATCAAGTGTAAATCATGTGTATCATGTCAATCCAAGACCTGAGTGATAGCAATTATTTTTCATGTAGACTACACAATGAGCTGTGTGGTTGTTAAGGGGTCAGTCACAAAGGGTGATGCTTTCGCCAGCGTGTGTGTGAGTGCACAAGAAAGGTCAGAGTTAGCGAGGAGTGCATAAGTGATTATATGGGCAGTGTTGAATATTTTAACAAAAAGCATATTTAAGTAGTTGTTAGGCCATTTGTTAGCTCTTTTTTATGCTGTAACATAATTGGGGACTTGTCATTATGAAAATGTATAGTCTGTTTGGCTATGAGCCTTCCAGCTACCAAACTGTGAGGCATTTTAACCTGACCTACGTTTTCCACATAGTGAGAGTTTGTATTATGTTTCAGTAGTTAAACTGACAGCTATCAAGGCTCTAGCTATCAAGCTATTAAGGCTAAGACAGGCTAATGATTAAGCCCAAGTAAACACCATATCACTAACGTGCACCAATCAGGAAAAAAATATCAGCCCTAATAATGGGCCTGGCCAATAATTTGTTGACCCCCTAGTGTGTGTGTGTGTGTGTGTGTGTGTGTGTGTGTGTGTGTGTGTGTGTGTGTGTGTGTGTGTGTGTGTGTGTGTGTATATTCGAGTGAGGGGATGGGGTTGTAGGTTGGCGGTGATGACTGCCTGTTGGCAGAGACATGTCCCTACAATCCATCAAACCCTTGTGCTCGGAGGTCAACAGTGACGAGGAAGAGGAGGACATGAAGGAGGAAGAGGAAGAGGAAAAGAAAGAGAGGAGGGCCACATCTGGCCACGTCCAGGAGGGACAGTTCTGCAGAGGGATTGGGGGGGTGGTAGGGTGGGGAGGGGTGTGTGTGTGTGTGTGTGTGTGTTTTGTTGGGGGGGGGGGGGGGGGGGGAGTAGTATTGATGAAAGGATTAGCTGCCTCAGTGCCCTCAGAGAGACAGAGAGGAAAATCCTGCCTCTCTCCAGGGGTGGGGGGTGTGTGTGGGGGGGTGATGTCCATTCTGTTTGTCACTCTGCTCCCCATGTCTGCTCAGAGCCTTTCTCACACACGTACACGCACACACACACACACATGCACATACACACCCATGCCCACACACAGACGCACATACACACCCATGCACAAAAAAAAACAGATACAAAGACACACAGACATAGACACACAGACAGACACACACACACACACACACACACACACACACAAACACACACACACGAACACACACACACACCAAAAGACTACCTCTATCCCTCTCCCTTTCTTCCTCTCATCTCCTCTCATCTGGACGTCCATTTTCTGTAATTCACTGGGGGAGGAGGTGGCTAATCTCTGGCATTATCCCTTCACTTATCCCTTCATTTCTGCACTCTTCTCTTTTTCTCCTTTTTTTCCTTGGCTCTCTCTGTCCCTCTTTCCCTGCGTCTAAAGCGGATGAGATTCCCCTTTGGTGGTGGTGCTGGTGGTTGGAAGGTGGAGGGTGTGTGTGTGTGTGTGGGCAGGGGGTTGGGGGATCAGGAAATCACACTCCCTGGACATCGCAGTGCCAGTCCACATCCCACCCCAACACACAGACACGCACACACACGCACGCACGCACGCACGCACATATGCACACAAACACACACACACGCACACACATACACACACACGGACACGTACACACACACACACACGCTCACGCACACACACACACACAAACACACACATACGGACGCACACACGAATGCACACACCCGTACTCACACGCACACACACACTGAAATCTTTTATTCAGCAGATTCCTGAAGGACAAAAGACGGCTCTGAATGCAGCCTCCTGGAGGTGAGACACCACACTCCACAGGCTCCTCCACACGACCGCTCTCCCTCGCTCTCTCTTTCTATTTCTCACTCTCCCTCTCGCTTTCTGTTTCCCCCCACTCTTTCTTTTCCCCCTCTCATTCTTTCTCTATCTATCTCTCTCTTTCTCTCCCTCTCTCTCTCTCTTTGGCTGTCTCTCAGCAAAGAAGGTTTTCAGGGCCCAGCATAGCCTAGACCTAAATGTGTTGCACTCTGTGACAGTGACTCTGCAGGGGCCAAAATGGGGGGGGCTCTTTTGTACCTCTCGGTGCCACACTAAGGCCCCTGTGCTGAGGGGCCCTTGTCCATCTCCATGTCACTTCCGGGCCCCTGATGGAAAGACTTGCATGTGGTCCTGAGCATGGCTGCGCTGTTGCCGCTGTTGTTATAGGGCCAACCTGTCTGTGAAAAGGCCTGCCATCTGGCCAAAGGGTCTCCAACTCAAACTCTGATATATCAGCAACAATAGCAACTAGTCGAGGGTGACTGCAACTAGTGTGTGCCCTCATATGGAGGTTCACTGTAAGACAGCATTCAAAACATGTGGGGGTCAGACATCTGAAATAAAAAAATCGGTTGACTGATCACCTCGCTAGAGAGGCTGATTGATTTCACTTAGCGACCAGATAGAAAACCTTTCAAAGTGTTGCTATGCTCTGCTTCCTTCCACCAGATCATCATTGGTACTTGTGCAAGTGTGACCACCTTACGGGCAAAAGTGATGTATTCAAATTCTTTTTTTCTGTAGCATTTTTTTTTCTTTTCAAATCAAGACCGTGTCTATTAGCCTATTAGCCTCAGGTTATGTGCTAAAGTCTACAGTATGACGCAATGCCTAACCTAGAATATATCAGCCCTTCTTTCTTTCTTCTGAGGCAGTGTGGTGTGGCCGTCGTGCGGTGCGATGAGGTGAGGTTACTAGCTGGCATAAAAAGAGAAGCTGTTACACGCACAGGAGTAATTCATTATTCTGTCTCCCGAGTTAAATGTAGTGCGATGACATCAGGCAGCCACGGGCGCTGTTCAGTTTCGGTGCTCGGTGGAGGTCATCGCGGAGGATGGTGTGGCCTTGGCGAAGCGGGCGGGCGTGCGAGTGGGCACGGGAAGGGGGGGGGGCGGGTGGGCAGGCAAGCGGGCAGGCAGGCAGGGAGGGCGGGCGGGCGGCGCTGGTGTCTGTCAGGTTCCCTCTCCTCCTGCTGTCCCTCCAGACCTCGTGTTCTCACACTCCCCCTGGGATGACTCATCCCCCTGGCTCCGGCCAGCAGACGACGCAGGCGGGGGAGAGACAGGCGGCGACCCAGACATGTGCTGGCGCGTCTGTCTGGCTCTCCTCTCCTTGCCTCTCCTGTCTTGTCTTGTCCTCTCGTCTCCTTCCCTCTCCTCTCCTTGCCTCTCCTGCCTTGTCCTCTCGTCTCCTTCCCTCTCCTCTCCTCTCCTCTCCTCGCCTCGCCTCTCGTCTCCTCGCCTTTCCTCTCATCTCCTTGCCTTTCCTCGCCTCTCGTCTCCTGGCCTCTTGTGTCCTTGCCTGTCCTCTCCTCGCCTGTCCCCTCCTGTCCTCTCCCTCTCGTCTCCTCTCCTGTCCTCTCCTTTCCTCCCCTTGCCTGTCACCTCCTGTCCTCTCCCTCTCCTTTCCTATCCTCTCCTCACCTGTCCTCTCCTGTCCTCCCCCTCTTCTCTCCTGTCCTGTCCTGTCCTCTCCTCTCCTCTCTTCTCCTCTCCCTGTCTCGTCTCGCATGGATGCTCTGCACCAGTAAGGCAGCGATGAGCACTCTCCTGCATGAGATGAGGAGTTGGAAGGTGTGTGTGTGTGTGTGTGTGTGTGTGTGTGTGTGAGAGAGAGAGAGAGAGAGAGAGAGAGAAAGAGAGAAAGAGAGAAAAAGAATGTGTGTATGTGTGTTTGTGTGCATGTGTGTGCATGTGTGTGCGTTGATATGTGTGTTTCTCTCTGTCTGACTCTCTGTGTTGGAATGTGTGTGTGTGTATGTGTTGGAATGTGTATGCCGTTTCAAAGAGTGAATGATCCTTCCGCCTTTTCAATTCCGGCTTCATGCTACATCACAGGAAGAGCTATACCTGTTAGGACTGAAAGAAAGTGAATAGAAACAAAATAAAAGCAAATATCTCTTTTCAGGCTTATCTATTCAGCTGAGAAGTCTTGAAAAATACTTTGCTCTTCCATTGTCATATTAAACTTACCTTTTCCACACAGTATGTGAAACTGTTGGGGACAAAAGGTCCACGAGTCTAAGAGCCCATGCCTTACAAATGAAAACAAACACAGAAACAGACATAATAATAAATAAAGTGAAAACCAAACACTCTCCAGAGTTATGCTGCACTAAACAAGTAAGAAGATAGGCTGCAGCTAAACTCTCTTTGCTAGATGTGGGAGGAAGAGGTGAGAGAAACAGACTTCACAAGAAAGCAGGACTTTTCAGATATCTTAACTTGCCTGGTGGAGACAAACAAACAAACAAATAAATAAATAAATTCTCAAAAATGGAAGGATAATTCATCTGAGCACTGTTAGGTGATACAAGAGACATTAGATCCTGAATAAGGAGATAAAGAGGGGGAGATGGGAAGGAAAGAGAGAGACAAAGAGAGAGAGAGAGAGTTGTCAAGATACTTCACAGGCCTGGTAAAAAAACAACACAAACATGGCATTTAAAGTGCCGACACATCGCAGACAAGTGGCGTGCGTAAGTATGTGCGCGTGCGTGTGTGTGTGTGAAGACATTTGAGTGGTCACAGCAAGAGTTCCAGTGTATGTCTTTCTAGATAACCCATCATCCTGTCATTCTTTCAAACACCACACACACACACACACACACACACACACACACACACACACACACAGAAAAAGGGGGCTCAGGGGGGTCCAAAGATCTTCGAGACCCAATCCTATTAAAACGACAGCCGTCAGCGGATGCTTGTAAAAAAGCAGCACAATTAAAAGGAAAAAAACAGCACACATCAAGACAACAAGCTCAAAATCACACAATAATCAGCAGGCACCACATGGCGAAATGAAAAAGCCCACAGAGCCTGGCTTAAGAGACGATTTCACTTTTGTGATGGATTTCTGTGGAACAGTAAAGGGGATAAATGAAAAGCGAGAGAGAAAGAATGAGAGAGAGAGAAAAAGAGAGAGAGAGAGAGAGAGAGAGAAACATGTTTTGTGTAGTTCTCCTTCCTTTTTTGTTCGTGAAGGTCATGTTGGACCTCCTCAGCCAAAGAAGAAGCTTGAAAAAGATCTTGAAATTATAATGAAAGTAGAATAAAATGTGAACAGTACAGAGGGAGAAAAAGTAGAAAGAAAAGCACCCATTCACGAAGCATAAGCAAAATACCCTTGATCTCTACACATCTGCATTCTACAGAGAACTGAAAGGCTTTTCACATATGTCGAACAACAAGGCTATAAACGACACAGCCACAAACAGTTTGTGTGAGAGAGTTTGTGTTTTGTGTGTGTGTGTGAGTTAGTGTAGTGTGTGTGTGTGTGTGTGTGTGTGTGTGTGTGTGTGTGTGTGTGTGTGTGTGTGTGTGTGTGTGTGCGTGCAGTAATGTGCAAGACAGCAGTCGCAGGGTGGCCTTGGGAGAGAGAGGGCTTCATTCATGACATGCGAACACATTAACAGGCAATAATACTTTAAAACAGCACCACCACACCCCCAACACCACCGCCACCGCCCGCCACCCCCTACCTCCTCACCACGCTCTTAGATTGGAGATGGAGGTGATAGTAACCTTCCATGTAAAGAAAGAAAGAAAGAAAGAAAGCAAGCAAGCAAGCAAGAAGCAAGAAAGAAAGAGAGCAAGAAAACATTTTTCTCCCCTTACTTACTGATCCAAGGACGGGAACAGTGGGCGATGCCAAGGGCGGGGGGGTCCAGCCAGGGTGCACCTTCATGATGGCCATGATAGGCTGGCCAGAGCCACACCTAGAGTGGAGTGGAGTAGAGTAGAGTAGAGAAGAGATACTTTAATAATCCCGAAGGAAATTAAGGAGTTCAGTAGCATATACAAATGATATACTCATGACTTGACTTGACTTGACTTTATTATTGCTTGACTTTATTATCGCTTTATTGTCATTCAATACACACACCAATGATGCACACATTAAATAAAATGTTGCCGCTTTAAGACATTACATACACATCTCCACATATATCACATATACACATTTATTACACATCATACACATCATACGTACATGCACATAGGCACACAGACATATGACATCCTCTCACACAATCATACTACAGAAGAACAAAGGAATCAGTCCAGTCCAGGGTAGTGTATGTGTGTATAAAGTCAATCAGATGAAGGCAAGGTAAAAAGGGCGATCTTTAGAAACAGACTTAAACACTCATGCCCACTATGTTTATCCCCTTTATGTGTGTGGGGTTACAAGATACAAGATCCACAATGATTTTATTGCCACACAACAAAGTTGGTGGTAATTTTGTTGTCGCAGGGCAGTCCATAAGTCTAGCAGGGAGGTAGGACTGATGGGGAAGGTGATGGTAGGGAGGGAGAAATAAATAAATGAATAAATAAATGAATGAATGAATGAATGAATGAGTTAGTCCATGTTAAGTGTTGTTCAGCAGTCTGACTGCAGAGGGGAAGAAGCTGTTGAGCAGTTAAAGAGCTGAATGGCCCTTGGAACAAAGGACCTTTGCAGCCTGTATGTTCAGGAGCCTGCTACTGAGCATGCTCTTCTGCTAATGTATGTATGTGGTGGAGCTCCACATCCACCTTTACGTCACCCTACATAGAAGCCTTCACCCCCCCACCCCCCACCACCACCACCACCACCACACCCCCACCTCTCTTCATCACTGTATCTTTCTCCTTTCTCCTTCGTTTCTTTCTCCTTTTCTCCGTGACTCTTTTTTGTCAGTCTTTCCATCTTTGTCTTCCATTTTTAACCCATTCTCTGTCACACAATTAACATTCTCTCATTTTTTTCTATCACTCCCTCTCTTTATCCTCACCTCTCTCTCTCTCTCTTTCATCCTCTCATACTCTCTCCGGTGTCACCCTTCCCAGAAGTGAGCAGTGTATGTGCATGAGTTTTGTGTGTGTGTGTGTGTGTATGTTTATGTGTGTGTGTGTATGTGTATGGGTGTGTATGTGTGTGTCTGTGTGATGAAGGTTTATGGAGCGAGGCCAACAGATGCTACCTTCCGAACCCCTGCCACAGCTGTTGCCCGCTGTGCCACACACACACAGGGGAGTGGCAGAACACGGGTCCCCCAACATCTGGGGTGATGGCACACGAAATGTGACCGCCGCAACCCCACCTCCATACAGCCTGGGGTAGGTGGTGGTGGTGGTGGGGTGTGTGTGTGTGTGGGGGGGGGGCATACAGTGGGGGCGACACTACCGATATGACATATGCCATCCATATGGCGGACCCACTATGTGACCTGTGCTATTCTAAGACCCTGAGGCAGCGCTGTCCAGGACGGGCGAGAACAGCAGGTCAAAGGTGGCACTAATGGGCGTTTCCTGGAGTTATTAATGGGGGTGGGGTGGGATGGGATGGGAGTGGGGGGGCTTTGCCAGTGGGGCCAACAGCAGGGGCCAAAGTGGCATCACAAGCAGCAGTAGCAGGAAGCCAGATGTTGATGTGTCACAGTAGCTAGCATCCCTTTGGTAATGTGTGATTTAGGACAAGCGCGATCCTTTGGCCTGTTTAGTAGCCCAGAGCTAAAAAATTGCCATGAAAGCCTAAAACCCCTTTGGGCTCCAAGTTTTTTTTTACCTTCTTTCTTTTTGAAAGAACTATTTATCATAGAAGCAAGAATATTGAACGGCTTCTATATTTAACCTCCATATATATTGAGACACTTTCTTGATTGCTAAGGAAGTGAAACTAGCGTAAATGTCTATGTTGACATTCTATCATATGACATATGGTTATTAATTATGTATAAATGCATACATTACTATAATATTAGGTATGTATATATGTATGTATTAATGATGTAATGCGTGTCCAGGTGACATTTTTCATGATGTCATAAACGTTGCCCAAGGTGCCATCCGCCGCGGGGTACCTTAAAGGTGAAACACATCAGTTTTGAGTCAAAACGTTGAAAAATACAGAAACTAGCTATAAACTAGATAGCCTTTAGGACACATACTGTAGGAAAGGGGAAAAAATCCTGCAAAGCATCTGTCATCTGAAGAGCCTTAAAGGCATTTAGTGGCACTAGCAGCAGCAGTAATATCAGTAGCAGTACTGTAGCTCCAGTTGCAGTGGTGGATGTATTTTTATCATGACCAGTAACGGCAGCTGTATGGGCAGGAGCCGTAATGGCAGATGCGGTGGTGGTGGTCTTAATGGTCATTTCTGTGGAGGCACCAGAGGAAATAGGCTCTAGTAGTAGTTTCTGTCAGTTGAAGTGCAGTTGAAGGAAAAAAAAAAAAACATGCTTTTCGTTTCTTTTTTTTTTGTTAATACTCTACAATTGCCTCTCCATCCATCCCTCACACCCGCAAGCACTAAGCCTCTCTCCTCTTTCTCTTCCTCTCCCTCTCTCTCTCCTTCCCTCAGTCTCTTTCTTGCTCTCTCTCTCTCTCTGAATTTCTGTATTTCTCTTTCCCTTTCTCTCCTTCCCTCAGTCTCTTTCTCTCTCTCTCTCTCTCTCTGTGAATTTCTGTATTTCTCTTTCCCTCTTTTTCTCCTCCATTGAAACGCGGACATTGATTTATTGGGGAGGGGGGAGCCTGTGGAAGTTCATTGGCAGATAGGTTCCTAATGAGCAGAGAGACGCCGTGGGCAGTGGCGGTGCCGTCCGCCTTTGTGAGAGCTTAGAGGATGAAAACATATTCAGGTGTCAATCTCCCCCACCGATTAATAACAAGGCCCGC
>CM059283.1:19443219-19453219 GCA_030347295.1 Setipinna tenuifilis
ATGGAAGCAGCAAAAAAAAACACATCATCTTACTCGCAACAGATCCACTGAAAGGTTTTTAGGGCAGGAGACACACAATGGCAGCATTCTGTAAGCAGACTGTGCTCCAACACATTTAAAAGAAAATGCCATAAAAAAAACATCATAAAATGGCTACTACTAGCCTTAAGTCTGTGTGTTATTTTTTTCCTTTTCTTACCAAAATGTACTTTCACACTCCCAGTGCCTTGAAATGGCTCCAATTTCCACAAATGGGCTTCTGGAGACTGCTGTCAAAACAAAATGACGCCTTGATTACAGTAGCCATTTTGAAAAGGCAGTTGTGTTCGGCAGCGAGGCTTATGACAAAAAGTTGAACCTTTTTTTCTTTATCCCACTTTATCCCCCCACCACTGTATCCCTCCCCCCTCCCCTTTCCCCATCCCCACCCCCCATGAACAATTCTTGGAGGCTGTAATCAATTCAGATAGCCGCAGGTCATGCAATCCTGCTGGTTCAGCGACTTGAGCCACAAAACTTCTGGAACTTTCCCTGTACAAAGAACCAATCCAGCCCCTGCGCATCCTAACTAACTAATGAGGGCACTGGAGGAGCGCTTGGAAATGCCAAGATGTGCTCTGCATGTGTTTTCTACCTGACCTCTCATCATTACCACCACCAGATGAGTTCCTGGATCTGAGAGCAGCTCCACAATCACCCCCATAACCAACCCTCACCACCACCCCCACCCCCACCTCCACCGCCACCTCCACCGCTAACCCCATCTGTCAGAACCAAATCTGACAGGGAACTAAACACTCCGGGCCCACGGCTCCTCTCCCGGTCGGTAATCACCCTTTTTGTTTGGCCGTCCAAAGGTCTTTGGTTTCTATTAGCAGGCTCGGGGTGCTGCTCCAATCATAGAGCGAGCGAGCAAGCCAGCGTGTGTGTGTGCATGATTGTGAGTGAGTGTGTGTGTGTGTGTGTGTGTGTGTGTGTGTGTGTGTGTGTGTGTGTGTGTGTGTGTGAGAGAGAGAGAGAGAGAGAGAGAGAGAGAGAGAGAGAGAGAGAGAGAGAGAGAGAAAGAGAGAGAGGAAACCGGTTCAAGTCATGGTGGCAACGATGGTGGTGGTAGGTGGCTGGCGGGCAGGCAGGCGGGTGGGCAGGCGGGTGGGTGGGTGGAAGGCAGCAGTGGTGAAAAACAGCAAAGAGCTGTCACTGCCACCCCCCCCCCCCCCCCCCACCACCTCCACCACCCCCACACCACCCTCACCCCCATCCCCAGCAGCACCACTGCCACCACATCGATGGAAGCAACAAAGGCAATTATCCCTGTTTAAGAGCAAACCACCATCCTCCTGCATAACGCGATAATTGCCTAGAGATGTGAGGAAGCAAGGAGAGAGAGAGAGAGAGAAGGAGAGAGAGAGAGAGAGAGAGGGAGAGAAATGGAGAAAAAAGAAAGAGGATGAGTCGTCATCTAGAGACCCGAAATAAAAGAAAAGGGGGGTGTGTTGGGGGGTTGGAGGGTGGGGGGGGGGAGACAGCAAAATGGGTTGCTGGGAGTTGAGGGATGTAGGGGGTTTTGGGTAGGTGGGTGGGTGGGTGGTGGTTAGAGGGAAGAAGAAGGGGTTGGGGTTGAGGTTGGGGCAAGATCATCTAACCCAACTGTGGGGGTGGTGGGTGGTGGGGACGAGGTGGAATATGAAATGATCCACCCCCCCACCACCATCACCACCACCACCATCACCCCCCCACCCCCCCAGGCCCCGGAGCAGGCTGGCTTAGCTGCGACATGGACAGGGAAGCGGGGCCGACCTCCCACTCTCCTATCAGCGGATGACAAGAGGCTGTCTGTTCTGCAGCGGAGGCCTGAGCCTACTGAGCATACTGAAAAGGTTAACACTGTCACTCAGCGAGAACTTAAACACACACACACACACACACACACACACACAGACATAGACACACACACACACACACACACACACATGCTCACAGTGCTTTTTCCACCCTCTTTTTTCTCTTAACACAAAACTTACAGAATTTACAGACAGCTTTTCTCTCTCTCTCTTACTGTCTCTCTCTCTGTCTCACACACATACTCACACACACACACACCCCACACACATCTCTCTCTCTTTCTGTCTCTCGCTCTCTATTCGTCTATCTGTCTATTGCTCTCTCTCATTCTCCCACTCAAATAGATGCAGACAAAAGCATTAACAAAGAGAGGGAGAGAGAGAATGAGAAAGAGAGAAAGACGGATCGATAGATAGATAGAGAGCGAGAGAGAGAGAGAAAGAGAGAGATTAACAGGTAGCAGAGAGAGAGCGGTAGATAGAGAGAATGAAAAAGAGATTAACAGGTAGCAGAGAAAGAAAGATAGAGAGAGAGAAAGACAGAGAGAGAGAGATTAACAGGTAGCAGCAACCTACAAACAGCAGGACAATAAGTCCACACGCACTTGCCCAGCCTCAAATGTCACATTATAAGACAGCTGTACACACAGAGGTGACCAGATGACACAGTGGGGAACGGAACAGACGATTGGCTGCCGGCCGAAGAGGGGCGGGGCACCAATGGCCTTTTGGGGTCCAATGCGAAGGTCATTTTTAAAAGTCAAGATCAGAATACAGAGTTTGCATTCACAGTGTCTTGGCTTGCCCTGCCAAAAGGCACCTACACACATACAAATAGAAAAACATTCACTGACACACACAGACACAGACACAGACAGACACACACACACACACACACACACAAGACTGTATAAAGAATGGACAATGACTGTATAAAGGATGGACAGGAAATGATCCATGTACATATGCAAAAATATACACACATACATGTAAAATCTATGAATTATATACACATCTACAAGCACAAAAAAATCAGAAACACACACACACACAAAAAAAAAACAAACAAGCACAGACAGACAGACAGACACAAACACACACACGCACACACACACACACACACACACACACACACAAGCATACATAGAAGTATAAAAGTATAGATAATACTTTGGAGTAATGGTACACAAATTGTCATGATTTCATGCATAGTAAGTACATACAGTATAAATTAAAAAATCATTTGCCCACACAAACACACATACCCACACAAGCACGCACAGAGGTATACATGCAATTACCGTACATGTAAAGTCTTTAAAATATATACATTATAAAACCATGCAATTACGCACAGAGTCTCAAAATATACACTCACATGCTCTCAAAGACATGTTCACACACACAAAACACACCCGCTCACAGGCACACATTCACACAAACACAGACATAAATACACACTCACACAGGGAGTGAGAAAGAGAAACAATACGACTCCTACAGAGCAAAAGAGGCAAGAAAACGTGGTTTCTATTTTTCTCTCCAGGATACAGTAGGAAATATATTTTTCATCTTCTTTCAACATGCACTCAGTCAAAAAAAAATACAAAACACACATACACAGACACACAGAGACATACACACACACGCACGCACGCACACACATGCACACACACACACACACTACAACACACACACACACTACAACACACACACACACTACACCACACTACAACACACTACAACACACTACACCACATTACACCACACCACACCACACTTACACCACACCAGACTCAAAAAATGTGAAGTTGTTTTTTATCCTGGCATTGTTTTTGCGGAACGTGATTGGTCGGGATGTTGCTACCCAAAAATTTTCCCTTCTTTTTCTTTTTGCGCTCTGGCAACAGTCAAGGCTGGGTTCTCCCCTGAGACATGCCGGAGAGCTGGCTTCTGATTGGCTGGCGTGCTGTGTGTGTGCCCACCTTTTCATCGCGTAGCGCCGCGCCGAGCCGCACAATCCAGCGCGCTAATTTATTCTGAGTGTGTCACACGGCTGTCTGAAGAGTGTGTGTCTCACTCGGCCCCTCCGCTTTCGCATCTGTCTCACCAACAGCAGGGGAGGGTGGCAGTGTGTGGTGTGTGTGTGCTGTGTGTGTGTGTGTGTGTGTGCTGTGTGTGTGTGTGTGTGTGTGTGTGTGTGTGTGTGTCTGTGTGTGTGTCTGTGTGTGTGTGTTTCTGTGTGTGAGAGAGAAAGAGAGAGCAAGAGAGAAAGCGAGCGAGCGAGCGCGAGAGAGAGAGAGAGAGACTGTGTGTGTGTGCATGGGTGTGTGTGTCTGTCTGTATATGTGTGTGTTTGTGTGTGTGTGTGTGTGTGTGTGTATGTGTGTATGTGTGTGTTTGGGGGTTGAGTGGGGGTGAAGGTGTGTGTGTGTGTGTGTGTGTGCGTGTATGTGTGTGTGTGTGTGTGTGTTTGGTGGGGGTGAGTGGGGGTGAAGGTGTGTGTGTGTGTGTGTGTGTGTGTGTGTGTGTGTGTGTGTGTGTGTGTGTATGTGTGTGGGGTGTGGGGTGTGTGTGTGTGTGTGGAGGGGGTGTCTGAGTGGGTGTGTGTGTGGGGTTTGTTAGGGAGGGGCACAGCCTGATGTTGACTGAACATGAATCCCTGTTCCCCCCTCCTCACCCATCCAAAAAAAAAAGGACAGAGAGAGGAAAAAAAAGAGAGAGGGGGAAAGAAAAAACCCACAGAAAGCAGCAAAAGGTAAATAAGTGAATAATAATAACAAAAAAATAACCCAGCCACTTAATACAATACTCAACCCCCCATTTGGTCCTGTAAACAAAAACGGGTCATTATGGCAAATAAACAGCCGAAAATTGAGGAGGACGCTCCTTAGGAGGCTGGGGTATTAAAAAAAAAAACAGAAAAGGGAAAGGAAAGGAAAGGAAAGAAAGGAAGGAAGAAAAAAAAAGCAGCTGAAACACACAACGCTGGCACCGTGCCAGAAACAGTGTGTGCCTCTTCTCCTCACTGCCAGAGAAGAAAGAAACCTGAAAATGAAGATGGGGAGCAAAGAAAAAAAATAAATAAATAAAGGAAAAAAGAGAGAGAGAAAAAAAAAAAACAAACCAGCAAAAAAAAAGGGGGAAAAAAATCTGTCAACATAGCAGTGATACCAAAGAGCTTTTCTAATCTGTTTTTTATTAAACACAGCGAGAATTTTTTGCTATTGACGTTTTCCATTACATTAGTGTGCGTTATTTTGAAATAATTACGCGGGCCGGAGTGTTTCATATAGAGACATCCGGCGGAGAGGAAGAGCTATTAGCATGCTGTCCACAGTCCATCAATAAAGTGGACCTGCAGGTGCATTTGAATAATCAGCTTAAGAAGCGACATGGGGTGTATGTGTGTGTGTATGTGTGAAGTGTGTGTGTGAGGTGTGTGTATGTGAGAGAGAGAGGTGTGTGAGGTGTGTGTGTGTGTGCTGGTCACCAAGCTAAGCATGCATATTTCTCATGTCATCTTACACATGTGGAGACACTCATAAGAGAGCATAATCAATATGGGCCTGCTTAAGCACTCAAACAGAACAAGAGAGAGGGAGGGAGAGGGAGAGAGAGAGAGAGAGCAAGAGAGAGAGAGAGAGAAGCAAAGAGGCAGAGACATAGAGAGAGAGAGAGAGAAAGGGAGAGAGAAAGGGAGAAAGAGAGTGTAGACACACTATTCTAGAGATGGTGTGAAAACAAGTCATATTATTTGTGGCAGGTAGGCAGGCACATACACCTAGAAAGGAAGAGATGTGAACCCTGTGGTTCACATTAGGTTGCCATTGCCAGTTTAGAACTAAGAAACCTGCTTAGATACTTCACTTTATGGCACCTTTTTAGCGTATCTAAATGTAACATCATGTAATATTATGTACTTAGACTGTACATACTTAACACTAACACTAACCCCAACACTATTGTACAGTGTGACTACACAATCTTAAATATCATTACATACTTTGTTACACTGTACCTAACTGGTGTAGAAAATGAAGTGTAAAAGAAAGTGTAACCGAAATTAAGAAGAAAGTGTGAATGTAGATATCTGTATGCATATATAAAGACAAAAAATTACAACGGATCTGTTTTTTTCTTTTCTCTTTTTCAATATGCTTAGATGTAGAACCTGAAATGTAATTGCACTCAGACTCTTTCTTACAAAGTTCTTGGCCAGGCATGTGTTGGTTAGTGACTTACAATGGGACAGGTCCTTTGGGGGTAGAGGTCTCCTGTAGAGCTCAAACAGCCTGAGCTCTCCATAGGGCCGACTGTAGGGCATAGTGAGGTGAGCATTTAGAGTCTAGACATCCACCCCCTCTAGAGCCCTGCTTCACCTGCTCCCTGGCTCCCTTTACAACTATGTCTGTCTGTCTGTCTGTTTCTCTTTCTCACTCTCTCTTTCTCTATGTCTGTCTGTCTGTCTGTCTGCCTGTCTGCCTGTCTGTCTATTTCTCTCTCGCTCTCTCTCTCTTTCTCTCTGTCTTCCTCCTCTCTTTCTTATTCTAGACAGGTGATGAGCAATAGGATTTCCCTCTCAGTCTCTCTCTCTCTCTTACTGTGTCTATCTCTCTCTCACTCTCTCTTGCTCTCTCTCTCTCACAGCTCATGTGTTCAGTTGACCGTAGGCCTGTGCATTCACCTCACGAGGTTCAAACATGTGGACACAATCCAGCTGAAGCCAACATACAGACCCATTACATGCTTCACCTAAGAACACACACATACAGCAGCACCATACAGCAGCACAACAGCTGTAACACATAGACATACACACTTGTGTACATGCTCAAGCACTGAGACAGACAGTACAGGCACACACACAGACACACTGTTTAACAGACTACAGATAGACACACACACACACACATACTGTACATTCTCACACACACTGACTCTCAAACACACACACATACAGACTAACTCTTACATATACACTCACACACACACTCACCACACACATACTCACTCTCAAACACTCTAACGCACACACACTCACACTCTCTTACACACACAAACACACACATATATACACTCACTCTCAAACACACACACACACACACACTTAGTCTCAAACACACACACACACACACTTAGCCTCAAACACCCCCACACACACACATATACTTAGTCTCAAACACCCACACACACACACACATACTTAGTCTCAAACACACACATACACACACACACACACACACACACACACACACACACACACACACACACACACACACACACACACACACACACTTAGACTCAAACACACACAGCAACAAACAGAGAGGCTGAGGTGCACTGCTGCTAAGCCCCACGCCTCTTGGAGCTGGTGCCAGTAGCCTCTGGGTGCACCCTGAGGCTTCAAAGGCGGCTTATCTGCCTCCCAGTCCATGGGTCCCTCCATGGCTCTCCTACGCCCAGTGACCTGCCTGCCCACACACACACACACACACACCCACACCCAACTTCACCCCCACACACCGCTCTCTCACACACACATACTCACTCACACACACACACCCGCCCAACTTCACCCCCACACACACCGCTCTCACACATGCATACACACACCTTCACCCCCACACACCGCTCTCTCTCTCACACACACACCTTGACCCCCACACAAACTGCTCTCTCACACACACACTCACACACACCTATACACACACACTGCTCACACACTCATACACAGCCTGAGCACTGCTCTTCTCCATCAGTCACTGTCACCCCCTACACAAGCCCACGCTATCCTATTATACACACAACCACACACTACCATGCAGACACACACACATATACAAACACACACACACACAGATGGACGAACATACACACACACAAACACACACACACGGACATGCACGAACACACATACACACACAAACACACCAACACACACACACTTTCACAACACAAAATCAGCAGCATCCCCCTCACACCTCCTCTCAGCATCTAGACATTAGACATGCACTTCCCACTGACAGCACGGACACATGCTTCCAGAAATGTCCATGGGAACCATGCATGCTGAAGATAATAACATTAGATGCTGTGTGTGTGTGTGTGTGTGTGTGTGTGTGTGTGTGTGTGTGTGTGTGTCTGTGTGTGTGTGTGTGTGCGTGTGCGTGTGTGGTATGTGGGTGTGTGTGTGTGTGTGTGTATGTGTGAGTGTAGTGTAGTGTGTGTATATGTCCGTTTATGAGTGTAGTGTAGTGTGTGTACACTTTTGCACTTTTGCACTCTGTGGCTTTTTTTTCCCATTCTGAGAAAGAGATACGGTGCATACATAACACCCATATTTGCAATCGCCTTTCTTTTTTTTCCGCAAGGGTGGGGGGTGCGGGGTGTTGGGGTGGGGTGGGGTGGGGTGGGTAGTGGTGGTAGCGAGAAAAGAAGAATACGAAATAAACAGTTTCTCTTGTGCCAAGATGGCTGTGTTTGGCAGTGCCGTTGGCAGCCTGTGCATCTCGGGCTGTTAATTGCATTTGGCAGAGACACCAGAGAGGGGAGAGAGAGAAGGAGAGAGAGAGAGAGAAAGAGAGAGAGGAAGAGAGAGAGGTATAGGGCTTCCGCCTCTTCCCTCTCCTTCTGTCTTTTCCCAAGAAGAGTTCACTGGGATTTTCGACAGCTTGTTGTTAGTCTCTCCCTGTCTTTCTCTCTCGCTCCCACCTACACACACATACTTACACACACACACACACACACACACACACATGCAAATGCATACATTTAAGTCTCTGAAATGAAACCCAAATATTTCCACAGGTTGGCTTTAGTATGGGGACTACAACTGCTAATTATTGTGGTGATTTGCTGCTAATGCTCATCAATGTTCATTTATTTTCTCTGCTACACTTTTACATTAATGAATGGATGAGGGCCAAATATAAGTTTTCCTTTTTTCTTCTTATTTTTTGTGCCCCAAAGTGCCATTCCAAGTCAGACATTTCAGTCGTACAGTCGAGACATTAGCCAGAGGACTGACTTGTTATTTTTTTATGAGCAGCAGAAAGAGAAAGAAAGAGGGAACATATCGAGACCTACAGGCCTAATTTTGGAGATTGATTTAGTATGCTAATCAGCCGGCGTCGCCATTGCACCATCGCCGTGGTGACAGAGACGAAACGAACCAATCAGGGGCTTCCATTGTCTTTGTTCACCTCCCGTTATCTTCTGGGGCCCCCGTCATCAGCCATGGAAACACAGCTTGCGTTTGATAGATGGGCTTGTCGCAAAACATTTTTCCACTCCTCATTTCACCCCAAAAAAAGAAAAAAGGAGAGAGGGAGGGGTTGGGTTGGGATGGGTTGGGTGGGTGAATGGGTGGGTGTAAAGAAAGGGGGAAAAAAAAGAGGAATGAAGAAGGGACGGATGAAAAGAGAAAGACGAAGAGTGCGATTTTGACTCGTTATTTCATCAGACTTTCTTCAGACGAAATATGACCGCATAAACAAAAGACTGGCAGGGCTCCAGCGAGAAAACAACAACAGGGTCTCTGCAAAAGCACTCCGACATCCAATTTCTCCTCTCTCAATGGGCCGTTAATTAAAATAAACCAGGCACAATAAGCGATGCCTAATGACTCTAATCCGACACACACAAAGTAGGCACAAAAGAAAGTCTTCACCATTGTAACACATATAACTATCCAATTAATTACCATTTGTCGCTTTGCCTAAACCACGAAAGGCACGAACCAAAATAACCTGGCCCTGTCACTCTGGATTGTGTGTGTGTGTGTGT
This sequence comes from Setipinna tenuifilis, assembly GCA_030347295.1. NCBI lineage: Eukaryota > Metazoa > Chordata > Actinopteri > Clupeiformes > Engraulidae > Setipinna > Setipinna tenuifilis. Next base: position 19,452,849 of record CM059283.1, read on the forward strand.
GTGTGTATGTGTGTGTATTTTTTTTGTTTTCTTTGGTAAATAGCTAGCTGTAGATATTAATGAGAAGGTAAACAATTAATCTGAGAGATGCAATCCTGCAAGCTTTTGTTGTTTAATTGTTATTTTGTTCATTCATTTTTCCATTTTCTTTCTTTCTTTCCTGGTAGTCAACAGTTTCCGCGACCCCCATTCTTCCAGATCTATTGAGCCATTCTGACAGGTAAGTCAAGGGCACAAAGCCGTGCAAATCCAAAATCACGTTTTAATTAGACTTCATTTCTCACCTAATGTGTAATTAGCTGAATTTCTACCTTAGAATTTTTTATATTTTTCAAAAATTTAAAATTTTATATAAACAGTGTCCAGCCATA
>CM059283.1:19463219-19470719 GCA_030347295.1 Setipinna tenuifilis
GAGAGCGAGAGAGTGAGAAAAAGAGAATGGAATGACAGCGATGGAGAAATAGAGAACGAGCAACTAAGAGAGAGTGTGTGAGAGAGAGACAGAGAATAGAATGACTGAAATGTAGAAGTAGAGAGTAAGTGAGTGAGAGAAAAAGAGAAACAGAGACAGAGAATAGAGAATAGAATGACAAAGATAGAGAAGTAGAGAGCAAGTGAATGAGAGAGTGAGTGAGAGAAAGAGAGAGACAGAGACAGACAATGGAATGACAGAGATGGAGAGGTATAGACACAGAACGAGCAAAGCAAAGGCTGGCCGTGGCGGCAGCTGTTCTGGAGTCAGCGTGCCTGTCATCGTCTCCTCCGTTCTGTCCTCTGTGCCACGCTGGGCTGTGATGTGGCCTGTAGCGTGATAAAGCGCTTTGCTGCGAAAGCTTGTCTCTCGCCCGTTCTCTGTCTCCCCTCTCCTTCTCGATTGCATGTCACTCCCGAAAACACCCGTACCCAGTGGGTTCGGTTCGGTTGGGTTCGCCCGGCCCCAGTTTCACAACAGCCTCGGGATATTGAATTGTAAACAAATAAAAAAAAGCCGCGAGGCTGCGGTCTCTTTGGTCAATGTGACGCTCATTATGTTTTGTCATTGTCGCAAAGTACAGATCAAAGCAAGCCATTTGTGAACATGTGGTGGTGAAAAAAGGCTTTTTTTTGTAAAACGCTAAAAAATTGGTAAAGCTGCAAAACAGTGAAGGCAGGCCAAGTGTCAGAGTGAAGGGGAAATGCTGTGAATTCAAATGGTTTAGCACTTTAAACTTGGCTCAATGCGTAGTTACAGTTGGGATTCATTTTTGTCAATAGCAGCCCTTTATTGGTAAAAGATTATGTCTGTATGTCTCTGTGAGTAGACACACACACACACACACAGAAAGAGAAAGAGAGAGAATGAAAGAGAGAGAGATACACACACACACACACACACAAACAAACAGAGAGTGATGCAAGCACATACGCTCACACACACACTCAGTTAATAGTAAAGAACCAACACACAAACACTATCTGGAAATTGTTCCAGAGTGAAAACCCAGCAGTAGCTCTTCACCTCCTCATTCTCCTCCATGGAAGGCGTCTGTACTCTTCTACATGACGACTGCCTTTAGCCCTGGGGGCAGTTGCGAGCAAGATAGTGTGTGTATGTGTGCATGTGTGTTTGTGTGTGTGTGTGTGTGTGTGCCTGTGTGTGTTTGAGTGTGTTTGAGTGTGTGTGTTCATGTGTGTGTTAATGTGTGTGTGTGTGTGTGAGAGAGAGAGAGTCGTGTGCGTGTAGTTCTTGAGAGTCTCCATTTGGATTGGTATGTGTGCGTGTGTGTATGTGTGCGACAGAGAGTAAGTGAGTGTGTGTGTGTGTGTGTGTGTGTGTGTGTGTGTGTGTGTTTCAGAGAGACAGACAGTAGACAGTAGTGTTACAGCGTCGGTAGGAACAAGCGATTGCTCCCTGCTGCAATAAAAACGGTCGTGTTTGGCAGCGGCCGATCCTTGTGGAAGGAGCAGGAGGGCCAACACAAACACAGTAACGGCATTTACGTTTCCAAATGAAAACCGTGCCATGAAACAAAACAAAAGAAAAAAAACACAGAAAACAGCAAAAAAGATTGAAATCCTGATAAAAGTAAGGAGCAAAAAACGAATACTGACATTGCAGACATTTCCCATGCCTGTCTTAATATGGAATATGGTTTGTGTGGTATGTGTGTGTGTGTGTGTGTGTGTATCTCTTTTGTGAGTGATTTGTGCGAGCTGGTGTTATGTGTATGACACTGCTAGTGAATCTTTATGGTTTTGTGAGTTCAGGGAGTGTTTGTGCGTGGGTGTATGTGTGTCTATGTGTGTGTGTAATTTATGTGTGTATCATTTGTGTGGGGGGGGGAGTATGTGTTTGTGTGTGTATTTGTAGCTTTGTGAGTGTCATTTATGTGTGGACAGCGTAGTTTTGTCAGTGTGTGTGTGTTTATGTGTGTGTGTTTGTGTGTGCACACGTGCGTGTATGTGTGTGTGTGCGTGTGTATGTGTGTGCACACGTGCGTATGTGTGTGTGTGTGTGTCTGTGTGTGTATATGTGTCAGTGTGTGTGTGCACATGTGTGTGTGTGTGTGTGTGTATATGTGTCAGTGTGTGTGTGCACATGTGTGTGTGTGTGTGTGTCAGTGTGTGTGTGTGTCAGTGTGTGTGTGTATATGTGTCAGTGTGTGTGTGTGTAGCACGGTGTAGTAGCAGATGTCATTAATGCCCTCCAGAGGCGGTGAGCGACTGAAGCCTGGCTGATTGGAAACCTCAGAGACAAAGGGCTCCAGGAGAGAGGGGCCCCAGCCTGCAGTTATCCTCCCAGCAGGGAGGCACTATCTGTGGGCCAGGGTGCCTCATTTAGCCTCCCTCCCACCACCGCTCCATCCATCCCTCTCTCCCTATCTCTATTCCCTCTCCTCCAGTGGGGCAGTGATGGATTTGATTCTCTGATTGGAAAGAGGGCAATTTTACCTCCACTGTGTGTCTCATTTGCATGGTAATTTACATTACTCTCTCTCTCTCTTTTTTTTCCCTCCGTTTTTTGCTCTCTCTCTCTCTCTTTTTTTCCTCCATTTCACTCTCTCTCTCTTTTCCTCCATTTTACTCTCTCTCTCTCTCTGTTCATGGTTGTGCGTCTTTTCATTCTCATTCACAGTGGCTGTCTGTCTCATTCTATCTCTCCCTCTCCCTCTCACCCCATCTCAGTCTATCCCTTTCTTCATCGCACTCTTTCACCTTCTGTCCCCTTCACTCCAATTCTATCTATTCTTTCTTTTACAGTCCCTCTCTCCCTCCATCTCGTTCTCTTTGTCTCTCTCTCTGTCTCTCTCCATCTATGTCTCTCTCTCTTGCTCTCTCCATCTCTCTTCCTCCCTGTCTCTCTCTCTCCATCTCTTGCTCACTCTCCATCTGTATCCCTCTATCCCTCTCTCCCTCTCTGTCTCTCTCCCTCCCTCTCTGTTTTTCTCCCTCCCTCTCTGTCTGTCTCTCTCTTCATCTCTCACTCACTCTCCATCTCTATCCCTCTCTCCCTCTCCCTCTCTCTCTCTCTGTCTGTCTCTTTCTCTTTCTGTCTCTTTCTGTCTGTCTGTAATTTTCTGCCTGGCTCTTTTCTTGCTCTCGTGCCCCGCGTAAGCCCTCTCCTCCAGACGACCCTGCTCACTTATTCACCAGACACCACCTCTTTGTCCGCTCACTCCTTCCTCTGTCTGCAACAAATCTCTCAGCCTCTTTTTCTGTCTCTCCCTCTCTCTCTCTCTTTTTCTATCCCCTCCTCTCTCCTTCTCTCTCTCATCTCATTCAACTTCTGCACGGAAAAAGCCATCTCTCCCTCACCTCTCCTCTCCTCTCCCTCTCTCCATCCTCTGAGACAGCGTGACTGCTCGCAACTTTGCACTGGGTCATGAAGTTCAAAAACACAGAATAAAGACAGATAGAAATCAAAAGGTAGAAACCGAGAGGGAGGGGGAGAGATAGAAAGAGAAAGAGAGAGTGAGAGATAGACTGAGACTGTTAGAGTGAGAGAGACTGAGTGAGAGAGACAGAGAGAGTGAGATTGGTTGTGTAATACAACATAATATTTTTATATGTTGTAACATAATGTTATTTTACAATATATTTACATACATTGTACATAATGCGTAATATCTTACTCAAACAGATATTGGACCTGTCTGCATTGCCATATGTTAGCTTTGGCAACACTGAGTCATGCCAATTAGGTTCCTTTGAGTTGGATGGAGTAGTAAAGGCTGATAGAGCATAAAGCAGCACAGTGTGTGGTTATGATTTATCATTTAAGGCTACACAAAAGAAGCACATGCTAAACGCTAAGGTTGCCAGGTTTTGAAACGGATCCACCTCGGTAGCACCATTATGGAAATGCCTGGCAACGCCACATCTTCTGAAGTAGAACTGTCAATGTTGACACACACACACACACACACACACACACACACACACACACACACACACACACACACAGAGTCCCTCCGTCTTTCTTTTCCCTTTCTGTCTCACCCTCACTCACTCTCTTTCTCTCTCTCCTCCCCTGTCTCTTGGTTCTTCCATTACCCAAGCAAAACAGCATGGAAGGCAATTTAAGAAAGAAAAACATCTCTCTACCTGACTGAACACACAGATGAGTTCTGGGATGCAGATGCCTTGTGTACACACACGTACGCCTACACACATGCACCCAAATACACACACACATGTGTACACACACACATGCGTACACACACACGCCTGGATGGACACACTCTTTCAATTTCATATTCAAATCTTCTTTACACGGGAAAGTGTGTAAGCGCCTAATGAGCACTGGGGAGATAGCATCTGTGTGCACACACACGTGTGTGTGTGTGTGTGTGTGTGTGTGTGTGTGTGTGTGTGTGTGTGTGTGTGTGTGTTTGTCTCTCTCTCTCTCTGTCTTACACACACACACACACACACAGAGGGAGAGGGAGAGGGAGAGGGAGAGAGACAGAGAGAGAAAGCAAGGAAGTGAAATAGAGACAGAGAGAGAGACAGAGACAGAAAAAGTGTGTACATGCTTGTCTGAGTGTGCTCTTATTTCCATCCATATTTCATTAAAACCGACAGTGACATGAAGCCGTGGCGACAATTCTGTCTTTTTTTTTTCCCCGCCACACATTGCTGTTTCTTCCTTCTTCCTTTCTTTCTTTCTGTCTCTCCACCCCCACCGCCCGACCCCCCTACCTACCACAACACACACACACACACACACACACACACACACACACTTCCTCCTCCATCGTCAGCCCTGTTCATCGGACCAAAAGAAGCGATTACAACCAGCGGGGAGACAGCTCCTCGCCATCGCCGGGCGAAGAACATGGCACGCCTGTCCAATCTATACACGCTTCTGCAGGGACACACACAAACACCTCCATCTGTCGAGATGGCTTTTGCCTTGACAGGCCATGGGATAGGCACACCGGCACACACACACACACACATGATACACACACACACACACACACACCTACACACACATAATCACACCTGTACACACATACACACACATACTCAAACATGTACACACATACTCAAACATGTACACACACACACACACACACATATGCACAACACCAACTGACATGTATACACACACATGACACATAAACACAGAGATATACAGTATGAGCATGAGCAAACACACACACACACACACACACACCTGCACAAACTATGCTGTACAATCCAGGTGCAGGGACCGACACCCACACACAGATATACACACACAGACACGTATGCACACATGTATGCACAGTAAACACACACATACACATACACACACACACACAACACTAACTCTGTAGATATCTACACACACAAACTCTCACCTGCATGACACTGACACTAACACACACATACAACACACGTAACCAAGGTCTTCCTGAACAGTCCAGACCCCAGTCTCGAACCCGCGACCTGCACAGCAATTCCGGTAGGGGAGACAGACGTGCTAGCAAGTGAGCTAAAAAAGCCAGGAAATTAGCTCAGTCAGTAGCGCTTATCTTTTTGAGGTGTCGGGAGAGAGGTTTACGAACGTTTTATGCCGAGCTGTGTTAGCTGGCATCCGTCACAGACAGTCTCACACACACACACAAACACACACAAACACGCGGCAAAGTGCTTATGGGACGTCTCAGGACAGACAGAGCGGAGAGGGAGAGGGAGAAAACACACACGGCGCTGTCTGGTTTCGCTGGAGTGCTGTCTGGCACTGACAGACAGTTACATAATCCAACTTGTTTAATCTCCTTTTTGTCTCTCCGAGTGCGCGTCTGCCTGTGTGTGTGTGTGTGTGTGTGTGTGTGTGTGTGTGTGTGAGGAAATGTGTTTGTGTGTGCACTGCACGCGTGAGAGTGCGTGTGTAGATGTGTGCTTGTGGGCTTCATGGTTGTGTGAGCGAGTGGGTGTGTGTGTGTGTGTGTGTGTGTGTGTGTGTGTATGTGTTTGTGATGACACACTGAGCTCTATCTGTCAGATTCGACACGTAGGTGTGATGGCATACCATGTGAACTGAACGAGTACACACACACACACACACACACACACACACACACACACACACAAAGTACAGGGACATGCTTGCACGCTCTGGTGTGTATAGAGCGTGCTATGCGGAAAAGTGCTCATTCACTTTGGAGGAGAGAGAGAGAGAGAGAGAGAGAGAGAGAGAGAGAGAGAGAGAGAGAGAGAGAGAGAGAGTGTGTGACTCACTTCACACACCAAAGTCACACACATTTATAAGCTATAATGTGCACGGGGCCCACAGGGATCCTCCCTTCTCCCTTGTTCCCCCTCACACAGGTGCACACACACATACACACACACACACACACACACACACACACACACACACACACACACACACACTTAGACATGTACATAGCCACACACATACAGTACACGTACACACAGGCATGCACACACACACACACATATACAGATACAGGCATACATACACACTTAAATGTAGGCACACACAATGGCGCAAATATATATCTACACAGACATATTTACACACAAACACACACACACATACCCCCCCCCCCCCACCCACCCACCCACCCACACACACACACACACACACACACACACACACACACACACACACACACACACACACACACACACACACACACACACGTGCTGTGAGTACAGGTCCCTGTGGGGAGAGAGAGGGGATGTGGATCACACGGAACTGGCTGTGCTCACACACACACACACGCACACACACACAACCACTCTTCCCGCATTACACTCCTTTGGGGCCCGTACTACAACCACACACACACACACACACACAACCAAGCGCCCGTCACACACACAACCACTCTCCTTGTCTCACACTCCTCTGGGGCCCAAACTACAACCGCACACATGCCCCTGGGAGAGTTAAGAGTAAATTTGCGTGTGAGCGTTTGTGAAATGTGCATGTGTACGTGTGTGTGTGTGTGTAAGTGAAGTGTATATGTGGGTGTGTGTGTGTGTGTGTGTATGTGTGTGTGTGTGTGTGTGTGTGTGTGTGTATGTATGGGTTTGCAGATTGTGACTGCCTTTGTCATGCTGTGCAGAAGTCAATGTATGTCTATGTAATTGAGGTACTCTGCCTACACACATACATGGACACATATCAGAGTTACCTAATACATCAGAGAATATTGCAATTCCACTACAAGCAAAATCAATGAAGTACCACTGACTACATATAGACATGCCTGCACCGTGAGTAGGTAGGCTGTATTTATTCAGCCAATAGGAAAACTACATTCATGCAGCTCTCAAACTGAAAATTGGCAGGCATTAGTGTGTGTGTGTGTGTGTGTGTGTGTGTTTGTGTGTGTGTGTGTGTGTGTGTGTGTGTGTGTGTGTGTGAGTGTGAGTGTGAATCTGAGTGTGTGTTTTTGTGAGTGAAAGA
>CM059283.1:19475719-19478219 GCA_030347295.1 Setipinna tenuifilis
CACACACACACACACACACACGCAAACTATGTACATGCACACTGTCACACACAAATAGCATACTCACACACACACACCCATATGCATGCATGCACACATACATACACACACACACACCATTACACACAACTGGCATACTCTCACACACAAACAAACTATGTACACACACCATCACACACGAATGGCATAGTCACACACAGACAGACACACAAACTATACAGACACCATCACACACAAATGGCATACTCACACACAGACACAGACACACAAACTATACACACACCATCACACACAAATGGCACACTCACACACACAGACCTGCAAGCACACATACACACACACACAAACACACACACACACACTCGCAAGCATACACACAAACAAACTATACACACACCATCACACACAAATGCCATACTCACACATATGCGCACGCACACGTACAGACACACACACACAAGCACACACCATCACACACAAATGCCATACTCACACACAGACACAGACACACAAATGGCCTACTCACACCGACGCACGCACACGTACAGACACAGACTTGTCACACACACAAATTACATATTAACAAAGCTGCTCGCACACACACACACACGAAAAATACACACAAAAACACACACTTGTCACACACACAAATTACATATTAACAAAGCTGTGTGCACACGCACAGACACAGACAGACACACACACACACACACACACACTATTCCTACAATTCCATTTTTTTATTAACATTTCAAAACTTTTTTATGACTTTTCAAGGACCTTTATTGAAATTTTCATGACCTTTCGCAATCTACAACCACAAAAAATTGCTTTCTTTATAATACAAGTTGGGCCTAATTATTTGAAGAAAATTAAACAACCTTTTTTTCCAATAGACTAGTTAAGGTATGTCTGTTGAAAAGGACACTATTACTGCAGATTTACATAACGTAATTTGTTTCATTCACACATTAAAAAAATGTCTGTAAAAGTCTATTTAGAATTCCTGCAAGAAGACTTTCATTAGTTTGGTAAACCAGCCACTCGCACTTCCATTCATTTCGTACAGAGGGTCTGGTCTGGCTGTGCTGTATTGAGAAATGTTTTTTTTTTTTTCCTGCAGGTGTGGACTGGGGCTAAAATTTAAAATGATTGGATCTGCCTTTACCCTAATCATTAACATCTAATTGTGACGTATGCAATGCGCTGGATTGTGAAGGAAGTTACAAAGCTTTCTGGAAACTAACAACTAACGGAGCAATCTGGAAGATTAAACTTTTCCTGGACCCGTAGGACATTGGGCCACTACGTCTAATCCACAAATGAAACTGCTTTAACATTCTTCTTGCTTCTTCCTTGATATTCCAAGGCATTGCCACAACAGACTGAATGGTCTTGCTACTTTGTTCTCCGCTGCTATTCCCGAGCTACATCTATGGGTATAGTACAAGTGAAATGTAGCGCACACAATCGACATCATCCATGGCTGAAGTGCCCTTGAGCAGGGCATCTAGCCCCACATTGTTCCAGGGACTGTAACTGAAACCCCTGTACCTAAATATCTGTAAGTCGCTCTGGATAATGGAAGCAGCTAAGTGTAATGTAATGGTCTACATATAAATGCATTTCGGCACTAGGTCATCAGCATCCATTCCACCTTAATGACTTACAGTGGGGCCAAAATGTGTTTGTTTGTACACATCACCCAATAAACCAGTACACCAGAACGAGAAAGAGAGTGCGGTTTCTTAAGTTTATTTGTTTTTTTACTCACACCTGAACAAATGTCTTAGTCTAAGGAGTAGAGCGTGCCTGCTGTTGTTAACTACTTGGGAACTATAACGGTTCACAGCCTCATGGAGCCTGTTTTCAGTCTCTAGGTTCCTAATAAGAACCATTCCGAGCACAGGGTAAAGGAATGTGTTTGTTTTCAGTGTGGTAATCCCCATGCATTCCCCAGACTGCCATGCACATTTGGGGCATTTGGTTATTTACCAACATCAACACCACCGGTGTGCTCACTTACGGTCAGGCAAGTCCACTTAGTAGTGCCGTAACATTCAGCCAGTCTAAAAATAAAGAGTCCCTGTCTAAGTGGTGATTATGGCTAATGTCAATATTTGATATCAGCACAGCACAGAGGCAGATGCTCCATTCTGCAGGAAGGCCCACTCCTCCAACTGACAAGCCACTTTGTCTCTGCTCTAAAAAACAAGAAAAAAACAAAAGAGAAGGAGTAAAGATTTCCTTTTTCTTCCTTCTCCCCTTTTTCGTTTTTGATACCCATCTCCCACATTTCTCCCACGCCTCCTCTTCATCCTGCTTTAGCGAAGCCTATGCCCTACCGTCTTTTTTAGGCCACAAACTTTTCATGTCCGCAGTGCTATCGAATTACCATTAGATTTGCCTGAGTGTCCTATTGGTCCTGCACATCGACGAGAGAGGGACGTTCCGATGGGCCATTCTAATCGCATTAGAGAAGGGGATGTGTGTTTCCTGC
>CM059283.1:19480719-19490719 GCA_030347295.1 Setipinna tenuifilis
GCATATGTGTGTGTGTATGTACAGTATGTGCATGTGTGAATGTGTGTGTGAGTATGAATGTGTGCATAAATGTGTGTATGTGTGTGTATGTATGTGAATGTGTGTGTGTGTGTGTGTGTGTGTGTGTGTGTGTGTGTGTGTGTGTGTGTGTGTGTGTGTGTGTGTGTGTAGTAAGGGGGCGGCCGGGTGGGCAGATGCCCCCCTGCAGTGAGCTGTGCGGATCAGACTGATATGGGAAAAGGAGCTCTCCGCTGTGAATCAAATAGAATTAAAATCACTCCACCTACCACCTGCAATCAGCACTGACAACCACATCTCATCTCCATCTTCTGTCTCCATCTTCAGCTCTAACCATCACACACCACCACCATCACACACCACCACCACCATCATCCACCCACACCACTCTTAGCTATGCAATCATAATCAGACAGATCCATCACTGCCAGCGTGTGTGTGTGTGTGTGTGTGTGTGTGTGTGTGTGTGTCTGTGTGAAAGGCTGCTTAACTCCAACTTCTTACAGCCAGATATAAGTGGAGCAAAATGAAAAAAAAATGTATGGATGGGGGGAGGGGGGACACAAACAGCGGTTGCCGTTTATCCTGTGGTTATGAGAAAGGGTTGGGGAGAGGAGGATGTGTGGTTCATGTGTGGGTGCGTTGCAGACTCATTTTAGGGAAGTGAACAATGCACCCCACGAATGTCCCACATAGTCTCTACATCTCTTTCCCCAATCCCCACCCACACTTGCTGTATCTGTCAGCTGTCCTAACTAGCTAAAAAAAACTGTGTGCGAGTTGTGGGACATTTCGTATAACTTGTGGGCGTCCAGGAGTCACTTCTCAAACGTGGGAGACTCACAGAGGTCGCAGGAGACTTGGGATGTCTGTGTTAATCAAGTATGTATGCCAACACATAGATACAGTAGCTAGGCTAGTGGTAGGCTAGTTCGGTAGTACCTCAACTCAATATTATATTTCTTTACAGTACTCCTGAGGCAAAGACTTCAGCTTGCCTCAACCAAATTTGTTGGTTTCTGATTGGCCATGATTGGTTGAAATGAAGCCTAGTGATGCTTAGAATATGTCTTGTCCAATCAGAAATTCCTAATAGTTTGACCAGACCTAACTGTTGTATAATCCTGCACAGATGCCTGCACCCATGTGGTGTGCGTTGTGTAGCCTAGGCATGGTTTTTTTTTTTTTTTTCAGTTGGGTCGATGGGCGTTGGGTTTCCTACCACTGGAGCATTGGTGAGAGGTTTGCCCTTTTTGGCTGCTTGAGAGTTTCCGACAACAGCATAGCCCATAACTACAAATTGGGAACAGGCACAGCATACAGGTTGATTCCAAAGGTGTGTCAAGCCTTTACAAAATGGATTGGGTGATGTAAGATGTTGTTGAGATTAATGTACTGTAAGAAGGGCCTGAAACTAGAGGGTGATAGGTTGTGTGTTTTGCAGGCAGGGGGCCATTCTAGAGTTTAGATGTTGGGACCCCCCAGGCTAAAACATTTACACAACTGTTGATGAAAACTGTAATGCCAACAACTGTAGTTTAAAGGTTGCCACCCTTTAGAGGTTCACCAGAAACCTGGAGGTCCCCAAGCAGTTGTTTGTGTTGCCTGTTGGCAAGCTTACACCTCTGTTTGGTGGGGAAAGAGCGGGTCTGGCTTTGAAGCATGCTGAAACTGACCCAGGATCAGGCGAGAGGCAAGGCTGTGCTACACACGCAACTGCAGAACCTGTTTCCAGATCTGTGTCTTATTTCTGTCTTCACATAATCATGATTACAGCCATAAAGTGTTATGATGTTGGTGTTTAAACTCTTACACCTTTAAAGGATTACTCATTATATGATATTTATATTAACTGAAGATTTAGTGTTAATTGATAATAAATTATAAAGCTATAATGATGTATTTGATGTCATCACTGCAAGTCAGGTAAAGAGGTGTGATAATGTATTGTGGTATTCTGAGCTCTTGGGGCTACGCTTCAACACATGACAAGCACAAGCCATCACTATTTGTCACTGTTTATGCATATCTTTTCCATTATAAATTTATTCATTATTCATTTTTGAACGATAGATACTTAATAACCCTTATGTATGAGTTTATGCATGACTATGAAACACTATCGGTAGTCACTTTAAGTAAAATGTGTGTGTGTGTGTGTGTGTGTGTGTGTGTGTGTACGTATGTGTCCCTGAATAACCTGCCTAAAGTTTGTTAGTGGTGGCAGGACGGGTACCGAGGTAGAAAGCAGAACACCATAAGCACTGGACCACTTTCAATCAAAAAACATAGACTCCTAACACAACACACACACACACACACACACAACAAAGTATTTCTAAAAAAGGCTGGCAGTAAAAGAACTTGTTCCAGTCTGCCTGTCTGACATAGACTCTACATCTCTTTTCTCTGTTTATCTCTCCCTCTGTCTCGGCCTCTCTCTTTTTTTCCTCACTCTCTCATTTTATCTCTTTCACTAACTCACTTTCATTCTCTGCCTCTCAATCTCTGTCTCTTTCTCATCTTGTCTTACCATCTCTGTGTCTCTCTTTCTCATTCTCTCACTACCTCACTCTCACCGCTGTCTCTCTCTCCATCTCTGTCTCTCTTTCTCATTCTCTCTCACTGTCTCTGTCTCTCCCTCTCGCTTTTTATTCCTGTCTCTCTCCCACTAACTCACTCTCATTCTTTCTCACTAACTCTCTCTATCTCTCTCACTTACTCTCTCTATCTCTCACCAACTGTCTCCCTCTCTCTCTCTCTCTCTCTCTCTCTCTATCTCTTTCTCTCTCTCTGTGTCTCTCAGGGCTTATTTAGAGAGTTAGCTGGCAGCTGCAGTGTGTTGTTTACTGAAAAGAGGGGACTTTCTTTCTGTCTCAGAGTGCTGACTGCAGCAAATCACACACAGGTTTTTAATGCCCTGTGATGTTCCTCAGGAACACAAGCACACACTCCTCGGCACAAAGACTCACACAGACACATGAAAACACACACACAAACACACACATACACACACATCTCCCACCACAACGTACACACAGAAAGACAGGTACACACACAGTCTCTCTATCTAGCTCTCGCTTTCTCTCTCTCTCTCTCTCTCTCTCTCTCTCTCTCTCTCTCTCTCTCTCTTTCACACACACACACACACACACACAGACATACAATGCCCACAACAGTGGAAGAACAGAGAAATTTGGCCGGAGAATAAGGGAAAAAAAATTGAGCTCCAGCCCACTGCATCTGACTGGCTGGGCTCAGGCTCCCCCGTCCCCAGGGTAAGGCCTCTCATCATTGGGGGAGAGAGCGGTAGCATCACCCCTGTCTGGAGCACCATATGCTCAGCATAGCAGTCAAATTCTCACACAGGAAATTTGCCATTCTCCATGCATATCAATTAGTTTTAATTAGGAGGAACCCTCCCCATCCTCGCTCGCTCTTTCTCACGTGCTTGAACAGGCACATACATATAACCACATAAAATATATTTTTAAAAAAATACACAGACTCCCACACTCGAGCATACACAAGCATGTGCTTAAACACACACACACACACACACACTTGAAAGGGCACAAGGATGCACACACATGGGCTCTCTCTCTCTCACATACACATGCACACACAATTACATACACACAGACATACACACTCACACCACACACACACACACACACACACACACACACACATACACTTGAACGGGCACAAGTGCACCTTCACTCTGTTTCTCTCTCCCTCTCTGTCTTACACACTGACACGCACACACACACACTGACACTGACACACACACACACACACACACACACACACTTACTTACACACCTCTTCTGCATTCCCCTTGCTGGGTGTAAATATGGAGCATCTTGGCAGAAGTGAGCGTACAGCTGAAGTACATGCTCACTCTGCACCAAGTCATTGCTATTCATGTATTCCCCATCCATAGGCCTACCCTGGCCAACAGATGGTGAGCACGTAGCCCTAATATAATTGCACAAACAGCACTGTGCCCTATTAACACCAGCCTAAACACACATACACACACACACACACACACACACACAGATGCACAAAAGCACACATGCTTGCACGAACAGGAACACACAGGTACACACACAAACATATACACGCATGCACCCACACACACACACATGCACGCACACACACACACACACATACGCGCACACACACACACACACACACACACACACACTACAAGATGGCTCCCTGGTGCATACCCAACATCCTCTCTCTAATGGCCTGCATAAGGGTCAGTGTGATTCTGTGGGCCAACTCGCCAGGGAAGAGAAGTGTGAGTCAGATGCAGGACACTGAAACATAACGTCACTCTGTGGCTTCAAATAAAATAAAAACAGAAAAACAGAGCGACCTGTGACTTAGCCTGAGGAATAAATGATAGGGGGGGGGGGGGGGGCACACAGATGGGTGGAGAGGTGAGGTGAGAGAAAGACAGAAAGCGTGAGATGAGAGAAAAGAGAGAGGAAGGCAGAGAAAAGGAGAAAGAGTGAAATAGAGAAAAACAAATTGAGAACATACAGAAAGAAAGACAGAGAAATAGAGAAAGAGAGAGAAGGACAACAGTAGAGAGAGAGAAATAAAGGCAGAGAAATACTGACAGTATTGAGAGTGTGTGAGAGAGAGAGATACAGAGAAAGACAGAGAAGAATGAGACCTGTTAAGTTGCTGTCACATGACATACTGTGGCCATGCTAGCTGCGTGGCGTAGCAGTCATTCATTCATTCGTTTATTCATTCATCCATTCCATCATTCTTTCATTCCGACAGAAGACATGGCATGGATGCCACTAATGGCAGTGGTGCTCTCTTCAAAAGCCGGTCACTATAGCAACAAATACACTTTAGCAGCGGGCTCTCAAGTACAAACACGTTTGAAATGAGAAAGAGCCACAGAGAGAGAGAGAGAGACAGAAAGAGAGAGAGAGACAGAGAGAGAGAGAGAGAGAGAGACTGTGTGTACCTGTCTTTCTGTGTGTACGCTGTGGTGGACGATGTGTGTGTGATGTGTTTGTGTGTGTGTATGTTTGTGTATGTGTGTGTCTGTGTGTGTGTGTGTTTTCATGTGTCTGTGTGGAGAAAGAGAAAGAGAAAAAGAGGGAAAGGACACAAAAAGAAGGGAGGAAAGGAGTAAATGATAGTAAAAAAAAAACAGGGAGTTCAGAGGAAGGAGGGGAGGAGCAAGACAGGGAAGGATTTAAAAAAGATGAAAGGAACTAACATGAGAGAGAAGCAACAGAAAGAAACAACAAATCTATAAGAAGACAGAAAGAAAGAAAGAAAGGAAAAAGAAGAAAGAAAAAGACTCTTCCTGACGGTTTGATGTGTGTCACTGTGAGAAGAGGCACATTAACAGCCCTCACACACTCTCTGCTCTCACTCACTGTGTATGACACACACAGTCATTACAGCGAACTATCCCCTCAGACAAAAATGATATATAGAGATGAACTCTCTCTCTCTCTGTCTCTCTCTCTCTCCTCTCACACAGATACAGACACATACACACACACACACACATACCTTACTCCACAAATCACACACAGCAACTCTCTTTCTCTATCTGTCTCTGTCTCTCTATCTCTCACTCTCTCACACACACACAGCTACATACACACACACACACACAGCTCCCCAAGTAGCTCTTCACAGAAGCAGTGCTTCATCCCAGAGAAGCACTAACACTTACCAGCTTTCACTCCTCCACACACACACACACACACACACACACACACACACACACACACATACAGAAAGCATACATCATCTAAAAGCCATCCCTCTATGGTAGCCTCCATAGCTTCATCTCCTCACTTCATAAATACTGACTTAATTGCAGGAGGTCTATGACAAGAGTAGTTTCTCTATGATTAAATACCTGTAATTAAATATCAATAAATGACTGCCTACTTATCATGTTTTTTCCCCCTGCAACTAATGTTCATAAAATATGGTGCAGGCTAGCCGCTGGTGGATGCATGATCTTTCCAAAGGACAGGCAATTATCTGGCATTAATGCCCGGTTAACAAGGTTAATTTATTAATTCAAGAACACCTTTTTAAGGGACGTTTCCAGTGAAGGACACTCACGGCCAGCGACAAGGCCCTTTTTTTCTGAAAAGGCTAAAAGGCGGAGGGGGGGGGGGTGGGGGGTGCGGGGTTGCGGGCGACCATCATCTCAACCGTCGTTCCGTTACAAAGCCATGTGACAACCACAGGAGTGGACGGTGAGCGCTCGCTCGTTCGCTTGTTCACTCGCTCAGTCGCTCGCTTAATCGCACGCTCAATCGGATCGTGCAGTGGCGCAACCTTTTTCCCTCTAAATGCTGCGGCTCTCTCGCCAATCCCTTTTTTCTCTGTGTCTGTGTGTGTGTCAAGAGGAGATAAAGGCCCCCTTTCGATAAGGAAAAAGGGAAGGGAAGACGTGTGCTATGCGTATGATATATTTGCATATTAGCTTAGTCCACGGTGCCACAGTTCGACATGGACATTTGCTTCATGATCACACTCAGCAGTTAAAAAAAACAAAAAAAAAAAACAACAAAACAAAAAACGACAGCAAGACAAAATGGAGTGAGGAGAGTGAGGAGAGTGAGCGAGCGAGCGAGCGAGACGGAGGGAGAGGTGGTCAGTCATGCTTGTAGACAGCCATGTTTGATCACTCGGAGATGCTGTCATGGCCGCCATGTCACAGCACTCAGTAGTGCTGATCAAGCAAAAATTAAACACATGCGGCATAATTATTCTCTCTGGGAGATGAAGCGAGAAGGTGTGTGTGTGTTTTCTGTGCATATGCGTGTATGAGTGTGTCTGTTTGTGTGTGTTTGCATATGTGTGTGTGTTTGTGTCTGTTTGTGTGTGTGTGTGTGTGCGCGTGTGTGTATGCGCATATGCTTGTGTGTGTGTCTGTGGGTGTGTGTATGTCTATGTTTGTGCCTGTCTGTGTGTGTGAGTGTGTGTCTATGTGTGTGTGTGTGTGTGTGGGGGGGGGGGGTGATGTTGCCTGGAGTGTGTGACAAACATGAGCAGGCAGCAGTGTGTGACGGTACACAGTAGAGGAGGTGGGAAATACATCTGTGCTCAGTGCTCAGTGTCACCGTCAAGAGTCAACACACAACACACAAGATGAGAGACACAACACACAAGACATAAGACACAACACACAAGACATAAGACACAACACACAACATGCAAGACACAACACACAATACACAAGACATAAGACACAACACACAAGACATAAGACACAACACACAACACGCAAGACACAACACACAGCACACAACACACAACATGCAAGACACAACACACAGCACACAACACACAACACACAACATGCAAGACACAACATGCAAGACACAACACACAACACACAAGACATAAGACATAACATGCAAGACACAACACACAACACGCAAGGCACAACACACAACACATGAAACACAACACACAAGGGCAGAGCAGCAGGCACTGCCGTGCAAAGGCCATACGTAACTTCAGTTTTGGGTGAAAATTAGTTATGTAAGCAATAAATCAGGAGAGGCCGGGGGTGATGTTGGTTTTACCAGGGATGAGGGGTGTTGTTAGGCATGACAAAGAGCGGAGTGCCGTTAGACCCCCTTAGCCATGCCAAAACCAGCATTACCCCCGGTCTTGAGTGGTTTATTGCTTTTCTAAAACTGTTACCACATAAGATTGATAATTTCATAAAATCAAGACAAAAGTAATGACAGAATAAATAATTTATTGACCAATAGTCATCGTTCCACTAATGAATATAGGTCTTCAAGGTGGCTTGGTAACGCTGTACGCAACATTGGAGTGCTACTTTGTTACGATTCTTTTAAATCAGAAAAGCTGTGGAGTAATATGGAATTTTGTAATGGAATGTTATGAGGACAACCTGTAAAGTTATACTCGTTTTTACAATGGCTTGGAAGGCAATTCAGCCAATCACAATCAAGGAACAGAACAGGCAGTTTTAAAATGTCATTTTTGGAACAAAAAGCATCAGTTTTATCATGTGGCCAAATATCTTGAGTCAATGTTGTTTTTTGGAAAAAATAATATGTTATCGTGAATGCTGAAAATGCATGCAAATGGAAGAGTCAGTTTCACACTCTGGTGAGTTAAGGTCTTTTGCCTTTGTAGGGTAAAGCAGCCATTACATCTCTATGACTGACACCCACAGAGACAGAAAACAAACCTTAGAAGAACATTAGTTAGGAATTCACATACCCATGAATATGCAAAAATCCATACGTTTAGTGATTAATGTTTACACATATGTGAACTGCAAATGTGAATAAACATATACAGTCTATACATATGTAAAATCTTAAAAATCCACAGATGGTTGAACTCATGAATATGTGTTATGTGAATGTTTGTATGTTTGACCCACAGGGGATGTGAACACACTGCGCTGCATGCTAGTGTGTGTGTGTGTGTGTGTGTGTGTGTGTTGTGCCGTATGAATCTATGTGTTATGTATGAATATGTTTTTGTTGTGAAATTGAAGAGACACTCTTCAAAAAGACAAAAAAATTACCCAACATGAGCAAAAAAACGCACAGACACAAAAAAACACACAGACACAAACACACACACACACACACACCAAAACTCTACACAGCACAAATGTTCACACATCTCTCATGCCATCATGTTCACACATAGGCACACTCACACACACACACACACACACACCACACACAACACACACACGACACACACACACACACACTAAGCGTAGCCTCCCTGCAGTCCCAGCATGACAGAGAGCCGTGTGACATGGCTGCTGTGTTTGCTCAGGAAGTGGGTGTTGGTGTGAGGAAACGGGTGGCATGTTCCTCTCGCCTCTCTCTCCTCTCTCTCTCTCTCCTCTCCTCTCGTTTGCTCTCCCCTCTTTCATCTCTCTCTCCCTCTCTCTCTCTCTCTGCCTCTCTCTCTCTCTCTCTCCCTCCCTCACAGGGGCTGTGGCGTCTTGTCGCTGTGTGATCGGGGCCGAGCATATTGAGCTGTCTCTCTCTATTACTCAAACGTACCTGTGCTCCGTACTTACCACAGAGGCCACCGTATGCACATACACTCCCTGCCACCCCACATGCACACACACACACACACTCGCAGACACACACACTCACACACACATGCAGACACACACACTCACACACACCACCACTACCACCACCACCACCACCATCACACTATTCCCAGTCCACACAAGTCACCTTCAAAACCCAGACAGTGACCCTTCCCACGTCCGCCGGCTTAGTCTGGGAAACAGAGAGGGGTTTGGTGGGGGTGGAGGTGGAGGGGTGGTTCTGTGTGTGTGTGTGTGTGTGTGTGTGTGTGTGTGTGCGTGTGTGTGTGCGTGTGTGTGCGTGTATGTATGTATGTATGTATGTATGTATGTGTGTGTGTGTGTGTGTGTGTGTGTGTGTGTGTGTGTGTGTGTGTGTGTGTGTGTTGGGAGGTGTGTGAGTGAGTGTGCGTGTGTGTGTGAGTGTGTTGGGAGTGAGGTGTGTGTGTATGTGGGGGGGGATGGTGGGGTAGGGTGGGGGGGTTGTGACTCATGTGTGTTTGTTATTTCTGCCCCCCCCTGGTTGGTTGTCAAATGCATATGGAATGTGCAGACCTATACAACATACCTTAGGTGTGTTCCTGCCTGCAGTATCATACAACACACAAAGACACACACACACACACACACACACATATACACATACATACACACACACACACACACACACACACACACACACACACACACACACATTGTATCACGATAGGAATTTGCATCAAATAATTTGCATTAAGTAAGAACTTAAAATAACCCAAATTAAAAAAAAAGAAAAAAAGAAAACACTAATAAAGAAAGCTAATTATCCCTTTTGCTTGTCTTTCTCTTTCCTGCCCACCCTTCTCCCCTTCCCCCCTCCCC
>CM059283.1:19500719-19503219 GCA_030347295.1 Setipinna tenuifilis
ATACAGAAAGACAGAGACATACAGACATAGGGAAAGAGAGAAAAAAGAGAGCGACATGGAGAGAGAGAGAGAGAGAGAAAGAGTGATGAGAGAGAGTGAAAAAAAGAGAGAGGGAGAGGGAGAGAGACAGAGACATGGAAAGAGAGAAAGAAAGAGAGAAAGAGAGAGGGAAGAAAAAAATGGGGAAGAAAGGAGAGACAGACATAGAGAGAGAGAGAGGGAGAGATAGAGAGAGACAGACAGACAGAGAGATAGAGAGAGGGAAATATATAGAGAGAAAGAAAAAGAGAGAGAGAAAGAAAGAGTAAGAGGGAGAGTAAGATGTGGCGCATGCTAATTGTTGGCACGTCTGTGACAGCCTCTCTGACTGATAAAGGCAGACAACTTGGATCACCGTAGCGAAAAGGTGGAGAAATGAGGAGGAGAAGAGGAGAGGGTCAACAACAAGTCAGGGGGATAGAAGACTGGAGAGAGTAAGAAAGGGTGAAAGAGAGAGAGAGAGAGAGAGAGAGAGATTAAGGGAGGGTGAAAGAGAAAGAGAGGGAGAAAGAGAGAAAGAGAGAGAAAGAGGACAGAGAGACCCACTCAGACAATGAGGGTAGCCTCAGGTGAACCACACTTTCTGTCACCCACACACACGCACACACACAGTAACACACAGTAACACACACACGCCCACCCACGCACACACACACACACACACACACACACACACACACACACACACACAAAGCCTATGTGCTGGCAGACTCTTATCAGCTTCCCTTGAGGAAGTAGGTGAGAGGAGGAGGAGGAGTGATTGGCCTCGGCGAGGGAGCTGCCGCTTGTGTGTGTGTGTGTGTGTGTGTGTGTGTGTGTGTGTGTGTGTGTGTGTGTGTGTGTGTGTGTGTGTGTGTGTGGGGGGGGGGGGGGGGGCTCTGATCAAGGGGAAGTGAGGCCAGTGAGGCCAGGTCGCCCAGGCACGACGGTGGTCCGGTGTCAGGGGTGCCAGGCAGCGCTTTATGGTCCCTGCCCAGTCAGGTGAGGTCATCCCTGGGAGAGAGGGTGGCGGTGGTGGTGGAGAGGGTGGTGGTGGAGAAGGTGGAGGTGGTGGAGGTAGGATGGTTCAAGAGTTGAGAGGCTTCTCAAACAGGAACTGACAGAAGCAGTCTCTGCAGACTTGATAGGATTACAGGCGATGCAGATAGGAGATGAGTTATCGCGTACGCACCTGATGTAACACACACACACACACACACGCATGTGCAGCGAAAGGAAAAAAAGAGAATCATATTCGGTGGGCGTGAGTGCACACACAGCCGTCATGTGGTGAGCACATCTACACTTTTGCGACTTGCTGCCCCCAAGTCCGTTTGCAGCCAGAGGAGTGGGGGCTTGTGGGGGTGTGTGTGTGTGTGTGTGTGTGTGTGGGTGAGGGGGTGGCGGATTGAGTGAGAGGCCTGAGCAAGAAACCGAGATGTCTCTTGGCTCACTCCGTGCTCGCGCGCGCCGCTCGACTCCCGGCCAACAACAACTGACCCGATCGGAACTCCGCATGTTTTTTTCCCTCCCCTCCCCTGCCCTCCACCTTCTCCCCTCTCCACCTCCGCTCCTTGCCTCTCTCTCTCTCTCTCTCTCTCTCTTTCTATCTCCCTCTTCACCGGGGTTGCTGCTTAAGAGAAGTGGTGCCTGAGACGAAACAGCGTCAGTCGGAGCTCACGAAGCGATTTAGCGAGGACAGCTGGAACAGTCGGAGATGGTAAACTGAGGAGAGCGCACACTGACCCTACACACACACCCCCAACCCTCACACACACACATATACTCTCTCACACACACATACACACACATATATATATATACACACACACACACACACAGTACACATACACACACACACCACCCCCTCACCCCCACAACACCCCGAGCATTCTGATAAACCGCAGTGGTGAGGACGTTGAATCCGAAGCAGCAGGACACTGTTTTCCACATCAGCATCAGCCAAACGCAATCCCCTTGAATGAACTCTGTAATTTATACGCACTTGAGGCTTATTGTTTCTTTCATAAGACCCATTTGTTTTCTTAGTCTCTTAGTATTAATTCTTAGAAATACGACGGACTACAATGGGAAACTGGCTCCGTGTCAGTCTCAGTATAGTCTAGTCTAAGGGGGCCCCTCTTCTTCTTCGTTTTTCTCGATTTGAGAATTGACGGGGTGCGGAGACAAAGAACTGTTACCGAAGTGTGTCGGCTGTCACCCAGACTCAAAAGAGGCATCGGAGAATTGAAGCTTTTTATGCAGAGCTGGGCTGCTGTGAGAGAAATGAGTGAAACGTCAGTCAGGGAAGCAATCACTCACTCAGTCGCACGCTGCCTCGCTCGCTCACTCCCTCGCTTGCTCCCTTGTGCAAGTCTGTAGCTGTATTGCTAGCCTGAAGGGCAGAAGATGGAGTTTATGATTCGCAACCCCTCAGAGGTAGAAAGAGAGAAAGAGAGAGAGAGAGAGGAAGAGAGAAAAA
>CM059283.1:19509372-19531872 GCA_030347295.1 Setipinna tenuifilis
TAAACTGAAGGAAAAGTATGCAACCTACCCCTCACACACACACACACACACACACACACACAATAGTCAATTCTCATGAAATGCTTCCATTTTTGTCTCGACAGTGTGGCAGAGAGTGAGAGCAGACCAGTATATAAACACTCTCACACGCACATACTGACAGAGAGAGAGAGAGAGAGAGAGAGGAGTGAGAGAGAGAGAGAGAGAGAGAGAGAGAGAGAGAGAGAGAGAGGAAACACACACACACACACCCTTCACACCCACATTTAGAGTTGAGAGCAAGGGCATTGTGTTTAGTCAGCATGGGCTAGTGTTAAGAGAACAGCAGAGAGGAGAGGAGAAGAAAGGTTAGAAGAGAGAAGAGGGAAGTGGAGAGGTGAAGAAAGGAGAGGAGAGCAGAGAAAAGCATGGATACGTACCCGGCTTGAATGTGATGAGACAGGATCTGTTGGTGCACGTTCCCTCAGGAAAGATCATGATCTGAAATCAGCAGGCAGCAGTGAGAAAAGCATTAATATGGACACCCACACAAACAGCAATCAACCAATCTGTCTATCCATCTCTCTTTCTCTCTCTCCTTCTCTCTCTCCATCTAACCAACTAGCTAGCTAACTTACTAGCTAGTTAGCTATCTACCTATCTAACTTACCATCTACTCAATTGTCCATATTGCTTTTACTATGTCTCATGTCCTTTATTATGTCTGAATGTGTTTTATTACGTGTGGTATTCAAGTGGGTGGGTTTTTTGTTCTGTACAGGGCTCTCAAGTTTTGAAGTGTGGTGGGAGTGAGATTTTTTTTTTTTAAGGGGGGGGGTGGGTGGCAGCGTACCCATCGAACCCATCAAGTGTGTTCAACACAGCTACTTAAAAAAAAGAACAAATTTGATTCGATCAAATTTCAGTGTTTATTTATTCTATGACAAATAATAATAACAATAATAAGACAATACCACTCATTAGTACTAATAGTTATGAATGCAGTAGTGTTGTCACGATACCAACATTTTGGTACCGGTACCGGTACCAACATGTATTTTGATGCCTTTCGGTATTTTTTGATACTTTTTCAAATAAAGGTGTTTGGTTTTTTTTTTTCAAATAAATAAGGTGATACATGTGTCATACAAGCTAAGGCCTAATTTACATTGAGATACATAACCTAAACAATATTTTCATCACATACAGCCTGTCTTAACTAGGACCAGTGTCTTTAAATGGTATGTTACCAGTATTTCTAACATATTAAATGGCTAAATGTGTATGTAAAAGTTTGTTATTTATAAAGATCATGCATGTATTGTAACAACCTCTGCCCTATGAATATGTCAGTTTATTAGAGTTTTTTTTGTATGTTCTGTCTAAATACTTTCCAGACGAAGCCCTCTCTGTCTTCCCTTATTATTAGGTGTAATACCTAGTGCGGCCATTTTGCAGTATGGCGCTAATTCATTAATTGGCCTCTCCTTTTTTGTTTATATCCGAATGTGGATGCTACATGCTAGTAACATGGCGGAGTCAAGTGTCCAGGTGAATGTCTCTGGAGAGCTTTATCATGCGCGTGTTGTTTTCTCTCACCAGCTGACACTACCGTCACCTTTTTGTGCTGAATGCATTTATTACTATTAGCTCGTCTTTGAACCTTTGCCTGCTAGGGTGTTGGGTTTTGGTGGTGTATTGCAAGACTATTATGAACTGAAACGAACTTTTGGGATGTACAATATATTGCAAAACGTGAAATGTGGTGGTCGCTGCGTGTTTTTTTCTGTTCGGTAAGAACCCTATCATGTGTTGCACTTAAAACTATTGAACTATTTTGAAAAGGGTACATGTCATGAGTAAATTACCTGTCGTTCCCTGAACTCAGTGTGCAGGTCTGGGTGGCTAAGTTGGAGGTGTTTCCGCCTTTAGCCATGCATGTTTTAAAACACCGTTTATACAATGGTGCATGGATCAGCGTCAATTCCCTCGTCTTGCTCATTTGTTTTTAAGCCGAAGTAGGCTACTGTCATGTGACACTTATCGCCCGTGGTTTGTCCACAAGTTGCAGCGTGGTGGCAGCAGCCATTCTCTCCTCCGTGCTCCACTATCTATATAGTACCGTTTCAAATGCCTCCGTACCGCGGTACAAAGTCAGTAGGCCTACCGGTATACCGTGCAACCCTAGCGGTGATTAAAGAAGGGTTTTTATTTATTTATTTATTTTTGAGAGGTGAAAATGTTTGAGAGTGAGAAATACCATGTGTGGCGTGTGAGCGTGTGAACTCGTTGAGATGCGTGTGTCACACTCTCAAAGAGTGAGACTTGAGAACACACCTAAACTTGAATAAACAGGCCCATTTAGACAGAGTTCCTTAAGCTGTTCACACTTGAAATACTGACACACACATGACAACAGTGATTTCTCATCAAACTGTGTATTGTGTCTAATATCAAACACTCAAATAATGCATACATGTACAACATGTGTGCAATAGAGAAAGTCATATTTTGTATCAGCACAACAGGCTCATACTACCTGACTTCCCAAATAAACATGCTGCTTTGTTTGGATATACTGTCAGAACAATGGGGGGAAAAAGCACTTGATACCAAGTGCTATGCAAATAACAATTTGGATTGCGGTGTGTGTATGTGTGTGTTTGTTTTGGAAAGTGGACATGAGTGTGTATGTGTGGTGGGGTGCATGTAGATGTATGCGACTGTGTGTTTGTTTTTTGAAAGAGTTAGTACTTGCTTGCAAGAGTACTTGCTCTTGTTGTGCATGGTTAAATGCACGTTTGAGACAGAGAGAGACAGGGAGAGAGAGGAAGAGGGAGAGCGTGGGAGAGCGTGTGTATATGTGTATGTGTGTGTGTGTGTGTGTGTGTGTGTGTTTTATACCTGTGGCCACTCCCCTCCTGAACACGCCCTGCGCTTGATCTCCTCAACGGTCTTCCTGCGGGAGTCAGGATCGAAGCGTGACACAAACACGGGCCGGATGAACTTAATGAGCGCTGGGCAAGGAGAGATGGAAAAAGAGGGAAGGAGAGAGTGAGAAAGAGAGAGGGAGAGAGAGAGAGGAAATAAGAAATCAAACAGAGGGAAAGAGAATCAAAAACAAATACAAACACATTAATTGGATTAACTGTGCATGCACTGCCTTCAGGAAAGCCAACAAAAAAAAAAAAAAAAAAAAAAAAAGAAGAAAATTTGCTCAATCATCTATCCTCCGGGCTATTGCACTTCTCCCTCAAGCGCTTTCACTCCCTCTCTCCTCCCTCTCTCCCCCTCCCTTCCTCTCTGCATGATTTCCATCTCTAAAACGTTTGGCCGCGAGTCTTGATACCATCACCAAAAAAAAAGAAGAAGAAGAAGAAAAAAAAAAAGAAAGCAGGAATGCGTTTGCCTTTCACTGCAGAAACCCCTACGGGAGCAAGAGCGCTTCCATTCCAACAGCAATCGGCATTTTTCAAACTATGACTAGACACCTTTTGGCAGATCTTGCTGGTTGCCATTTTTAGTCTAAAAATCTAAAAAGTCTAGTGTAAAAAAAATCCAAGAATATGGTTGTGGTAGGGTTTTGAGTGTGTATACGTGCATAATGTGTGTGTGTGTGTGTGTTTACACCTTAAATACATATACATTCTTTTAATGTTTTTTTTTTAAAATAAATCTGCTGAGTTGACCATGGAAACACAGTTTACACCTAAATCGTCATGCCTATAAACCATACTAAATTAAATTAACCTGAATAGAATTGAATCGTGGATTGATTTTAAAGGTCATTTGCTGTGGGCTTGATGTCTCTGTGGTACCCGCACTGTAGACTACTCTGCCCTCTCCTTCAAAAGGGAAGGGACAGGCAGGAAAGATAGATAAGGGTATAAACATTACAGAGAGAGAGAGAGAGAGAGAGAGAGAGAGAGAGAGAGAGAGAGAGAGAGAGAAGAAAGAAGAAAGACACAAGAGTCAAGGGGAGACGGAGGGAGGAGGCTAGGAAGGAGAGGAATATGTCAGTAGGAAGGTAGAGAAGGAAGGGGAGATGGATAGCGGGTGAACGGGCAACAAGAGACAGCGGAGAGGTGGGTAGAAGAGAAACAGGTGAAACGAGTGAAAAGGAGAGAAAAAAAGGAGTGATAAAGAGGGCGATAGAGAGGGACAGAGTGCAGAGGGGTTGTAAGGAAGAAAAAAAGAGAGGGGGGAAATACAGAGAAAGCATTACTGTGAAAGAGAGAGAGAGAAAGAGAAAGAGATTGAAAAGATAAAAAAGAAAAGGGACCAAGATGTCCTAATGCAGTTGGCAAGAGGAACTCAGCAGGTAGAGAGGCCCGTCCCTTCTCAGCAGGCAGAGAGGAGTGGAGAGGAAAGAAGAGAAGAGAAAAGAGAAGAGAAGAGAAAGGGAGGAGGGGAGAGGAGATGGGAGGATAGGAAAAAAGAAAGAGGAAGGAGAAGAGAGGAGGAGAGGGTAGAGAAGAGGAGATTGGAGAGGATGGGAGAGGAGAGGAGAGGAGAGAAGAGGAAAGGAGAATAAGAGAAGAGAGGAGGAAAAGAAAGAAGAGGAGGGGGAAGAAGAGAAGAGAGCAGGAGAGGGTAGAGAAGATGAGAGGAAAGGAGATGGGAGAGGAGCGTAGAGGAGAAGAGAGGAGGGGAGGGGAGAGGAGAGGAGCCCCCACACCCTCCCACCCCCCCTGGAATATATGGAAGTGGATTGCACGGGGCCATTACAAGCGAGCCGGCTGGCATGGGTGCAGTAATGGAGGAAGAATAAACAACAAGGACGCTAATGGAGAACAGAGTGGAAAATAAAGTGCAAGACTTGGAACCAGCAAAATTAACAGCTCCTGGTGCAGCCTAAAACGCTGCACGCGCACAGGCACACACACACACACACACACACACACACACACACACACACACACACACACACACACACACACACAGAAATTGTTACTTAAACACATCGAAATAAAGCACACACACAACAATTAGACACAATTTGACACATAAAAACCTGTGTGCACTCACATAAAACCATTCACAATCCAGTACAAACCCACATCAATACAAACAAGCTCACACTCACAAGCACAAGCATACACTATCCAACACAAACTCACATAAACACAGAGACACTAGCACATACACACCCATACTCAATCCTACAAAAAAGCGTACATACAAAAACCATACACAATCTTACACAAATCCACCTAACACATACACACACACACATACACCCATACTCAATCCCACACAAACAGAAAAAAAGATGTGTACATACACAAACCATGCACAATCTTACACAAACCCACATAAGACGTACACACACACACACAAACACATACACACACCCATACCCATACTGAATCCCACACAAACGGAAAAAGACATGTACGAACACAAACAAACCACACACAATCTTACATAAACCCAATTAACATGTACACACACATACACACAAAAACACACCCATACTAAATCCCACACAAATGGGAAAAAGAAGACGTGTACGTAAACAAACCATAAACAGTCCTACATACACAATCCTACATAAGACACACACACACACACACACACACACACACACACACACACACACACACACCTACTCAATCCCACACAAACAGAAAAAAAGACATGTACATACACAAACAAACCCTACACAATCTTACACAAACCCAACTAACACACACACAGACACATTTAGACAACCACAAACAAGCCAATAACCATAAACCAGGGGAGAAATGTGAGGAGGAGATGGGGGCTAATAGGAGGCTTTCTGCTGTAATTGTTCTCCGGCGTGTTGGGCTGTTTGTCACGGGCTCCTCACTCGGCTAGGGGGAGCCCAAAGGGGCACTAAGTGGAGCTGCTTTCCCAGCGCTAACAGAGACGTCTCTGCCCAGCAGGGGAGATGCCATCAGCAGCCCCACAGGATATGGGCCCCCCCCCCACCACACACACCACCCCCCGGACCTCCCGATGGCACAACAATTAAAGAGTCCCTTCTCTCCCTCCCTCCCTCCTCCTCTTTTCTGTCCAACTGTGTAGTGCATGCACAAACGCACACACACACACACACACATGCACGCGTTGTATTTACAGGTAAACAGACCACACACACACACACACACTCACACGCACGCACACACACACACATATGCACAACCACGTGCGCAGAAGAATTTCTATGTATGACTAAAATAGCCTTTGAACAAACTATCACAGAAGTATTTACACAGGCAAACATGCATACACATACATACACACACACAGCCACACACCCACCCACCCACACACACACTCACACAAAACATGCATACGCCCCCATCCCACATACATACTGTACATACCGTCCCCTCCTTTTTACTTACGCACAGAGATGCAATTACACGGAAATGCTGGCATAACTGCAGGCCTGGACAGGCATGTGCAGAGCATGTAGGGAAGGCCAGGGGCTGGGTGTGCTAATAACTACTGGCAAACACAGCGGGGGGGGGGGGGGGGGGGGGGGGTGGTGGAGGTGGTGGAGGAGGTGGTGCATTGGGTGAGGGACAGTGGTGGTGGGGTGGTGTAATCAGTGAGGGGCGGAGGTGGTGGGGGTGTATTGGGTGCAGGGTGAAGGAGATAGTGTATTGGTGTGGTGTATTGGGTCGGGGGGGGGGGGGTGGAGATGGTATATTGACTAAGTAGTGAGGAGGGGTATTGGCTGAGGGGTGGGGGTGGTAGTGATGGTGTATTAGCTTTGTGTGGGGGTGGTATATTAGGTGAGGGGTGGTGGTGGTATACTGAGTGAAGGGTGGGCCTGGGGGTAGAGGGGGTAGTGGTGGGGGCGGGGGTGCGGGGGCAGGAGTGCCCCAGCAGGCCTGGGCATCATCAGGGGGATAATCAGCTGTACTTGCAGCTGTACTCTACCTCCTGCTGCCTCACTTCAGTGGCAGCCAAGAATGGCCCCCTCTCCCTTAGGGCTCACACAACACACAAACACACACACTCAAACGTACACACACACACTCTTACACAAGCAAACAAGCACACACACACATACACACAAACACACGTAAGCACACACACAAATGACTAACATGTGTACATACACACACACACACACACACACACACACACAAAAACACAGTCATGAACAAGTACACACACACACACACTATATACAGGACATGGGAGCTGCCTGCTGGCATGGTGGCTGGATAAGCATGGTCTATCTGCCTAGTGAGCGAATGATAAAGGCAGTGTGTGTGTGTGTGTGTGTGTGTGTGTGTGTGTGTGTTGCCATTGGCTCCAGATAGGGGAGCTCAGCTGCTTTTGAAAGCAGCCTAAAACAACATATCTACAGCAAACTATGGCGTGGGGGAGGGAGGGGTGGTATGTGTGTGTGTGTGTGTGTGTGTGTGTGTGTGTGTGTGTGTGTGTGTTGGGGGGGGGGGGGGGGGGGGGGTGTGCCCGATAGGAGAGAGAGTAAATTTACAGAAGTCACAGGAATCCACCACAATGCTGCTCTCAATCTGCTTCCTCACCCACACCACAGGTTCCTGCCTATGATTAGGATTTGACCACAAGCCAGGTCGATTCCTGGCCGAACACACACACACACACAAAAGAGAGGTTGAGCGTTTACACTGCCAAATGCGAAACAAGGGGCCGATATTTTACCAGCATGATACCCAATACAAGATAAAAAAAGTGGAATGTCAGGTTCTGCCCCACATTCTGAGTGTTTTTTTTTTTTGTTTTTTTTTAAAAAGAGTTGTTGGCGTCCTTTTAACCCCTTTTTATCTGTCTCATCACATCTTTCTGTGTACACCACTGCCTGTTAAATAAATCATAAGGGACGACTATTCATACATTCCTTACTGTAGTTCATTTATCTGCCGTCTAACTGCTGGCTTTGATCTAAAGTCATGTGTGCCTTTAGGCTCACGCCATGCCTACACACCAGCTGGACAAAAAAAAAAAACACACACACACACACACAGGCTGAATACTTGAGATTTGGATTTACCAGTTTATCCACTACAGACAGAGAGAGAGAGAGAAAGAGTGCGGAAAAGGGTGGGTATAAACAGTATAGTTGATTAAACAACTGCAGATGGATTTCAAATTGCTTTCAGATTTGACCTGGCCCAGAACCCTGAATGTTTTTGAGTTTTTTTCTTTTTTTATTCTGGGAGTGATGTATGTGAGAAAGGAAACCTCCAGAAGAGTTATTTCTGATGGTTTTGTGATTTGTTTTTCTGCCCTGAGCCCCAGTGGAATTCCAGAAATGTTTCTATCAGGTTCATGTTACATTACATTACATGACATTACGCTAAGCAGACACTTTTATCCAAAGCGACTTTATATGCAAACACAACCACCAAAACTGAACAGAAAAGTCATGGTCTGTATGTAGGCTTGGTAATAATGAATCTTAACATGTCCGGCTAAGTAGTAGTAGTACAGTAAATTGTAAATGTTCATTATTTTTACTTATTTGTCTAAATACGCAAAAAAACAAATTGCTGTAACCACCGCAACAACACCAACACCACCATTCGGTTAACTTCCCTCTCCATTTCCAATATGCTGTAAACAAACAGTTCTTTTCAGAGTTTCAGTTTGAAAGCAACCCAAGTAATCCCAGATAGGTGTACAGTTTTTGTTTTGTTTATTATATTTAAAAAAAAAACCTCAGTTCACACCCAATACCCAGTTATTGTCTAGGGGAAATAAGGACGAGTCATGCCCCAACATGACAGAGAGCTAATTAAAGAAGTATGTTTACCACACCAAACCCACATAACAACATGGCGGACCACTAAACCACAAGGGGTGACACATGATCCAAAATGGCAGCTGGCATGGAGTGGAATGGAGTGCAGTGGAGTGGCCACTTACTGCCCCAGATGGGGAT
The DNA here is from genome assembly GCA_030347295.1 of Setipinna tenuifilis. Lineage (NCBI taxonomy): Eukaryota > Metazoa > Chordata > Actinopteri > Clupeiformes > Engraulidae > Setipinna > Setipinna tenuifilis. The sequence continues at coordinate 19,518,263 of CM059283.1, forward strand.
GTCCTTGCTCTCGGTCTTCATGACGATGGAGGCCATGGTCATGGTGACGGGGATGGCGTCGAAGTAGGAGGAGTGCGGCGCCAGGGTGAGGATGGGCGCCTCGCTGGGCAGCGCCGGACGACCCTTCACACGCACCCAGTGGAAGCCTCCGGAAAACCACATGGCACGCATGATGGTCTTCAGAGCCTTGTCCACCACCCTGAAGGGATGGGGGGGGGGGGAGAAAGAAAGACAGAGCGAACAAAAGAAAGAAAGTAAGAAAGACAAAGTGAAAGAAAGAAAGAAAGACAGAGCGAAAGAAAGACAGAGAAAAAGAAAAAGCGAAAGAAAAAGCAAAAGAAAGAAAAGAATGAAAAGAGAAAAGAAAAGGTAAAAAAGAAATATTAAAAACACATTGTAAACACACACACACACACACACAGCCGATAAGGCTGACAGCATCAGCTGAGACTGGTGACAGTTCCACTCTCTTCTGTCCCCTGATGGGCTTCAGATGTTTACTTTGGGACCGGTTTGGACAATAAAAATGTCCAATATCAACACAAGTGAAATACAATACTCCTGCAGTGCTGTTAATCCATATCTGGCTGCTACCCCACGTTTGTTTAGCCAATGGGGGGAGGGGAGTGTGTGTGTGCGTGTGTGCGTGTGTGTGTGTGTGTGGGGGGGGGGGGGGTCTGCCGTCGTTAGTGTGTTAAAGTTGGGCTTCCTCTATTGGCATCCTTCTTTCTGCTCGTTTCTTTTTTATCGAACACGGGGCGTCATTTGGTGGGGGGAAAAAATGGATTACTCCATTTTAACGTCTACATTTCTCACAAATGTCAATACAAACATAAACATGAAAAACAAATACACAGCACAAAGAAGGGTTAGAGGGAAAGTATGGATGATGGGACAAAGAGTTAGTGGGGAAACACACACAATGTCCAGAGACAGACAGAAAACACACAGCCACACTGTCAGGCTGGTGTTTGTCTCTGGTTTACAGAGTCTGGGCTATCCAATAAGTTTATTTTATTTCTTTCTTCAGATTCAGATTTAATTTCAGATTCAGATGTTATTTTCTTTATTTTTCAGGGTTCGGTATATTCCGTTAACTAAGGGAATGAAGCGCTAACGGATTGTAGCTGGGAAGATTGTAGCTGAAAGTTACCAAAAATGTGTTTACAAAACACTTAAAATCCTAGATAGCACCTTTTAAGGCAATTTTCCATAATCCAAAGCATAATCCAAACACACGAAAGAGCCACAAGACACAAACATAAGCCAGGACACACAAACATAGAAATTTTCACACCAAACACCGGTTCTCAATATTCCAGTGGTTAGTAGTTTTAAATATTTAGGAGTGTCTATCCACTCGTCCCTCAACCTAATAACTATTGAAAATTATAATAAAGCTCTTAAAAATGTGGAGGGTGACCTGAATAGATGGGGCATGTTCCCCTCTTCATTCCAGACTAGACTGTCAGTTATAAAGATGAATATATTGCCGCGTATTAATTTTGTGAGTACTATGATACCTCTAGCTCCACCAGGAGGTTACTGGAAGGAACTACAATCAATCATTAGCTCTTACTTATGGAATAAAAAAAAACCCAGAATCAAAGCATCTACATTGCAAAGGCACAGATCAGCAGGAGGTGTTAACTTGCCCAATTTTGAATGGTATTCCTGGAGCTTTGTTCTCAGACCACTCGTTACATGGCTGAATCCAGAGATTTCGGTCTCTTGGCGGCCTACTGAAGAACGCTTGATACATCCACACTCTCTCTCCAGTGTAGTATACTCCAACATCCCCCATAGTGTAGTTAAACGAGATTTTGGGCCAATAATCTCATATTTTTTCATGGTATGGCATAAAGTCCACCGATTTGCCAAAATACATAATACATTTTTTGCTCAATCCCCGATTTTTAATAATTATTTTCTTCTTATTGACAAGAAACCAATTATGTTCCCTCAGTGGAGCAATAGAGGGGTCAGTGTCCTGAAAGATATCATAGGGGAACAGGGTCTTCGTACATTCCATGACTTGGAGAGGTCATACAACTTACCAGGCTCTTTTTATTTCTATCTACAGCTACGTACAGCAATGCGTGCTCAGGGTGTCCCCTGGGGCACTGAGCTGGCGAATCATCCTTTACATGCTGTTTTTGATACTAAGGGTAGAGTCAATGGCATTGTCTCAGACGTATATAAATTCATTACTAAAGCTTCATACAAACTCTTACCACTTAATAGACTCTGGAAGTGGGATATTAATACCCCTCTGGACTTAGACTGGCATACTGTCTGGCGGAACATATCTTTATCTTCTAGGAACCCTGATCACCAAATGATACACTACAGACTAATACACAGGGCTTATTTAACCCCGAGAAGACTACAACAAATGAAAATCAGAGATAATCCATACTGTGATTTCTGCCCAGACAGTACCATTGCTACTTTTTATCACATGGTTTGGCAGTGCCCAGAGGTCAGTAGTTTCTGGCATAATGTCTCATCTATCATGTCTAGTCTTCTTGAACGACCCATCCCCCATTCTCAGCGTTTGCTATTACTTAACGACACTTCATCCTTGAAATTAACTATAAAGACTAAGCGTATCTTTTTAGCTGGTTTGACCGCTGCCAAAAGGATGATCGTTTGTCGTTGGAAACCACCGCATACACTGTCAGTGAGGGAATGGCTCTATTCCTATCAGGATATTGCTCAGTTAGAGCTTTCCTCAGCATGCCTACATCATGCTAAAATGGCTAATACTGATTGCTGGTCTAAGCTATTAGAGAAATTAAATGAAATGTTGTGAAACGTATGAATTTTCACCTTTGTGGTGACAAAAGATGGGAGGCGCCTGGGTGATAAGGGGTGGTATGTCTGTGAGTGTGTGTGTGTGTGTGTTGTTGGGCTTGTTTGTTTGTCTGTTTTGTGTGTGTGGTTTGTTTTGTCTTATTTTGCTCAATAGCTTGAGCTATTCATTTGGGGGTGGGGTAGGGTCGGGGGGGGGGGGGGGGGTGTTGGGAGGGGAATATGGGGGGATGGGATGGTGGGACGGGGGCGAATGGGGGAATATAGAGAGTAGGGGGGAAGCGAGTATCAGAATAAGTATGTTGATACCAATGTTTTTGTTATATTCTCAATGATGTTGCAACCAGTTAGGCTCTATGAGCCACTTGTGATTGTGAAAATGCTTCCCCTCCAATATGTAAAAAAAAATGAGTGAGAAAATAAACCAAAAAATTGATCACAAAAAAAAAAAAGAAATTTTCACACCCACAGAAAAGCACACTCATACATACACACTCATACACACTCACACACACTCACACACACTCACACACACACACACACACACACACTCACACACACTCACACACACACACACACACACACACACACACACACACACTCACACACACACACACTCACACACACTCACACACACTCACACACACTCACACACACTCACACACACTCATACACACTCATACACACTCATACACACTCACACACACGTACACCAGTTCTAGTCAGCCATGAATGCAAAACAGTTCAAGCCACTCAAAGCAATGGTTTGAAAGGCCGCTTTTAATGTTTACAGTGTATTTGTGAGGGCTTTTTTAAACAGTCATGTATGTATGCTGTTAATGGCCAAAAGACACACACACACACAGACACAGAGACACGCATACACAGACACGCACACAGACACACACACACTCCTCTTGCCCTCTGTTTCATTTCCCTGCTCTTCCCCTTAGTTCTCCTTCACCTTGGCAGACATACACAGACACACAGACACACAGACCCACAGATCCACAGACACACACACGCAGACCCACAGACCCACACACGCAGACACACAGACACACAGACACTCCTCTTGCCCTCTCTTTCATTCCCCTGCTCTTCCCCGTAGTTCTCCTTCACCTTGGCGAACACACACACAGATACACAAACACTCACACACACACACACACACACACACACACACTCCTCTGTTCTTCCCCTAAGTTCTCCTTCACCTTGGCGAACACACACACACAGATACACAAACACTCACACACACACACACACAGACACACACACACACACTCCTCTGCTCTTCCCCAGAGTTCTCCTTCACCTTGGCGAGCACATGACTGTGTGTGGCCGGGTTATAAACGGCAGAAGGGACAGCGGATCAGGTGACAAAAGGAGGAAGTGGCTTCCTCTCTCAAAGACATTTTGTCTCACCACGGCCCAGTCCTTCACCTCTCTTTAAATGATCCCTATCAAATCACTCAGTCCCAAACAAACCACACTAGGAGACACAAACACACACTCTCACACACACACACACACTCACATACCTGGCTGCTCAAAGGGAAGGACTTAAAATAGCATACCGATCAGTTTAAATACAGCCACTTTGTCATTGTCTATGTTTCTCTTGTGCCTCTTTTGATAGGGAAATTTCAGTGTCAGGGAAATGTCAGTGTCAGTGAAAGTGTGAGTGTGTGTACGTAAGTGTGAGTCTTAGTGTGTGCGTATGCATGCGCGTGTGCGTATGCATGTGTGTGTGTGTACGCATGTGTGTGTGTGTGTACGCATGCGTGTGTGTGTGTGTGTGTGTGCGCAAATGTTAGTCAGTGTGCGTGTGTGTGGGTTTGTCTGTGAGTGTGCGTGCAAGTGTGTGAGTCAGTTCATATGTGTGTGTGTGTGTGTGTGTGTGTATGCTAGTGTGAGTCAATGCATGTGTGTGTTTGTGTCAGAGAGAGAGAGAGAGAGAGAGAGAGAGAGAGAGAGAAAAAGAGTGAGAGAGTGAGAGAGAGAGAGAGAGAGAGAGTAAGGGACTAAGAGAGTGAGAGAGAGAGAGTGTGAGTGCGTGTGTGTGTGAGTGTGTGTGTGAGTGTGTGAGTGTGTGACTGTGTGTGTGTGTGTGTGTGTGTGTGTGTGTGTGTGTGTGTCAGAGAGCGGGCGAGCGTGCCAGAGTGGGCTGAGGGTGCTTGAGCGTGCTGCTGGCGGGTAGGCGAGGGCCCCGTGAGAGCCTGCAGAATGACAAGGAGAACCTCCATCTGCGTCACCGCCACCCACCATGCCTACACTAGCCCACACACACACTTATGCACACATACAGACACACTCACACACACACTCGCTCACACACGCACACATACAGACACACAGACACACTCACACACAGACATACATTCATACACACACTCACACTTAGACACACATACAGACACTCTCTCTCACGCAGACACATTCACACACAGACACAGTCACATACACACACTCACACTTAGACACACATACAGACACTCTCTCTCACGCAGACACATTCACACACAGACACACTCAAGCCCATTTTCATACACCAACCATGCCCTCTAGTCACCCACACACTCTCACAGTCACACTCACATACACACACAGTCAAACCCACTCTCACACACCAAACATGCCCTCTACTCACCCACACACACTCTCTCGCTCACAAACACTCACACACAAGCACACTCACATACACCCACTCCCCTCACACACACACACACACACACACACACACACACACACACACACACACACACACACACACACACACACACACACACACACACACACACACACACACACACACACACACACACACACACACACACACACACACACACGTAGTCAGCACTCATGCTTATTGATCTGCTGATGGTTATGCAGCTACGGGATTCCCAGATTCCCTTCCAAGCATAAACACTCATACGAACACACACAAACACCCATGTAATCAACACTCATCATCGCTCCACAGATGGTTCTGCTGTTTCCAGTGGAGATTAGGTCCAAACATATAAACACACCACCATCAGAGGCTGTGCCATCATCAAGTCAAGTGAAATTTATTTTTCTAGCATGTTTGAAAACAACAGAAGTCGACCCAAAGTGCTTTACAAACAAAAAGTATAATAACATTTGGAAACAGGCTAAAACATGGCCTATAGCATAAGAAAGGCAGGGGCATATATAGCATACTATGAAAACAATGGGATAATAATGAACAATTAATACATAAGATAAAATACGTAGATAAATACTAGGGGGGGGGGGGATGGGGGAATCACAGGCAACAACCCCACCAGAGGCAGATACTGACCTCCTCCATAGGAAGGGGGGGGGGGGGGGGGTGTCAGTGTGTATACACCCCCACCACGGATTTAAAAAGCTAGTGCACAATTTCGTGAAATGTCCTCTACAAGGACGATGGAAAGAAACGCCTTCTCTGCTGCCACAGTGATTAAGACTTACATCATGCAACAGGCCAGGGTGTTCATCGCACCTCTGTCTCTGCTGAATTAAACATTTTGCAACATACTGGGAACACTGAACTCAGGCCCTGGTACACCACCAGACAAACAGCAATGAGACTGATACTTACTACCTCCACCAGGTGAGCACCAACACACAGAGGCAGCGCCATTGAGGCTGATACTTCTAAAGGTGACCACTATTTAAGTTGACCCTACTAGAGGCAGTGCCTTTAAGGTCAACACTGCTACAGGTGAACACTAATAGAGGCAGTGCCATCAAGGCTGATTCCCACCACCTCCACCAGACAGAGGCAGCGCCATCGAGGCAGATACTTCCACAGGTGAACAGTACTAAAGGCAGTGCCTTGAAGGCCGATACTCTTACAGCTGACCACTACTAGAGGCAGGGACTCTAAGACCAATACTCCTACAGGTAAACCTTACTAGAGGCAGTGCCTCTAAGGCCGATACTCACCACCTAAACCAGGTGGGCGGCTCCACGGTGTTGTCGGCGCGGCCCACAGTGGCCACGAAGGCAAAGGGCCAGGCCAGCAGCATCCAGAAGGCGGCCAGGAAGAGGCGCAAGGGCAGCAGAGTCACGGTCATCAGGGCAATCTGGACGGGACAAGAGAGAGAGGACACAGAGAGGGTGGTGAGTAGGGCGGTGCAACTGGCCACATTTTCATTCAAATTATTTGAATGGGGATTGAAATTATTGCTCCCAACAATCACAAAAAATTACATCATCAACTTGTGATGATGTAATGTTTTGTCATAATCCGTCTTCCCGGGACTGTAAAAAGCTGTTGCTCTGTCTTCTTTTCCAATTTGCACATTCACACACCATATGGCACAAAAATTGAAAGGAAAGTGAAATGTAGAGAAATGTTAAGTTAAAAAATGAGTTCAGAAGTTTAGCATTATTGAAAATAATCATTTTTATATAATCGAGCAGCCCTAGAAATGAGATGAGACGTGTGTGTGTGTGTGTGTGTGTGTGTGTGTGTGTGTGTCTGTGTGTGTGTGTGTGTTTCTGGTGGTGGTGTGGGGATGGAGGTCAGATGGCCACAGTGAACAGAGACAAAGACGGTGGAGGAAGAAAGTGACTGTGCTGACTTTTCATGGATTTTCTGTACGTTATGCAAATTATGCCTCCTTTAGAAATTGCTTATGGGTGTATATTGTATACATAAAACCCTTACGGATTTTTGGTTCAAGAAGTCTCTGCATACTGTTCCTATTTAAAATGAAAAAATGCATGGCCTCAAATATGTGTCATTTTATAGCAGTCAGCATTCCTCTAGTAAGTTGTGGTGCTCCCCCCCCATCAGGGTCAATTAACCCCAAGCCAACCCACACCGTCAAATAAGAAAGTTAATAATTATAGACTTTTTTTGCAGATGGTTAAATAGGTGCACAGCTAAAGTGTGTGTGCTTGTGTGTGTGTCAAGTGTGTGTGTGTGTGTGTGTGTGCGTGTGTGTGTGTGTGTGTGTGTGTGTGTGCGCAAAGAAAGCCAATACCAATACAGAAAGAGAGAGAAAGGCAGAGAGAGAGAGAGGGGGGGGGGGGGGGGGGGGGAGCAGCAAGAGAAAGAGAAACAGGCAGTTGTTTTTGGAGGTGGAGAAAATATGAGAGCAAGATAAACAGAGAATTATCAACCAAAACAACAACAACAACAAAGATGGGAGAGCAGATAAAGACTGTAATAGAGCAAAGACAACCATACTGGAAACAGAAAGCTGGAAAGGGGGGGTTGGGTTGGGTTTGTTTGGGGGGGGTGCGGCATGCTGAACAATTCTTCCATCTACGGCCTAGTTCTCCCTCAAGGGAGTGGCTCGTTCAAGACAACACGCCATCTTTCCAAAACACAAAGACCGAGAGAAGTGGCGCACAAAGCAATAGGCCCAGAACAGATTGGCTGGGATGGGCTGGGCGCTAACAGGATTAGCATTTAGATGACACTGGCCAATGGTAGCAATGGCGTGCTTGGACAGGTGAAGACCACCAACCACACCACGGGGATGATGGGAAGTTTCGGTGCCATATCTGTAAATTGGATTTTATCTCTGGGGTAAAGCACATACACGCATGCACACACACACGCACACACACACACACACACACACACGTGTACACACACACACGCACACACAGAATCCCCTCTTCCTCATCACCAACCCACCAACCCCCTACCACACACACACACACACACACACACACACACGTTGCTCAAATGCTGAGGCATCTGGCATTCATAAATTTGTTTCCCCATGTACTAGGGGACAGAAAGGATGGTAAACAGGCAAAGCACCGCTGGTCATTTAGTCCCGACCAGAGCAAAAGCAGCCAAACTCGGACCAAAACACCAACCGACGCACGCGAAAAAAGTCCACCGCAAGAACAGAACAGCCGTGTCTCTCTTCCTCTTCTTCGGGGAAACCAGGCAAACAAAAACAAGGCTGAGAAATTGCATTTAAAGGATCTTTACAAATGCAATCAATGTCCAGCGCTGATGCGATTAGACGCGTATGGCCGCTGATCAATGCCGGCGATGGTGGGAGCCTCCAGGCCTGGACCCACGTCACATGCAGCTACTTTACAGTGCCTATGGACACGCCATGACCCCAAGGAGAGAGGGGGATGGAGGGTGAGGGTGAGGGTGGGGGTGGGGGCTAGGTCACGTTCCGATACATAAATAATATCCCCTCGATGGGTACGAGACATTCGACCTTTGACACTGACCTATGGGCGACAGCATGGATGAACGGCCACAGTTCAGACAGAGGTCAAGGAGCACTTTGGTGTATGTGTGCATGTGTGGGAAGGGGTTTATGTGACAAACACGTGCATATGTGTGTGCATGTGTGTGCGTGTGTGTGTGCGTGACCACAACCAGAAGGTTGAATGGCATACAGGATGCACACAACTTTTATAGCTCCATACCTTCTCGAAGTACATTTCGAAGCACTCCTATAACACAGATTACAAACTGACTGTACTGTAAGCTTGTGCTGCATCATTGGAAAAGATGCTGATAGAGACTTCTAACTTTTTTACACCCAGCAATATAACACAGGACCTTACTAATGCTACTGACACTTAAAAAAGCTTCACTAAAATGTTCAAGGCGATTTGCCATAAAAGTAGTGCTTTTTCAATGAATTCTTTGCTGAGGTTGTGTCTAGGCAGTTGGGGTGTATTGGAGGTGGAAATTTTGCCTCTGATATCTCAATGGGACAAAAAATACTTTTTGCGATTTCACCGGTTTCTTCATTGTTACACTGGAACACTGAGGAGAAAATAAGATGGGAATAGAATAAAAAAAAAAAACAGAAATAAAAGTATTTTGAGATCTAGAATTGAACTAAAATGGATCCAGATAAGAGGATTTAGCAGCCAAACAGCGCTTCCTCTTGTCACAGCCTAAGACCCAACAGTTTGCACTGCTTATTATTATTTATCCGTTTTATTATATTCTTGCTTCAAAGAAAGAGACTCTTTTGCTTTAAATCTAAACCTAAAAACACTGCACTTTTTAGGGCGCATTGTCCAACTGCCTTAAAGTTAAACAGTTGAACTTTTTTTAAATACATTCGGTCGACCCCCGGATCCAGCAGTAGCCCTTTAGCTAGTAGCATGTAACTGGTGTAAATGATTTATGCTAAGCTAAAAGCTGAAGTGCTAGTGCCAGATGAGCTGAATAAATTTAAATACAGTAAAACTCAACTGTTTAACTCTAAATGAGCATATTTCCCAAAAAAGTGGAATGTTTCTTTGAAAAAAAGAGAGAGAGATTTAAGACTGAGACATTACGGCTCATTTCAAATGATTTTTCTACAGGGATGTCTGCTAACTTTGACCAACCACACTGAAAAACAGAGAGGGACTGTCTGCCTTCATCAGCTGTCAGGAGCGGAGAGAATGAGCAGAATTAATTCATCCGGACCTTCATTAATCTCCCTCGTTACGAGCTTCACAGCCTGTGCAAACATCTCCTGATGTGCAGGAGGCGAGTAAATAATTCAGATTTAATGAACAGTTTGCTCTCGATGAGCTCCGGTAAACATGGCTTTACTGGCGAACGCCCTCGCCGCCGTTCTAATTAAACTTGGACCGATCCAAAAACATTGTGTGTGTGTGTGTGTGTGTGTGTGTGTGTGTGTGTGTGTGTGTGTGTGTGTGTTTGTGTGTGTGTGTGTATGGGAGAGTGATAGGGGGCATTCACGTCACACGTCACACTTGTGGTGTTAGATCCTGACTGTGGATGTTACTGAACACCCTTCGATGGGCGGCTAGATGGAGAACAAAAGGCAAGCAAGGAGTGGAGTTGACGCTTCACCACAAATACCTGCTGAATATTTAAACAGGGCCGAGAGGGCTCGGTTCCCTAAATTCTCAGAAACATTCCCCTCTGATCCTACAGGGAAGCAGGGAGGAGCAGAAGAGCAGTTCCTCAGAACACACACACACACACACACACACACAGTGTGGCCTCAAGGACAGTGACATGCAGCCTCTTCCCAATGTTTGGGGGGTGTTTATGTTAGTGACATGTGCGTGTGTGCGTGTTTGTGTGTTTATGTAAGTGATGTGCGTGTGTCTATGTGGGAGTGAGTTTATGTGAGTGGCGTGGCGTGGCGCGCGCGCGTGTGTGTGTGTGTGTGTGTGTGTGTGTGTGTGTGTGTGTGTGTGTGTGTGTGTGTGTGTGCGTGCGCCATGTTTATGTGTGTGTGCGTGTTCATGTCAGTGACTTGCGCCGTGTGTGGGTGTGTTAATGTGAGTGACGTGTGTGTGTGTGGGTGTGTTAATGTGAGTGACGTGTGTGTGTGTGTGTGTGTGTGTGTGTGTGTGTGTGTTAATGTGAGTGATTTACGACGTGCGTGTGTTAATGTGAGTGACGTGTGTGTGTGTGTGTGCGTGCGTGTGTGCGTGCACACGCACATGAGTAACATACGTTTGTGTGTGTGCATGTGTGTGTGTGTGTGTGTGACACATGTGTGCGTGCGTGCACTAGCTTCTAAGCTACTGTCAGTCAGTGCATACAGTGACTAATGATGACCCAGGCTAGTCTTTCATTCGTCTTCATCTAGTCTGGCCCCTAGACAGAGACAGACGGGCAGCCTCATCTGACCGGCCCAGCTGACCTCAGCAACCCCTCAGTAGTCTCCACACAACTGTCAGTCACTGTACGTAGGTAAACAGACTGTCAAATTAGTAACGGTCTTTTGACAATGTATCCAAATGTAACAACAGAATATAAAATTGGTAACATTTTATTTTACGGTTCTTTTTACAATGTATCCAAATGTAACAATATGTAATATTATGTACCAACACTATCTGTACATATAGTATAGTGTCAGTACATAATGTAACAAACTTTGTTATTACACTGTATTTCATGATGTAGATACACTATGACAGGGGCCATAAAGTAAAGTTTAACCACAACATGCATTTATTAAGCTTATTTAAACACAGCTTGTAACTGTTCAAAGTCTTGTGCATGGTGTACATAAACAGTAGTAGTAGTAGTAACCTTTATTGTCACTAGTCACAAATACCAGCGAAACTGGCCATCAACCGATCCAACATAGATACAAACATACATGAATATGACAAGGGGGTAGACAGGATGGGAAGACAGGGATGTAAAAGAAATACAGCATCACATGAGGAAAGGGAAGGAAAAAAAAAGCCAACCCCCAGACTATGCTCCTATAGGGAGCAGAGTGTGAGAAGGGAAAAAACCTCAGCAATAGAAACACATAATCAGCAAATAATAACAAAATCAAAAAATAATATATAAAATGGATAAAAAAAGAAAAGTAAATGGACACACATCACCAGTGAAAATGAAAAAACAAATGTCAGTGCACACACTAACGATGGCCCAAGCTTGTTTTTTATCTTATAGTGTCTCGTCTTGTATTATAGTGTCTCTGAATATAAATAAGCTGAAAATATATAGCCCCTGTACAGCAGAGATGTAGGTGTGTGTCTGCTGGTATCCTGTAATGGCGAGCAGATTACCCCATCCTGCTAATATATTCCTCCCCTGAAGTGAAGTGGCTACACAGGAGATGGGCGTGTGTGTGTGTGTGTGTGTGTGTGTGTGTGTGTGTGTGTGTGTGTGTGTGTGTGTGTGGATGGCAATTACACCATGCAGGGTCTATTAAGGTTGGATGGGGGCTTGAAACCCATGCAAACATGCAGCCACCCACACCCACACCCATCACCCGCATCCATCCACACACACACACACACACACACACGCACACACACACGCACACACACACGCACACACACACAGTCCATTAGGGGCCTGGGCGGTGGAGAGGGTGGAAAAGGGGGGAGGGGAGGACAGGGGAGGACGGCCCCCTCGTAAAGAAGGCTGTTTAGTGTTTATTTATTTATCTAGACCAGCTGTCAACACCTGCGCTCCACCGGCAGCAAGATTAAACTGATCTGGGACCAGGGGCCATAACTCCCCGGAGACACCCAGAGGCCTAGGGTCCTAAGGGGGGAGGGAAAGAGGCAGTGGGGGGCGGGGGGGGTTGGTGGATGGGGGTCAGAGAGAGCTAGAGAAGGAGGAGTAGGAGGAGGAGAGAGGAGACATCTACATCAAGATCGCATAGAATCACATAAAATAATTTAAAGACTGTTTTAGTTTGACCGGTATGGTAATGAAAGATAGTACCAGTGTACAGCCTATGACAAGTTTTTCAGACAGAGGACCACTTCCTCCCTTCAAAAAACCTCAAGAACCACCCCCCTTCCCTCACCCACCCACCCACCATCTGAGGTTAACAGGGTTATGTAAATGCATCAATTGGTGCAGCATCACAGCCCTAACTAGAGAACGACATGAAGAAGACATACATGTAATTTAAACACAGTGCACAGCATAGGTAGCTTGGGAAACATTAAAAAAATTAACACAACTGACTGCTCGCGGATAGCTTGGGATTTCATGCAAAATTCCAGTGGTCCGCAGACCACATTTTGAGAAACACTGACCGATGACAGAGCATGGGCTTTCTTTCATAGCCCATAGGCTGGGGGGGGGGGTCAGAGAGAGGAAGAGGAGGAAGAGGAGGAGGAGGAGGAGGAGAGAGAGGAGACATCTACAGCAAGACTACATAGAATCACATAAAATAATGGGAGGACTCTCTCTGGTCACCTCTTTTTTATGGTAGTTTGACCAGTAGGGTAATGAAATATACCACCAGTGTAAAGCCATCTGTGATACAACATGGACTCTCTTTTAAAGCCCATAAGCTGCTAAGCAGCAGCAGCATCATCACTTTAAA
>CM059283.1:19536872-19574372 GCA_030347295.1 Setipinna tenuifilis
ATCTCCCTCCCTCCCTCCCTTCTTCCCCCCCTCCCTCCCTCCGTCGCTCCCTCCAGAAATCTGAGCAAAAGAATGGATTTAATTATCAGATCCGCGGAGTGACTTCCTTCCTGCCTGCCTGTCTGACCATCCAACTGACCGACAGAAGGACAGACCTACCTAGAGGTTCTAGTGTTAGCAAACCTCCTGCCCTTCCAAACAGGAAGGGCAAGCCAAAGAAAGAACGAAAAGAAAAAAAAAAACGTTACAAAAGAACTCAAGAAACCTGACTACTGACCTTTTTAGTGGCAAAGACACAACCTGCTGAAAGTTTCTGAAAGATGCTGAATGACATACGAGTCAGTGACCCCCACTGTGTTTCCACTGTTTTGGAAATGTAACACTACTACAAATCTAGTGCACTTCAAGAGAAGGTCTCTGATTGTGCAAGACCTGTGCTAGAGTCCCTTTGTCGAATTCTCAAAATCGCCTTTAGAAACCAAACGAACCCTGCAAAGTTGTACTTTGCACGAAGACACAGAAGGGAAAAAAAAAAACAGTCAGTGGAAAAACACACACACATATACGCACACACACGATTATGTGTACGTACACACACACACACACAATTACGTGTACACACACGCACACACACACACACACTGTAATAGGATCCAGGCGTGTATAAAGAGATGGCGCTTTGTTTTCCGAGCTGTTCCTCGAGTTGTAGGTGTGGTGCACCTGGAAAGGGGATTACGCCTCGACCGTGTGAAAAAAGGCAGAGGCAGCATCGAATTCAGGTATCACAGATAGGGTGTAGGGCCCGTGTGTAGTAAGTAGATATATTAGGATAAACGATGTGCAACATGCGATAACATTGCTGAATGTTGCAATGGCAATACGACTTGCAAGAACTATACAAATACTTAAAGCAACACGGAGTAGTTTTTTTTTTCAACCTTAAAATAATGTTTCCAAAATCGCTTCAGTGGTTCATCAACTCGTAAAATGGTGTGTACGGCACCTCCGAATTCACTTTACGTCCCTCTGTGGGCTATAACCGTGCTATGCAAGTTTGCAGAAGCGGGTCGCTCCGATCTGTTAGGTCTTTAAATGAGACATAAAAAAAGACAAATCTGCTTCCAACCTGCAGGGCAACCCAAGAAAGTGCTTTAGTGCTGCTAAATATATACATCTATATATACATTTTTCAGCATTAAATTCACTGCGCACCCCTTAATGCTATAGGGCAGAGCATCTAGCTCCATTTGATTTACCAAATACTTATAATATGTGGCACATGAAAGCATAATTCACAGACCATTTATGTACCATTTACTGCAGCTAAGCCATATTTTGCAATATGCATATGTGCTATTGTGTGCAGCAATTTTGCGCCGTTTTCAACATATTGTTGCACAGCAACAGCAACAGTAGGCCTAGTAGGTGAAAGGGTGGATGACGGACAGAGATGGAGCACGTAAGGGCCACAGACAGCACCACTGAATGGATTGACGGACCAATCCAGTCGGGTCTCTCCCATCGTCTCTCACTCATGCACCACATGCTATAACATCAATGAGGGGGAACGAAACGGCATGGCTCAGTTATTGATCAGACTGTTCCACATGGAAGTGGAAGCCCTTGTTTCCATGTAAGGGGTCAATCTCTTGGTGAAGCCCCACTGGCTACACACATCCAACACCACTTCTGGCCTACCTGTACACACTTACACACACACTCACACACACACACACACACACACACACACACACACATGGACAAATGGAGGTTCACTGAGGGTTATTAATACATTAACGAGAGCTACGCAAAGGTTTTAAATAATGGAGAGTATCCACAGGAAATTCCTGGGTGTTCCTGCCTGCTTCTAGGATCTCTGTCTCAGTCTGTTTCTGTGTGTGTGTGTGTGTGTGTGTGTGTGTGTGTGTGTGTCTGTCATCAGTGAGCCCTAATGTGATGCATGACACAGTCTTCCTGTTTGTACGCATGCCATAAAACGACTTCTCTGACGGAGAGAAAACATTTCAACTACCTCCTCCTTTATTTTGCAAAGAACCACCAAGGCATGGTAAAGTAACAGATAAGTCATTCTGAGATGGTATGCATGAAGATTAATTTTGTAAAAATATCCATGAGTTGAAAACCTAATAGCAAACCAAACCTATTACATGCAAGTTGTACAATACGCTTACAGTACATTTGTGCACAACTGAAAATGTTTCCACATTTGCTAATGTATTTCACAATAAAAACCACATAACATGACAGCAAGACATAAAATGTCAACATAAACCACATTGGTAAATTCTACCTTCCTGCTTAACAGCTCACATGACCCTGTCATAACAGACCCAAAAACAAACAAACAAACACACACACACATACACACACACACATACTGCCAGGCAGAGAATGAACAGCACTGCCCAAAAGAGACTACACAGTGGCCACTATTCCCCACGCAGTATGGTCAGGTCACTCGAAGACCCAGGTGTGTTTCTGTGCCTTGTTGTTATGTAATGGAAGCTATTAGTTAACCAAGCTGGCAGGAAAACAGCGTGGCGCTGACTTGGCTGCATATTCCAATGCCAGCAGTCAACTGCTGCCTTGGTAGAGCTGGTTACATCCTGAGGAAGGAAGTGTGAGTAAGGGGCTATGCATCAGGGAAAGGGGGGTCTATATCAGAGGATCCAGACCCTATCATTTCCTCTTAAAGGGTCCTAAAGAGTCAGGAAGGAAGCACGGAGTCTGCATGGATGTTAGGGAAAGACAACACTGTCTTGTCTGACAGAAACCATCGAGAGAACAAAAACATCTGTAGGCTATACCGAAAAAATCCAACCCATTGAAATGAAACTGTTATAAAACACGATGTACGAGCTTATTATGGACCAACACTGAAACAACACTGAATAATTTAATCACACTACCTCCACGCAGTCGGAAGTAGCTTGCGCTTAAATCCTACATCGAGAGGTGTAACGTTCAAATGTATTCACAATGTAGTCAAGGATTGGCTTCACTCGGCGGAGTAGGTTACTCGAGTAAACACAGGGAACTGCGAGGTGCGGACGCTCCGTCACATCCTCGGAATTCTTATGACAGCAAATGAACAGCGCACTGAAACCATCCGCACCCGAAGAACGGCCTTCACATGTTGCTGCTAAACAAGGGACCCGTTTTAGCTACCCCGTCACCTTTAGGCAAACAACCCTCTTCCAGTGGCAAGAATGTGTCTCGTGTACTGCGAATGACAGAAAAAAAACTCAACTAACATCAAAGCTGTGTCCTAACTCAAGTGGGGTTTACCTTTATCAGTGTTGCCTAATTCGCCACAACGAACTCACTCGATATCATCAACATCACAAAAAAATCTCCGAAGGACTAGTATTTCAACCAGTTTCCTAGTCTCCGTACGATTGCACAGTTGATGTGCCTACGAAGTCAACTAGGAGTGCGCAGCAGAGTATGTGCGTGTTCAGCACATTTAAAAACAGAACATTTAGGAACTAACCTTGATTTTTTGCAGGAACGTAAATTTCAACTCGTGGACGAAGGGATTTCGAAACTGTGCAGACATCTCTGGTGCATCCTCCTCTACCGCAGCGTGTCGTCTTCTTTTCGGAAATCTCATTCTGAAATCCTGGGCATAACCTAATGGATATATTTTTTTCTCGGGGAAAATCTACAACGTAGGCTGCCTGTGCTCTTCAGCTAGGTTTTGCAGGTCCAGGACCCTCCTTACCAGTTGTCGGAAAAGTTGGTTGCCACGAAAGCTTTACAGGTAAAAACGCGGGGACTTGAGCGTCTACCTACAGTACCAGGTCTGGCGCTCATCTGCTCACAAACAAAAAGCCTCCTGAAAACTCCACGATTGTAACACGCATGCGTGATGAATCTCCACGCTGACATCACACCCAGAGAAGGAGGTGTGTACCTCGCCGGGTTCCATGGATTGCCCAGTCGAGAGGGCGAACGGTAAATCAACAGGCGCTGTAGCTTAGACAGTGTTTTGTGGCAGCTCTTTGCCCTTGCAGGTTCATGAAAACTGCTTTGCATGCATTTTGTAGACCCTTTCCACTTTGTGGTAGTACTATCAACTCTCTTTTTCAAGGTTGTGAAAGGCCTGGCCTTCATACCCACAAAAGGTTGTTTCTTCCAAACTCAAAATGCTGTTCATCTTACATACAGAACTGGCAATATCTCTTTCTCACTCGGAACATACTAATGATTATTGTTGCAATTTGTAAGACATAAATGTATATGCAGACAAATAACAGTGTGTGTTTACCTAACTCAGAAACATGAAGGAGTACATAGGCCTATGTGAAGGGTTAATACAAATGCAAAAAGAGTGTTTTTTCATTCCTTTTCCTATCAGTCTAATTTGGATTGTTTTGAACCTGTTTAACTTTATTTCAACTTAATTAAAAGAACCTAACTACACTTTGCCTTACATCACCTGCCTGGAACACACTTTCAGATCATGGTCAATGGTTACCTAAAATTCATCTCATGTCAATTATTCATCTCATGTCAATTATTCATCAAAAGTCTTGTAAAAAAATAAAGAGTAAATTTGTCAATTTTACCATAATTACAGGCACACATTTGATGTCAGTGACACAGATTAATCATATATTATTATAGCAAATCTGAGGTTTGCTAGTTGGATTCTAGCTCCCCTCTGTATGCTTGATATTGCCCTTGAAGTAATTCTTGAGCACAATACTAAACTAGACAGACAGACAGACAGACAGACAGACAGACAGATAGATAGATAGATAGATAGATAGATAGATAGATAGATAGATAGATAGATAGATAGATAGATAGATAGATAGATAGATAGATAGATAGATAGATAGATAGATAGATAGAATGAATTCTGGATACTTGTCCTAATGAGCTGGTAAGCACCTTGCATGCTTATTCTAGATTCTAGCACGATTCTAGAGTCTGCTGAGGCCCCATCCTAATTTCTGCTCCAACTGTATTGGCACTACTGTAGTTTAAGGTTGCCTGTGTTGCCTTTTGACAAGGTACGCTTCTGCTTGCATGTCAACTTTCTGCCTTCAATGCATTAGTGAATGGATGAATGCCAGGGGTTTTGGGTAGTCTGCTCAGTATGAGAAAGCACTATGTAAATGTCTATTCGCCATTCATCAACAAATGTAGCCATTGCACAAAACAGTGGCTATTTTGTCTTCAATTGACATTATTTTTTGCCTTCTGATTGTTCACTACTTATTGCGCATAGCACATTAATTGCCATATGGGCAGGAGAAAGAAATACTTTACAGAGGTTTTGGTTAAACAAGACAGATATTGAAAATATCTTGGTTTATTGACAAAACAAGTCAATGTGGGTAGTTGCCATGGCTGCACTGCTTGGAATCAGGATCAAATGATGTGGATTTCTTGGTCCTCGTTCCTATCTAGTTCAGAGAAACTATGATTGTCTATTTGAGTGAATATTTCCAGACTGTATCAATGGATCGACCGTTAGTCTGAGGTGCATTCTGAACATTTAGAATCTGAATACATTCTTATGTCTCTCCCTTTTGAGACTATAGGTGCCTATTAAGTTTAGTGCCAGCATCTGTGTGTGTGTGTGTGTGTGTGTGTGTGTGTGTGTGTGTGTGTGTGTGTGTGTGTGTGTTCCTTCTCCAAGCCTAAAGTTCCTAACGGAAAAATAAAGTTCTTTGGAATTGTAATTAAATTGAATTATCATAATGCTGTGTTGTTTTGTGTGCCATTTCCATCAGCTATATATTAGTACAGTGGATATTTTTCTGCTGTTGTTGTCAGTTTAACCTTATCTGCAGTAGTAGTAGACTGCTGGTAGTAGATTGCTGTACCTGCAGTCACATTCACAACTGAATTAAATGAAAGGCTAAAAGAGACAGGTAAACCATAATTTGCATAGATAATGCAAATGCAATGCAAAACCAATAACCTCAGCTTGACTGTCTGTTGGAGCACAGTAGGCAACCAATGCAGTCAATGCACAAGAGTCATATTTTTAACTATTTTCATTGTAGTGGGCAGTGTGTGTGTGTCAGTGTGTGTGTGTGTGTGTGTATGAGAGAGAGAGAGAGAGAGAGAGAGAGAGAGAGAGAGAGTATTTGTGCAAGTGTGTGTGTGTGTGTGTGTGTGTGTGTGTGTGTGTGTGTGTGTGTGTGTGTGTGTGAACAATGGCATGAACTTCACATTCCAGAAATAGAAATTATTGAATTTGAGGAAGGCAACTGAAATAGATCTGTCTTTTGCGTTTTTTCCCCCCGCGCTACCATGGCAACAGTGCTCTTCCAAGAAGTAAGTCTCAGTTACCTGGACCATTACAGCAAACAGACTGAGTGGGCCTCTTCTATATTTTCCTTCTCTTGGCTGTTGCTTCAGTGTAATGGACATATGCACATTTCCCTCTGGGTAATTTGTTCACATCCAACATAAAAGCAATGCATCAATATAACCATATTGTTATAGGTCTTTAAGTTGTGAAAAGGTATGCTCTTTGTAGACATTTAAAGGCATGGCTTTAGAGAACATACTAGACGGTTCAGAGATTTTCATGGCCACTTTTTATGATAATGGTCTGTTGGCTCATAATAAAATAGAGTTCTTCTAAGCCAAACTGGTACATTTATCAAAGCATCTTTTTTAGTTTTTATGCCTCTTTAAACAATCCTTAAAAACAGATCCATACAGGTTGTCTCAAACGTAAATACCCATGTCAATAGATAGTGACACCCAAATGCATGTTATTTCTTTAGAGCTTGTCATCAAAGCAGTTAAAATGCTTTAATCCTTCTTCTGTAAAAACAAAGTTGTATCCCAAAATTGTAATCCCTATTTCCAAATCAAATTTTTATCGTATAGTTTAACAGTTACTCATCACCTTACCATATTTTGAGGCAAACAGAGACACTTCTAGAAAGACCAAGCAGACAAGATTTGCCATTTCATTAAGAGGAATAAGTGACTGCCAGTCAGCCAAAAAGGTACACTCTGAAAAATAATGGGGCCAGTACCGGTTCTTCAGAGCGATGCCATAGAAGAACCTTTTTCAGTGCTTCAAAGAACTATTGAGGTAACAGTTCGATAAAGAACCATTTGACACAGACATAGCCCATTATGATCTAAGGCTCTGAGAACCATTTCTAATGTGAAGAACGGTTCCACACAAAGTGTTCACTCTCCATGGAACCATCCAGAGATTTAAATAACCATCTAAGCACCTTTATTTTTTAGAGTGTAATGCGTGTGTATTAAGCAGGTGGTGACGTCAGCACAAATCATCAAATTGTAAAGCCAATCAAACTGCGTTTTTCTGCACAGATGGACTGATGCTACCAGAGCTCTAATCTGAGATCCAGAACAGGCAGACGTTGGGTTGTTTACTTCAAGACTGTGTGACCTGATATGTATGATTCTGAGAACTACTAAAAAGAACATCGTTACCTAACTGGAACTGAGAAGGCTAGTTTTTTTTTTGTTGTTGTTGTTTACACCAAAGCGCTTAAAATTTACAGGTGGCCTAAATTTCCTCACGGCCAATCACCAACCCTTCCCTTTCATTCAGAAAAAAATACTTTGCAATTGAGTAAAGTACTAGGTAAAGTAAAATAGTAATCAATGCTGTTTTAAATACACTAGTCAATACCATTGTAACAGAGAAACTGTGATGCAAAAGACTTCTTACAGTGTGTAATGTGGTAAATGTCATACAAACCCCTTCCATTCCCATTAATGAGCTCTCATGTCAATCACTGACATGAAATTGTATATTTTGTATAAGACACTAAAATATATTTGTGAACACATTGCTGTCTGGTGCATACTCACTAGTCTAGGCCCTATAAGCTTTTATTCTTAACATTAACATTCAAAATTTGCTGTACGCCTAACTTAAAAAAAACTTTCACAAACCTATTGACGCTGAAATTTCTTCTACTTAGAAGAGAGAATATTCACACAAACGAAACAGGTGAAAAACGCTGACAAATAAATACATGAAAATACACACGCAACTCTGTTGATTCTTAAATTGAGGCATTAGCGCCATCACCTGGCATTACCTTGCACATATGTTTACAATGTAAAGTTTGAAGAAGGCACAAACCACAGTACAGCAAGACCCAAGGTCCACAACTATTGTTACTGAAGGGTTAAGCGATGAAGGCGGGAACATTTGCACCATGTGTTATCGTTTTATTCTTGATGTACAAAAGGGTTTGGACATCTCTTGCCGTACCCGTTTTGTAAAAGCCAGACTCGCAGAGAATCAGGGTACCACCTACATGATTTCGTTATATTCAAAACATGTTGACTTTAACTTTTAATGTATACGCGTGCTTTTAAGTTGTATGTGTAGGCTATTATCTGAATATCGACGATAAATACTTCCCTTTTGACAAACTTAGCCTTATTCCAATGTAAGTATATTTTACAGCAGGTAATGCCCTCTGGCGACCTGTTGTGGTACTGCACACTAACTGCTGCTTCGTTGAGATTGGGTCAGGCCAATGGTCCCACAGCCCTATGTTCCCACATTTCTAGAGTGAGCTAGTCAGTGCAAGACCTCTGTGCTACTTAGTTTAGTTTGTTTATTAAAAGGATATTGTGTACTTACATTAAATGTCTGTAATAAACAAAGAGGTGTGTGCACCAGATTTAGCTATAAATTACATTCCATCTGTAGTCCATTGCTCCGGGATAATAAGTTGGGTGTAATTGGCTACAAAATTGGGAGAAATTGGAATAAAACCTGATGCAAATTCATGAAAAAGTAACTGTAAGAACATAGGGCTGCGGAAACATGGGGCTATGAGAACATAGACACGCTCATGTCAAGATGAGCTACCCTTACTGACTTCGATAGATATGATGCAACCCTGTGGTAGTTGACCTCCTTCCTCTCAAAGGCCTCTAACAATGCAACCTTGCCAGGGCACAGTCAGTTTCAGCAAGGCCACCTGCCTCAGTGATTCAGACAATGATATCTGACCTAGGTGTGGTTGCAGTGATGATGTCAGGAAACTTGAGCTCCCCAAGTCCACCTTCAGTAGCCAGCCACCTTCAGTAGTCAGGTATGTCCATACTCAGGTATGGACAACACCTAGGGGTCTAAGTGACTCTTTCCCCATGTTGCAAACAGATGCCAACTATTCTGAAGAAAATAAAACTGATGTCAGCCATATTGTAATGTCTTGCGCTTACCATGGTAACCTTGTTTTATCTTTTTCAACCTGTAGTCTTACACACTATGGCAACCATTTGGAAAGATTAAATACGAAACCCATCAATTGCAAATTCAATGTTGTATAAAACAAAGTGAACAGAAATGAGGGAACTGTTTTACAATTTAAAGCAATACCAAGTAGTTTTCGTCTTTGGGCACCCTATAGGTTGGAAGTGGAATTGTCTCGCATAGAGAACTACAGACACTTTATTAATATAAAATTTTAAACATAAATGTTGCCATTTGTTGCATTGTACCAGAGTTAGCCTCAGGCTGATTTACATCTTTACTGTCTGATTTACAGTCCCTAGTCAGAGTTTCTCTATACGCCTAATTCAATAAAAGCACCTTACCAACTGGAGATAATGTAAACATAGCGGAATGTCACACTATGAACTCAATTTTGTGT
Source organism: Setipinna tenuifilis (assembly GCA_030347295.1). Taxonomy (NCBI): domain Eukaryota; kingdom Metazoa; phylum Chordata; class Actinopteri; order Clupeiformes; family Engraulidae; genus Setipinna; species Setipinna tenuifilis. Next base: position 19,546,526 of record CM059283.1, read on the forward strand.
TTAAATAGATTTTCCTCAAGGGTTTTTCTTGTGAGAGCTCAACTGTGCCTTCCATTTAAATACAGAAGTCAACTTTCATCACCAGGTGGCAGCATATTCAATGCCACCTGCCTCCAATGCAACGGTGCCAGTGTCTTCTTTCCTTCTGGGAAAGATATACGCAGGTGCTGGTCATATAATTAAAATATGATAAAGAAAGTTGCTTTATATTAGTAATTCCATTAAAAAACTGAGACTTGTGTATTATATTTATTCATTACAGACTGATACATTTCAGATGTTTATTTCTTTCATTTTGATGATTATAACTGACAACTAATGAAAATCCCAAATTCAGTATCTCAGAAAATTAGAATATTACTTATGACTGATACAAAAAAAGATGTCTAGAAATGTTGGCCAACTGAAAAGTATAAACATTAAAAGTATGAGCATGTACAGCACTCACTACTTAGTTGTGGCTCTTTTTGCCTGAATTAGTGCAGCAATGCGGCATGATATGGACTCGATCAGTCTTTGGCACTGCTCAGGTGTTATGAGAGCCCAGGTTGCTCTGACAGTGGCCTTCAGCTCTTCTACATTGTTGGGTCTGGCATATCGCATCTTCCTCTTCGCACCCCTTTAGCAATGACCTTTTGTGTCTTGCTTTCCTTATGCAAGGTGTCAGTGGTCATCTTTTTATACAACTGTTAGGTTAGCAGTTGTCCCCATAATTTTGTAGCCTATAGAACTAGACTGAGAGACCATTTAAAGGCCTTTGCAGGTGTTTTTAGTTAGCTGATTACAGTATGGCACCAGGTGTCTTCAATATTGAACCTTTCCACAATATTCTAATTTTCTGAGATACTCAATTTGCGGTTTTCATTAGTTGCCAGTTATAATCATCAATATTAAAAGAAAAACACTTCAAATGTCAGTCTGTGTGAAATGAATGTACACTTGGAATTACTGAAATAAATCAACTTTTTCATGATATTCTTATTATATGACCAGCACCTGTACATCTACGAAGTAGTGTCATTTCAAAGTTAGTTTTGTGAAAGAGATAGAAATAGGCACATGAAAGCATTCTTGTCCGAAGAACAACTGACCCTATATTTTAATTTAGATAGTACAGTACGCATGCTACTACTGTTTTGTAATGTAGGAGATGGTGCTTATTTCCACACCTTAAAAAGCCAGTGATAGGTTATTCTCTGAACCAGTCTCAAGTCAAAGGTCAAAAGCTAGTCAGTATTAAAATATTCTAACCGAGACTACTGAGCAATTTGCACATTTGCAATTTATTTACAAAACAAGGTGAAACAGTTAAACCCCTATTTTTTAGAGAGAGCCACAGACAGAATGTCACACAGTAGGCAATTCCTATAATGTCTTCCTCTGTTTATCCTTGCCGTTGCTTGTGTCTTGGGTGGGCTTTGCAGTACACATACAGCCGTCCCCTGCGCCTAACAAAGAAGCAGTCTTTGCACCGTTTTTTCAGGGCAGTTTTTGTTTTCATTCCCGCAGCTGGTTGTGCACATGCGAGCTGCTGACACTGTCCAAGCAGCGGCGCCCGGATCTGGGAGCACACACCTACTACTCCAGGGGTCACCATCCTCCTGGCTTGTACCGTCATGGACGCCATGGTGGTGAAGAGTCGATGCAGACCAGAGGAGGCAGGGCGTTGGAGAGCAGCATACCTGGCCATCTGTGTCAGCTGCTGGCCAACAGAGGTCACCAGCCGGGGCACGAACAGGCCTGCCATGGTGCTGCCACCTGCAGAAGGCACCACATATAGAGTGATAACATTATATTACATTACATGATGAGTAGTTACACAACTTTTAACTGCAATCATGTAACTCCTGACAACATAGCCTGTTTCTGAACCTTTTGTTCATTGTACTGAGAGCTGAAAACCCATTCACAGATTTATTTCGTGTAGTACTTGTATTCCAATTTGACAACTACTGCATTAAGCAGGCATGTTTATTACTTAGCGAGCAGCTTAAATGATTTCACAAGTTTCAACTAAATATACTTAACTCTATGGAACAGATATTTCATGCAGATTGTTTTTGTTTATGGTATATTTTCCCCCAGTACACAAGTACACCCCTTTCAATTATCATTAGTAACACAAGATTTTCTCTTCTGCATAAAGTCAAGTTAGTTGTTTGACATACAAAATAGGCCGGAGTTACTTCACCAGCTGGCTTTAATCAAGGCTAGCAGTCGAGTTAGCTGTGCTGTATTTGGTGTGTATTCACTGAACTAGTTAGCTTGCTAATGCAGACATGAGGACTGGCTTTAAACTAAACAAGAGATGGTAGGTAGTACAAGAGGTAGTAGAGAGAACATACTCATTCTGACCTATTCTTCTTCCTCATAACAATATAAATACAGCTCTATACACATTGAATGCAATAAGCCGAGAGTTAAATTTGCTGGCTTAATTTCACTGCATTTATCCATGACAGCTGTAAGTACCATCAGCTAGCTTTTAGCTCGACTGGGTTTGCCAAAAACAGACAATAACAGACGACACAGAATGAAGTCAAATCTGAGATGATATGCAATACTTACCTTTCTAAAACACAGTGAACAAATTAAGCTTTATTGTACTTTAATATAATAAGTACAACTAATTAAACGTTTTCTTCAGAGGTGAAGGAGAAGCATGCATCGGGTCATCATGCGTCCTTTTCCTGTATGACGTCACGAGATATTTCTTCAAGGTCCTAGTGCGACTATAGTATAAAAAGAAATGCGTTTATTTAACAAAATATGCATGCATAAAAAACAATAAATTCAGCAAATAAATTCGCCCAATAACTAAAATTCATACATCCATTAGTATGTATTATCTGTTTTGATAAGATGTATTTTTCTAACTCACAGTAGTGCGCGCACAGCATTTTGGGTAGTAAGTGAAAAAATATGGCGTCTGTTGCCATTAGATGTCTGTCCTTCAGTAAAAATGCGAAGGTTCTCCTTTCTCCGTTGAGATTGTGTACTGTACCCGGAAAGAACTATGCCGTGGAAGTTACGAATTACGGAGAGGAGATTATCCACACTGGACAGGTAACGTTTTATAAATTATCGTAATAACAGTACTTGTATGACCCACGACAAGGCCAAAGCTCGCAGGCTAGTTAGCTACAATACGCTAACTGGACACCATCAGTCCTTTACTTTCACCTTCTTAACAGTAACTATGTTACAATTAACTGTGCAATAATTGTACATGGCGATGTCGCATCTACTGGGGAAAACGGTCAGTCAACATTAGGCAGCGTCAGTTGAATGCAAAGTGGTGGTTCGTTTAGGTACGTAGCCCTGTTGCCTCAAAACTAGATTGCTAAGACTTTCAAAACTGCAGACAGTAGGCAGTGACAGGTGACTGTAGAGTGGCTTTTTAATTTTTAAAAAAAGTTAACTAGATTTGGCTATAACTTTTGTGGATGCTTATGTGCCATCTGAATATTATCACGTTTAAGGTCTATGATGAAAACGACATCCGAAGAGTCAGGTTCGTTGGCAAAAACAAGGAGGCAAGTCTTTTTTTTTCTCTTCATGCTTGTGACTCAAGCTCATTTGCTTACAGTCTGGTATATGTTGTCTGGCATGATTTTAAAGTTGCTTTTGTCTACCATCCTGTTTAGGTGAACAAGAACTTTGCCATCAATTTGGTTGCAGAAGAGCCTGTGACAGATGTTGGAGCCAGGGTGGTCTCCTGTGATGGAGGCGGTGGTGCATTGGGGCACCCCAAAGTCTACATCAATCTGGTAATTATATACCTGAAAAGATCATCACTGGGATCTCTCAGAACACTGTGTGGTGTGTCACCATGTTATGCACAGATTGTTTTCACATTATAGTTAAATTAAGTGTGTGTGTGTGTGTGTGTGTGTGTGCACCTTGTAAATAGGGCTGCATAGAACCAACTCAAATAACGCAGACAAGCAGGGGGTTCTTGCTGTTGAAAGTGCTGCTTAGAACCAACCTAAAAAATAAGGCAAGGCGCTGCATAAAACTTTAATTGTGGGTTTAACCTAATAATGCCATGCCTGTTATAAATATACTATACATTACATACATCAACTAATGTAAAAAGATCTATGCAGCATGTTGCCGTCATTTGTTAAATTTGGCTCTGTGCAGCACTTTTTCAGGTGAAACCTCCTGCTTGTGTGCCTTAAAGATTCAAACAGTAAGAGTGTGGGGTTGAGGCAAGACGCTAACGCATATTCTTTGTCCTTGTGCACAGGATAAAACAACAAAAGTGGGCACATGCGGCTACTGTGGACTCCAGTTCAAGCAAGCGCATCATCACTGAAGTAATGTTCATTCCTCTGTAGCGTTGTGACTCGGAGTAATAAGTTATTAATCTGTTTAAATTAAACAGATGCATTATACCTGTCGTTCAAATTCTTTGTCATAAACAATAAACTTAAATAAAGTCAAAAGCTTAATTTGTCACCTCCTGTACCAATACTATATCACTCAACTTCTAATGGTTAAATTATGGTATCACATAATCTCTGATTATTTTGGTATTTATGTTGTCAAAATTTGTAAGCAGATTTGTCATTGACACAAATGGGGGGGGGAGCAAGGAATAGTGTTTGCTTATTATCATTATTATTATTATAATAATAATTATTAAGATACTGTTTTCATGATCGCACCCATTCTAACTCATTTACTCTAAAAGCTTGAGCTCTCAAATCAAGTGGTTGCTTGCTGTGCCAGTTTTGCAATGCAACATCTTCACAAGTAGAGGTCAGTGTTTACCAATACAATTAGGCAACCTAGGCGACTGGGCATCATGCCCTTATTAAGCACATCCACCTGTCCACCTGCCTTTTAAATTTAGTATTTAAGTTTAAATAAATAATACTTCTAAAGTGTGATTTTCCCAGTGGACATTAACTAAAGTAAATGAATTGATCATAAATACTTTCAAGTCCTGGAACAATATAGTCTGGATTTTTTTTTTTAATCTCATGGCACTTGAAATGAATACTATTAAAACAGCCTGTTTGCTTGATTCTCTAATCAGTAGGTCTATAAACAGTATGTCTGTTTTTCTTCAAAAACTCTCCATCTTGGAATTGAAAGCAGTAGAATTTTTATGAATTCAGTATGATGTTATTTTACTTCCCAATGGGCGCTTCTTCAGGACTATATTCCTGTTAAACATTTTAAGGATGTCACCCATTTAAAGTGGATCTTTGTGTTTAGGCCTGCAGACCAAATCAATACCCTTGATGTCTGTTGCTAGCCCTTGCCCAAAATGTCACCGTGATGCATCATCACATTTATTTTTTCAGCTCATGGTGTACTAAAAACAAACGCAGTATATCCCAGAGTGACAGATAGAAAAAGAAACCATTTGCACACTGGTCCACTGTGTGAGTGGCGCTGACTAACAATCAAAGCAGGTCTGCAATAGATTTATGTAAAACAAATCATGATGCTACGAGATTATCTATCCATGACCGAGCTCTGGGCCTTCCTGGAATATGGGACTGACAGCCATGTAAACTACACAAAAAAGCGAATCTGAATTATAATCCGCATCGCCAAACAGCAGTCTGTCTACTGCCCTTCCCGCTAAATGCGGAATAACACCAATGGGGATTTAGTCTGATAAGGACCACGAGGGTGGAACAATACATGTTTGAGGAAGATCATTTATATATATTTCATCAGGAGAATTCTCTGTTGGCTTGACCGTGCCAAATTGGCCCGTGTGCGGTCTACAGGCAGTCTCTGGTGGTGCGTGGAGTGGAACCGGGTTTTCTAGCTGAAGGGTTTCAGGTTGAGAGAAGCGCAGCCATGCCGTTATAATTGGGAGCAGTGACAGAAAGGGAAAGACAGCCTGACTCTCATTAACCCTCATATACTGTATGTTCTGTCCAGTGCTAGGGCGGAAAGAGGCTGCTTCAATTGTTAAACGTGGTGGTGTTGGTCGACCCCCTTCGCCGCCATCTGTAAAAAGAGAAGTGCATTGCAGGCGGTCGGGTAGTTCAAACATTGCTCGAAGCGAAATCCTGGAGTGAAACTGAGCATATGAATTCTGCGGCATAAAAAGCAAGGCTTTTCTATTATTCATTGGTATGAAAACATAGACCTGGGTATTGTGTGGTTGAGTTGGCCTCTATTTTATCAGATGCTTTTGCAGATGTAGTTTTTCATTATATTCCTATGATAATTAAGTTAATGAATTTAGCAGACAATTTAAACCCAAGCAAACTATGGGGGCTGGTAGCGTGAGTGTGTGTGTGTGAGAGAGAGAGCAAGGGTGAAAAAAATACAAGGCCCACTATTGTAGAGATGGTTGGTTTTTCAATTACACCAAAGACTTCAACTTCTATGAAAACTTTCCGTCAAGCTTCCACACTTGTAAGTTGCAGCAAGCCGACACATTCACTCAGAGCGGCACCCACAATAAACACATACACTCACACTTTTTTTTCCTCCCATGCTGACACACAAGCTCACGCATGCACGCAATGACATGTTCTTATCTCTAATTACCCCGCTGACCTGTCACATTGCGCAACTTGAGGCCGTGATGTGTTCGCGCTGCCCTCCTCTAAGTCCCATGTACCAGTTTTGACCTTTACCTATGAGACCATGTCATGTCTTTCTGCTCAGACAGCTGGCCCGCAGTTCCTGTGGAAACAGACACACTTTGTGACAGGTGGGTCCGAGAGTTTCCACAATTAGATGAAGACGGAAAAGACGTTTGTGTGTGTGTGTGTGTGTGTGAGAGAGAGAGAGAGAGAGAGAGACAGAGAGAGAGAGCGCGCGAGCGTGTGTGTATGTGTGTTAGAGTGTGAGAGCGAGCGGGCGCGTGCACATGAACGCCTTTGCTTGTGTCTGAGAGAAAGACTGACCAAAATACCGTTGTCCAAACGTCTGTTCGGAAAATATGACACTTTTTCCCCTTAAGTGTCCTTGACCTCGTCAGTGTTTGGTAAGAAATCTTAGAGAACAGAACGGTTTTGTGGTGAAGAGGTGACCTAGGCCTATATAAGCTACAAATATATATTATGGCCTATAAATTAATTATAACCATAGCCTTTTAATAAAATGATCCACTGACAAAAACACCTTACTTTTTATGTACATCTAATCTTAACGTAAAGGGGCTATTGTGGTAATGCAAGAACTTAAGGGTTAGGCTATTTAAAAAACATCTAACATCTGAACTCATAATGTCAGAGCAAGGTGCAGTTCTTAAGTAAGCAATAAGCATTAGATCTTGCTCTCGTCCCATCTCAGTAAAAACGCACATTTTCCTCTCCATACTGTGTGCAGCTCTTACACAGACAGTTGATGTTGACCTTAACACCACTCAAGGAGCAATTTCAAACAGTCTGTTCTAAATGCAGTGTCAATTAACCTATTTGGCAACACGAAAGTTTACATATTTTTTTGTGACGCTTTAACATCGTGCAAGGTTGCCAGACAAGTGTAATCACTGTGTGTCTAATCACCCCAGATCCCTGGGATCACTAGGCAGACCCTGCCACAGTGGGCCATGCTTTCAGCACCACGATGTTGTTACTTCTTGTGTTAGACGACGTCTTTTTGTGCAAAACAGATTTAAGTTATCCTGGACTAACAAACTGGACATAATGCCATTACATGGCTGGCGGAACAGCTAGGCATGTTAGCAACGCAGTAAATACCATGTTCACGCTCACAGACAAGACCTCTGAGCTGTGCATGTTCTGTATGATAGTCAGGGGAAATAAGTGATGCAGTGGGGTCTCATTTTTATTGTAAGATACGCTGTGATGGTAGACGTGTAACCTCTTGCCTTTAGACTTTCAGCAAAGGTTTAAGCTCCTTGTGCTGAATTGTATCTAATACTGTACTTAGAGCTTGTGTTAAAACACGGTTTTCTTTTTATGGGTGTGTATATTTTCATTTTTTCTAAAGCAGAATATTTGTCAGAGATATGTGCAAACATGAGGAAACTGTTGATGCCTTACATTAGTTTACTGAACAACAAGATAAAACAAAACAAACAGGGTATAAAACTACACTACAAAAGTAACATCTGGCGCAACTGTAAAATTTGCACCATTCACCCAAATCGGGCATGACTCACTTCTCACCTCATTGTGTAGAAGAAAGTAGAAGTTTACCGTAGAAAAAGCTGAATGTCATTATTTATTATCTTAAATGTAACTTATTCATGAAGCAGGAAAAGAATGGAATTCTCGGCTGAATTCGTTTTGAATTATTCAGCTTAAAACAGTTAATTCCATACAAAGCAGTGGCAGATCCCTGCGCTGTTGCAATAAATACTTTAACATCCTAAGCCTCAAACTTTAAAATAAATAAATATATAAATAGGAATAAACGAAAGGAAAGATGCTGTCTGTCTCTATCCCATGCGCCTATTTCCTCAGACACTCGTTTTCGTTGCAAACTCTTTCAGTTCCAAGACGACTGGGTAAATAATTAAGGTGTAGAAAGTAAACTAAGTAAGAAAAAAGACCTAAAAATCAATTTTAGATTTTTTTAATGTATAGTAAAGACTTATTATGAAACCGCTTCCGAGGTCAAATGGCTGCTATGGTGGGCTTATATAGGCTCACGCATGATTTACACTGGTAAAGAATGTTTACATTATAAGAGATCATTTATCATTGTATCCTTATAATAGAATTTATTGTGAGTTATAACTACAATAGTTTAATTGGTGCAAAATAGGTTATTTCACCATTTTGTTCTCTAAAATTATAATGTATGCCCAGTAAAGTAACAGCCAACTGAACAGTAATTCTTTACCTATAAGGTATGAAAACAATAGGCTGCGAAATTCTATATCTCTAGGGTTGCCTTGAGGCTTCTAGCATAGCCAGTATACAGCCAGGTTTTTCCTAAACGTTTCTGAAGCCGTTGCTGGTCCCTGTGAATGTGTTACGTCAAAATAGATTACTTCTACTGGACGTTTCGCTCGTCTCTTGGGGCGAAAATGACCTGCAGGGAATTGCTACAGTCGATAAACCTATTAGGGTTTTGTAGATCGTCGGCAGGCCGTATCCTTTAAACTCTGCCCTATTAATGGAACTTATGGGGCTCGCTCAAGACTCGGGGTGAGTGCAGTCGATCTCCACGGTGCAGCTCCCTTGTTGACACAATCAGAATCACTTAATGAAAAGCAACGCTTGACTGAGTACGGTTTCATTTGGGGTCTGTGTAAAAGTGCCGTTGATTTAACAATTTAGCAGCACTCTCCTATGTGTATTTACATTTATTATGGTTGACTGGTCGCAACCTCCTCCAATATTCCAATAAACACACGAGCAGAGCTGGCATCTCTCCCTCTCCCTTTCTCTGGCTTGTGGCCTCCTCGCACGCACGTCTTTACAGTCACCTCAGAGAGAGTTACACACACACACACGCACACACACACAGAAAGAGAGAGGTCGCTGGAAAGGCATAAGTAGGGTTTGTATGTTTCAGAACCACGGACAGCGACTGAGAATTTAATCACACACTTTTTAAGTTTTTCTGCTCAGCGACCTTTTATTTCAGTGATCAGCAAGACGTATTGTTTAAAAACAATAGTGCTCTACTATCATAGACATGGCTGGGAAACAATGCACGTTTTACATTTTGGGTTGTGTGACCACATGCCTCCAGTCAAAAAGTGGGAACGTGTCCTGCAAAGCAAAGAAAGCACAATTTATTTAAAAAAAAAATCTTTTTTGCATTTTTTTTTGTATAACGTCACTGCTTCTCTCCCAAACAACAGTCGAATGAACAACAATCATTTTTTTCAGCAGATGCCATTCACACTGGGTGATTCTATAATTTGTGTATGTAACAGGCAACACGATGATGTGTCTTCATAGAAAAAAAAGAAACCAACATATTTAGATTTTTTTAAGTTAGCTGTGTAGCCGTAACGTTTCCGAGTGAACTGTCCTGGACTAGGCCTGTCCCGCTCCACAAGACAGAGTCTGATGCAGTCTGATTCAAAGTGCTCTGTCGAAATAAGGGGTCGTGAAAGACACCATCGACCCAGTTCCTAAGAGTGGCGACAGGGGAGTCCTGTGGTCTGTCCCCCACACCGAGGACAGGAGCGACGGCTGGAGAGGGTGGGTTGGTCGGCTGGCATCTGTGCATACAAGATGAATACTCTGTTTGGTTTAAAGAAATGGCCGTCTGCGCCAGGGACCAGATTTTAGGTTTAGGTCCTGATCTTGGCTGGTCTTGTGGATAGAACAGCTTTGCTGTTTCGCTGTCCGGTGCGAGTGATCTGGAACAGTCTTTATGGAAGCCCTCATTTCCTCCGAAGGAATCTGCCAGGGAAGCACTCGCTGTTGCCTCTTCAATACGATCATTTGAACGTCCATGTGAGTGGGGCATCACGTGAAACTGGCGCTTGGCCTCGCACTCGGAGCCATCTGACTCGGTGAGATCAAAATCTTCCAAATCACTTTGCGCAAGGTCGGTGTCCACCCCGATTCGATTCTCTGAAAACGAAGAACATAACATGATTTAGCAATAGGCCCAATAGCCTACATTAGCTGGTTATAAACTACATGTAAAGTTTAGTAACACTATCTAGAAAATAAATGTAAACACTGCTATACGACTGAGACATGAGAGTTAAACTCAAACGGATAACTTGCATATCTGCTATAGGCTCGTACAGAAACACCTGTTGATCCAATATCAGTGTGAGAACACAAACCATTGACATCCTTCCCGGATTTGATTTTCTCTGGCTGCGGTTCCTCTGCGTCGTCACTGTCGTCATCACAACCTTTGTCGTCGGAATTCTTCGTCCGAGGTGACCAGGTCATCTTGTTCTCCTTCTTGAGTCTCCTGCGCGCGTTGGCGAACCAGGTGGACACCTGCGTGAGGGTCATCCTCGTAATGATGGCCAGCATGATCTTCTCGCCCTTGGTGGGATAAGGGTTTTTCTTGTGCTCCTGTAGCCAGGCTTTCAGCGTGCTGGTAGTCTCCCGGGTAGCGTTCTTCCTCCTTGTGGCCACATCAACAGACCCATATCTGGACAGACAATATTTGGGAGAACTGTTAAAATCTTTATCCACGTAACACGACATTAAACAAGTGCAAACACTTTAGTGTGACACATGACACATGGGCAGAGACTGAAGAAGAAAAGTTGTCTTACTGATACTGAGCGAATGTGTGGTCGTATGGATAGTATGCACTTTGCGCCACTCCTGAGCGTGCAGTTGTTGCTGTTTCTTTTCCATCCAGTTTACCCTGCGACAAAAGTAATTTGTTCAATTTTAACTTGGTTCAAATGTGAAAGACCACAGACTGTCCTTTCTTTTTGTGCTGTATATTACATGCTGCAGTGAAGTGTTTAGTGATAAAGTCACTTTTTAGATGGTTATTTGGAGAATATATAGAACTGTTAATTGTATTAAATTAAGGATAGATAGATAGATAGATAGATAGATAGATAGATAGATAGATAGATAGATAGATAGATAGATAGATAGATAGATATGACTGAATATTAGGCAATAATAAAACAAGAGAAATGTATGATGAAATGCATGAGAAACACTGTATAACTTTACCTTTAACTCAGTTTAAATTTGCATGCCACTATGCCTAGTTTATAACACAGAAGTGGCGCCACACAAGTCTTACCAGCGAATATAGAGAAGTTGCGTCGCTTCCATAAGAGGTGTAGGTCCCGTAAGTCTGGGTTTTGGTGTAAGGGCTCCCGTACACCCCAATGGCGGTTGCCGGGTTTAAGTCATGTCGAGCCGAGGCCAGAAGCCTGCTCTCGTACACGGGACAGTACAGCGAGCTCTGCGGCGATGTCGCCAGACTGGGTTCCATCAGGGACCTGCTGTTGGCCTCGCAATAGGTGCTGAGAGTGTTGGTAGCCATCAGCAGCTATAGAAAGAGTAAACAGAGTTGAAGTGAACGGTAACATGTACAGTATAACTAATCTGTCTCAAATAATTGCTGTAAATACAGTGCAACACTTGTAAAGTCCCAGCAGAAAAGTTTGTTTGACATTACATTACACTTAGCCGGCACTCCTATCCGAAGGGACTTACAATGGAGAAAAATAATCAAGCCCAGGCTATTCAAGAGATTACAGAGAAGGCTAAGTGCAGAGAGAGTACATGTCTGTGTCGGTTAGGTTGTTAGTGAGAATTTATAATAGGCTACTTTTATTTAATCATGACCATGAATGACAGATGCGGCAACAGATAACGCCTTGCCACTTTTCTGTAGAATAAAAGGCACTTACCTGCGGTGCAGTTGTGTATGAGTAGCCAAACTGCGAATAGGACATGGTCCAAGACGAAGGTTATGGCTCAGTCCCACGCCAAAGTCCTGCTGGCTGTCATGCGTTCATGAGTAAAAGAGTAGTCCTTTAATGTAGCTTACACACGAAGCCCCAAACTGTGCGTAAAAGCCCGCGGATCCACCTCAATTGCTCTAAACGCTCAGAGAAAATCGATAACAGCCACTTAATAAACCTATTACCTATCGCATTTAAGCAGTTAACTCCTATCCACTTTTGAACCACAGCTGGCTTGAATAAACATGCTGTACAGTAGAAAAAAAGCCATAACAAAACGATAGCCCAGATGCACGTTGTTTTAAACATCCATCCCCGTGACGTCACGACGTGTGCTTTAAAGCCCCAGGCTTCTCTTCAACACTCACTCGACAAAAGTCTCCAAGAAGTTCATATAGCACAAGTGAAATTTATTGAAACAGCCTTTGTCGTTAAACGTCTATCAGTGATTCCTAGACTTGCTATTCGCGAATATTATTCAAAAGAAAACAAAAAAAAAAACGTTAGCTTTACACCTTCTCAGTATCCAGGTGACTGTGATCATTTTTCAGCGCGCAAAATATGACTCTTAATATCCTTAACTGAAGGACGTATACTTGCTTGGGGAGACCTCCAGACTCAGACAAGTGAGCAGCCCCCAGGTCTCGCTGAAATTAATGAGGGTGTGTTCCGCTCTCCCTCTCTGGAACACCTGCCCGCAAGAAACGACTGGCGGATCTCACTTCAGAACATCGACAGCGCTGTTGTGGATGATTGATGAGCGGCGAGGAGCGATTAGCATAATTGCTTTTCTCTGTAGTTTAAAACACTTGTCCACGATTAAATAACATTATGAGGCTGGTAATGTGGGGGCAGAAAAAGAAAAGGTGGGGTGAAAACAATCAGTGGACCATTCGACTGCAGTGTGTTAGAAAACGACCATGCACATCTTTTAATTCTTTTTGTAAACAATATAATTATTATCTTTGTCTTGTAGTAGTCCAATTTTAGTCAGCTTAGTAGAATAATTGAAGGTTATGTCCTAAATATGATTTATGGATTGTTTTAGCCCCCTCAAGAATAGCAAATGTTTACTTTGGTATAAACTACATACAAATCACATTTTAAAGGCAGAATTGTCAAAATTACTCAATGCTTCACAGATCTCAGTGGATAGGTAGGCAGGCTCTATGAAAAAGCTCACCCTCTCTGTGTGTGACAGAGGTGTATGTAGTTGTCATCATTCTGTCTGCAGCTGAGAAAGGTAACTTTTGATGGATGCCATGGCAGTGGCACTTTGCTGAAGTTTTAAAATAATGCACCGAGACCACTAAAAGAAAAAAAAACTATAGGGTTACTAGTATAGTTGGGTTTGTTGGGTGGGGGGAATGTTTCATGTGTAAGTCTATGCACTATACCACCATGCTCCAAATCATTATGACTTCCATTGTATTTTTATTTACCATGTCCATATAATGATAGAGAGGAGAAGATGAAGGCAAACAGAGAAGAAGAGGCAACCACAACCACAAGTAACATTAGCCATCTAACCATTCTTGATTGAAATGCTAAAACGCATGGCTTAAATACCAAAAACAGAGAGAGAGAGAGAGAGAGAGAGAGAGAGAGAGAGAGAGAGAGAGAGAGAGAGAAAGCAAGAGAGACAGATAGAAAGCCAAACAGAAAGGGAGCGAGATAGAGAGAGATTCAGTGACTCTGTGTGTCACCCGATGTTGTTCCTTCATTTGAATGACTCAGTTATTGCACTGGCCAGGTCTTTTAAAAAACTCCACCCGTCAGTGTTTTAAATAAAGACTGATAGCTTCTGATGTGCTAGGCCTCCCCGAAGGCTTTTAAATCTATATTTTGTCACAGGCCCCTCTTCCATAAATCAATCCATTCTCACTTACAACTAGCTGAGAGCTCACTCACCTAGATAAAGACACTTAAGAGGCCAACTGACATTTTAGATCTGGAGCTCCACAACGCTAACCTCCATCCACTCTCTCCCTCAGCTGTGGCTAAGAGGTTTAGCGTGTTGCTGTTCACTTAATATGCATAATGGATGAAGAAGTTCCAGTGCATTTACCGAACACTTAGCTCGGCAGGTCCAGGGGGCTCCACCAGTGTGTCCTCATTAGAGATTGAAACAGCGATAGACATCCACTGAACAGAAAGCCAGGAGGGCTCGAACACCATGTTTGCACTCTTGTTTGTCCATGGGTTCTACCAGTACAATCCATGTGACACCTGTTCTGTTGAGACCGAATGACTGTGAACCTGTGTTTGGGGTGGGCTGGAGTTGACTTGTGTTCTTGTGCTGCTTTGACGCGTTGCTGGTGTGCTTGCACTCAGTGTAGTTGTGGCAGTGTTCTCGGATTTGTTCAAATTTAGAAGACTTCCTACCAGCATGCCTTTTTGGTGCTAGTAGGGCAAGATATGATGGATGCTGAGACCATTAGCTTAGCATAGAGTGACCTGACAGCAAGAACAGTGAGCTAGCAAGCAAACTGCTATTGCAAACTGCTTTCTCTGCTGATAGTTTTTCTATAGTATATATACAGTCATTTCTTTGTGTATATTTACAGTCAGCTGAAAGACAGCACCGATGAACCTACATACACTCAAACACACAAACTCCTCTTTCTGCATATTTCTTTAGTAAAGCTATATTTAATAGTATACATTTCATAAACCAATATTTTCTTCTGCTTTAAAATCATATACTGTGGTATTTTGGGATGTCAATAGAGGCAGATGAAGGTTTAAAAGTTTAGTGTTCGTTTTTGGTTGCTGGTATAACTGAGGAAATTGGTCAAGAATTTCTTTCTTTTCCACTCTTTCTGTCTTTCGGTACCTTGCTCTCTCTTACTCTCTCTTACTCGGTTTGTGTATATTTCTTTCCCTGTCCATCTTTTTCACTCGTTCTTTTCATATTTTTTCTTTTATGTCTTGTGATAAGGTGTAAAGGTGTGAATGCAAAGATGCATCAATCCTGGCTTTACAGGTCTGTTATGGCATGTGTCCATTTTCATCTCCAAATTAAGAGGAGCTGCTACCAGTTCTTAACTGTAGCTTCGGGAAAGGTGGGATTATGAAAATGCACCCCCCCCCCATTCTTTAGTGGAGGGTACACTAAATGTATCTCAAATGTGGGCGGTGTAGGGGGGGTGGGGGGGGGGGGGTTAAGCATGTCGCTGGCTCATCTGTCAAAGGTAGTCCAACTTTGCTTTTCTGACCCCCCCCATATCTTTTATGCAAAAATGGTGCAGGCCCAAGCATTGCAAAAAACATATGACACACATGGGCCACGCCATTAAAATTGAATAGTTTTCCCGACTTTTAGGTGGAAGGTATTCAAATTGCCCCACCACCCCCCCATCCCCACCCCCTTGTTTTGGTGGCTGTGTGTGTGATTGAAGGAAATTGTGATTGGGTTCCCGGGACCCTGCCAGGATGGGCGTCGTGTGCGGGGTAGATTAACATGATGGTCCTTCTCATTACGCCGGATGCCGGGGCGGGTTGCTGATGCCTTTATGCTTTATGGCCGGGACGAGGATGCCGAAACAGGGAAAATAAGGCACATTTGTGTTCTCAAGGTGCATTATGGATGAATGATTGATGCACAGAGATGAGGGGGTGGGGGTGGTGGGGTGGGGGGGTAGAAAATCAGGGGGGTCAGATCAGAAAGATAATCATAGTCAAACAGGCTCTTTCTCTATAAATATCTAAGTATGCCATTGAATATTCAGGTGAGCGAGGGTAAAAATAATGACATTAATGCATTCTGTTCTTGTCCAGGGGTAAAAAAAAAATACAGACAACATTTGTCCAGAGTGAAGTGGCTTTTCCCTTTGGTAGACAGAAGAATAGCAGTAAGCTGTTCTAGCAGTCTTTGTGGTTCCTACGTTTGGTGTTTGTAGAGTTGGTGTTTCCCAAAAACAGTCAACAGAGTTGCACCCATCCTTTTTCCAGGTAAAACACATACATTCGTAGGTACTGTTACATGTGACTTTGGCACTTGCGGGTAGATTGTAGAGCTTCAAGGAACAACTGAAGGAGGCCAAGAGGGAGAGAGAGATGGCTCAGCAGAGTCAGAGGAAGAGGAAGAAGATGAGTAAAAGAAAAAGGGAGAGAGGAGGAAGAGAGGAGGGAGAGAGGAGGTTGGTAGACAAGGAGCCTGGGTCAAATTGTATGCCTTTCTGATTAAAATGGCGGAAGGGTGCATCCAGGTGGAACTCCCAGTAGGCTGGAGATGGCCAGCGTGAGGGAGTGGAAGATTGGCAGCTACTCTGTATGTGGCAAGATGTCTGCAGTTCCAGTCAAATTGCATTTGCAAAAACTGTGACGTGGTATGTGCGCGCACACTCACACACTCACATACGCACACACACACAAACACACACATGCGGGCTCAGAAAAAAAAAAAAAATGTTTTTTCGATCTGAAGGAAGCCATCCAAGGCTATAGCTGGAAGATGAGCGTGGAGTGTGTAGAAGATGAGAATACAATCACCCATTGTTACAGCCTGAAACAAATTGCCCACAACGTTGAGTGACACTTTTTTTGTTGCGCTCATGAAGAGCCACCCCTGGATTGAAAGCTTCATTTCCCTTCGATAGTCGCCACGACGACAACTGGGGCTTGTTCAATATATGAGCACTCTTTTCACCAGGCAAATTAAATGTCATTCAGCTGAAGGTGGGTGGAGGTGGTGGTGATGTGGAGTGGTGATGGGTTGTGGGGGGGGGGTATGGTTAGGGGGTGCACTCCCAGAGAGTTCCCCTGGGGAGGTTTTGGGACTGGGGTTGTCCCTGGCGGTTGGAAGCACCCCCCCTCCATTTCCCACACGCATAAACACACGTACACACACACATCCATACCTGCATTGGGGAAAGTGAAAGTGAGTGTGAACAGAGGAAACAGGTAGGGATAAGCCATCTTTTCACTTAATCTCCCCTCTCGCATACTTTTGCTTATATTTTATCGTATCTTCTCTATGTATGTATGTATGTATGTATGTATGTATGTATGTATGTATGTATGTATGTATGTATGTATGTATCTATCTATCTATCTATCTGTCTGTCTGTCTGTCTGTCTGTCTGTCTGTCTGTCTGTCTGTCTGCCGGTCTGTGTATCCTTATTTTTCACTTCCTCTCCTACCAACCCAATTCTCTCACCTAAAAAAAGTCATGTTGTTAGTCTTTTCCCCAAGTCTCTATTTCCCTGCTTTCTCGTCCCTGTCTGTGCCACTGTCTCTGTCTCTGTCTCCCTCCTTCTCTGTCTCTCTCTCTCACTCTCTCTCTCTCGCTCGCTTGTTGCCCTCCCTTTCTTCTGGTGTTCTGGCCCGGGCAGCTCCGCTGGGCCTAAGGGGGGGCGAATGGAATGCTCTCAGGCAGACGAGTCGCTCACCCAGGCAGAAAATGGATGGGGAGGGTAGGGGGGGGGGTGGTAAGGGGTAAGAAGCGGAGGAGCAGAGAAGAGTGGGTGGTGGGTAGTGAGTGAGTGAGGGAGAGGGAGTGGGTGGATGGGGGTGGGTGGCATAGATTGGGACTCAGAACTCCACTCACACACTTTACCTCCATTGGGGTGGAGTTGGAGGAGTGTGTGTGTGTGTGTGTGTGTGTGTGTGTGTGTGTGTAGGAGAGAGAATGGGGGAGGGGGGGGTTGCACCAGGGGAACTGGTGTCAAGTGATCTCTGACACCTTTACCCCCACTCTCCCTCCCTCCCTCCCTTCCTCCCTCCTTTCCTCCCTCCTTTCCTTTTACATAAGAATCCTTTTCTGAGAAACCAGAAGCAGCAGCACGGAGGGAAGGTCTGAAACACAGTCAGTGGAGGAGATGCTCACAGGAGCGCAGCAGCCCAGTGCACAGTCAGGAAGCTTGTCTTACCAAAGCACAAAACCCACAGTAGCAAGACACAGTGTAGCACAGACACACACACACACGCATACACACACATACGCACACTTATGCATACGCACACACACACATGCACAGACACACGCACAGACACACACACACACACACTTACGCACACACACACTTACGCACACACACATACGCACACACACACACACACACACACACACACACACACACACACACACACACACACACACACACACACACACACACAAAGCAGAAAAGTCTAAGGCTGGGCCAAGCTTGAAAAAAGATGGCATCATACTGACTACACCCAATACTAATTTGTGGAGTAAAATAGCCTGGAGATGGCGAGTGAGAGTTATGGGGTTATTTGAGGAGAACCACTTGGGAAAAAAGTAGCTTTTGCTCAGAAGTATGGCAAGCAGGAGAGAGAGAGTCTATATTTGGGGCAGTTAAGTATGCATGGTTGCTCGAGCATAGTGATGGTCATTTAAGCTTTCTTAAAAGGAATATGATATGGAAGTCATCATACGTGGCGAATGTGATCCAAATGAATGAGTAAAATATCAAATTGGGCATTATTAACGAGAGTTCTGTGGAGAAGAAATTTGCCAGCTGGTGAAAGCAATTTGTATTATGTAACTTTTTCATCATTTCACCTGAATCATATGTTCATGGGAGACTTGTCACAGTTATTCCTAACAGTGAGGTTACCTCACATTCAACCACTGCTTTAACGTACAGTAATAAAACAAGGAAAACTTGAAAACACAAGTTATATGCTATTCAGACTACATGGATAAAATGTTGATGTCTGTATGCCTTTTCTAGTCCTATATAATATCATATTTTAACAAAATAATTTGTCAAATGCATTTCCCGAGATGGTGCACTAAATTTAATTACTATTTCAGTGCATTTTCTAAAAAATATGCTCATTAACTAATTAAAAAAATACACCATGTTTGTATTGTTTTGAGGAAATCAGCATAAACAAAACTGCAAGCTTTACTTAGAACATTGTTGCCACTTAATTAAACACACAGCACTGACATTGTACCCAAGGCTATTTTTTCTCCTGTAACTGAGCTCAGACTCTCTGACTGGGCTGAATTACACGTGAGCAATCAATCGGACTTAGATTTTCAATTTCATGACTGAACTCCCCTGTCAATCTTCAGCATTTCAGTTATTGTAGACGGAAATACAACCTGCTACAAGATGTACAAAAAACATTGAAACTAACGTTTTGTATTGTGTTTACCTGGGCCCCATATCACACATCAGAGCAGTATGTACTGAATCATCTGACAAAGGATCTGTGTTTGAATGATATTGTCCTGTATTATCATAGCAACGTGGGAGGACTGAATGGTATAATCTCTTGTTTTAATTGAAATTACGGAACAGACTGTAAAAACAATTCTTCACTGAAACTTAACGTTATTCATATACATTTTTATTCATTTCTACCCCATGTGACATGTATCTGTTATGAACCATTAACAGTCACTGAACTAGTATTTGTCATCTCTAGATGCTTCAATGAATATCACATCAGTAGACACTTCCCTCTTATGTATATTGAGGTAATACTTAAAATCCCCCAAATGTAATAATAAAGTTACTCCTCCTTAGTCTTCACAGTAATATCACGGAAAGACGGGGAGATGCTGTGCTTATGCTATGCTGTGTGGGACATGACATATTCATGTATTTTTGTGTGTAGTTCCTACGAGGTGATCAGTTCAGGATACTAGTGTTGCTCCAGGGCATTTGTAAACAGATATGCTGCTGCTGCTGTATCCACTGCATGACTGGGCGTGTTAGGCTGTGGTCACATCATGGCTGGAAGGGAAGGTCCATATCTGCTACATGTACATGTACAGTATGGAGCAACCTGTGTGTGTGTGTGTGTGTGTGTGTGTGTGTGTGTGTGTGTGTGTGTGTGTGTGTGTGTGTGTGTGTGTGTGTGTAACGCTTGTTTTTCAGGCCAGAGGGGGTGTGCATTCAAAGAGAGGGAGTGAGATGCAAAGAGTGAAGAATCGAAGAATAGGAAAGACAGAGAGATGCAGAAAGACAGAGAGATGCAGAAAGAAAAGTGGAATAGAGATGCAGAGATGTAGCGAGAGAGACCGGAAGCAATAGAAGGAGCTAGAGAGAGAAAGAGAGAGAGAGAGAAATACAGGGAAAGAGAGACATACAGAGGGAGTGAGAGAGAGAGGGGGAGAGAGAGAGATAGAGAAAGACAGAGAAAGAGAGACATAGAGAGGTAGAGTGAGAGGGAGGGAGAGAGAGAAAGAGAAAGAGAGAAAGGGAGATGGAGAGAGAAAGAGAGTGGGAGAGGTCTTTAAAGTATGTATTTCCTGATCCCACAGAGAGCAGCCGTATTCCTCCTCATTGCTTCCAGTTCATTACTCCCTCACCAGACATGCATTATTCACACTCATTCAACACGGCCTCCGCCGGGACCAATGCTGGCTCAAAAACATTTTAGCCTCCTTTCATCCACTATATAAAGTCTCTCTTCTTCCCTCCCTCTCTCTCTCTCTCTTTCTCTATCCCTACCTCTCTCTCTCTCTTTCTCTGTCTCTCCCTCGCTCTCTCTCCCCCCTCTTTCTCTCTCTATCTCTTTCTACCTCTCTCTCTTTCTATCTTTCTAGCTCTTCTCTTCTATCCACTTCATCTCCCTCCATCCCTCCCTCTTTCTCTTTCTTTCTCTTTCTCTCTCTCTCACTATCTCCTTATTCCTCCCTATCCAGCCCTCCTTCCCTATCTCCTTTTCCAAGGCTCTCACTCATTGAAGCAGACACTGGCAAAGATGAGATGGTGCTTCAAGCCACGCCAAAAGAGACGACGATGAATCTGTGATTATCCCTAAAAGAGTCTTCGCACCCATACATTAATGTCGGTCAGAGATTTAATTGGGATGATGACTTAACTTTATTTAAGTCACTCGAGATCACAGTGAACACCTTAAAGTAAAACGCCTATCACTATGAATGGGTTGGACTGGGCCTTGGCATCCCTTGTGAAGGAGGTGGAAGATACAACTGAGATACAAATGTGTGAAAAGGTTTGTTGTTGTTGATGTTGTTTGAATTCTACCACCCTTGCTCTCTCTCTCTCTCTCTCTCTCTCTCTCTATAACAAGAGTCTCTCGCTGGTGCTGAGGTGGGGTGGGGGGCCTCTGGCAGGAGACGGCACTACTGGGCAGAGCACTCTTTGGAGTCAGGCGCCACCTTCTGGACATTTGGTGTCCTTACAAGTCAGGAACTTCTACTCAAGTCATCACTGTTCATGGCCCATAGGTGGGTAATACAGAAATACACAGCAGATTGTTTATTGAAAGTATTCTAACCACTTTGATATTTTTTTAACAAACTACCCTGACATCTGATTTTGATGGAGCTGAAAAAAATAAACACTTAAGGAAAAAGGATGGGATAAATTGCTTTTCCCTAAAACTGAATTTGGATGCATGAATTTGGATGATATGCATATATGATTAGACAACTGGGTGATTATTAGTAATGACTTTTAAACCAATAGAAGCCCATTAAATTACAGTTTCAGATTAAAATCATATCTCTAAAAATAGTAAGGCCTTAAATTCTGTTTTTTTAGTATTGCTGCAGAATTATTTAACCAATGCTTTTCCCATGATTGTGGTGATTTTCTCATGTAATAACAACAATATGGACTTCTTTTATGAAATCCAAACACTAAGCATGGCCCACCAGAGAGCTCTAAGCTCCCCCATATTCGGAAAGGGTCTTGCTGGTGAGCACTGAGCAGTCGTAGCCTTTCCAGCCTCGTGGTAGTTAATGTGGCTGACTGCTGAAGGAGGAGGATGATGGAGCTGAAAGTGATAAGTGCAGTTTAAGTGTCTGGAGCAGCCATGACTCCTGAAAGCCAAGTGTCCTGTGTGGTGCTGTGCTCTGCTGTAGTGCGGTGCGGTGCTGTGCTGTGAAGGGGAGGGAAATGGGTAATGACAGCTCCAGCCAAGCAGCAGTAAACACCACAGGTCCTCAAAGCAAAGGGAAGAGGAGGAGAGGAGGAGGGGAGGAGGGGTGGGGAGCAGGGTAGGATGGAGGAGGGGGTGGAGGGGGTGGTCTGGAGGTTACCGGGAGAAGGAGTGGGGGGTCGGAGAGGATGCTGCTGCTGGGTCGAAGGTCAAGAGATGGTGTTTTAATGGACGTCATGCACTGGTAGATACGCACACACACACACACACACACACACACACACACACACACACACAGACACGCAGAGAGAGAGAGAGGATGAACAGATGATTAATGCACAGAAATGAATTTACATACACACATACTGTACATCCTGTACATCCTGAAATAGTCACACTTTCTCACTTTCCTTTAAACATATTACCTCACTATTACATATATTTAACGAACACAAGTTGTTCATTGTTCTGTTTAAACCTACACATTTCATACACAAGCCTTACATTCACACATGCTTACTTTTATCTAGAAACACACACACACACATACACACACACACACACACTTCAAACACAGACACACACACAGACACAGACACACACACACACACACACACACACACACACAGACGCACACACACACACACACACACACACACACGGGCACACACACACACACACATGGGCACGCACACACACACGACACCTTTTTTTAATCCCGTATGGTATCCCCATGTATCTGGCGCGGAGTGAGGAATTTCAAGGATTTCAATGTTTCAACTTGCAGCAGCCCCTTCCAGACACCATCTGTGCCTGCTCCGACCCCTGTCTGCCGTCCTCTCCTGCTGCCTGATGTATGGAAATAGACTGGCCCCGCGGCTGATAGCGCTGCAATAAATCACACACTCACACACACACACACATACGCACAAGCATACGCGCACATCTTTCATGGAACGCGAAACATATGAGAAGTGTTTTAACCATCACTGTTGATTTCCTGGTGTCATCCAGACAAAAGTGATTAGAAGGCCCCATCACACACACACACACACATGCACACAGACACACACCTACACAGACACACAGACACACGCACATACACACACACACACACACACCTACACACACACACACACACCGACACACCGACACACACCGACACACCTACACACACACACATATGCAAATCAGGAAAAGAGTCCGTATAGATTCTACAAGTGTGTATCTTTAATGTTAAAGAGCTTGTGCACACAGTATACCTTTGATAAACCTCAGGCCCTGAGGAGATCTTAGTGCTGTTTTTGGGAGTACAAACGGCCAAGTGTTCGTGTGATAGCTCTGAAACCCAATCCGTCAGGGTGGGTGGTATCGTGGCTTTCTAAGGACTAGAGGGTATGGTGTGCAGGGAAGCAGGAAAGGTCAGCATTAGCAATGTAATGACAGAAAAGTAACACACAGTAGTTTGTTTCACACATTCACACTATTTGAAATGACTTCTAACACTAACCTATGGGTTGTCATTTTCAAAAATAAAATGGACTTAAGAATGGTGAGGACCAAGGATATGAATGTTAGTAGTATAGCCAATATACAGACTGTGAGCACACGTTTACATTTGCACACACATAAAGCCCCGTCGTCTCGCAAAACGCTGTCTTGTATATTTAATAATTCCCTTGATACCTGTCCTTGCATGATACCTCCATGATATCCCCCCCTTGGAACAGGTCACATCATATCACTGACCCAGACAGCACTCCAAAGACATTATTTCCCTTCCTTCTTCTTGGGCAATTAGCTTTGTTCTGTACATCTAACTCTACAATTAGCTCATAAAGTGCATCTATAAAACGGGAAAACTCGAAACCCGTTTGCCATAACAGTCGGACGGCCACAGATTACAGTATAGCGGGTTAATTAAATGATTTTACTAAGCCATTATTTTTCCGACAGATATTGACGATATCGAGTCCGTGTAGCTTGCCATTCTCCTGCCACTAAATTACGTTGACTTTTGGCATAGTGTGTGTGTGCGTGTGTGTGTGTCTGCATGTCTGTGTGTGCATGTGTGTTTTTTAATTTGACTGTTGGTGTGTGTGTGTGTGTCTGTGTGTGTGTGTGTATAAATGTGTATGTGTCTGTGTGTGTGTGTGTGTGTGTGTCTCTTGCTCTCTGTCTCTGTATCTGTGTGTGAGTGTGTGTGTTTTATAGCAATAGCTTTGTGCTCACTGACCGCACACGATGACGATGACTCGATCGGACAGCAGTCAGTGGCGTTCCACATTCTCCTCGGAGAGCACTTTCCGTTCCCGCGGGACGCACCACTCCATATTTCCGAGGAGCCTGTCCGCGGTATTCCGTGTCTCCTTCGATTACCCCCCCCCCCCCACACACACACACACACACACACACACACACACACACACCGCAATCGCCACGCTGGACAGAGGGGCCACTTAAATGTCTGTGTTGTTGGGTAACACAATACCTGCCAACTGTTTATGTGATCAATGACGAGGGCACTCACAAGCTGGCCTGGGTTAATGTGGCCCATTTGACTCAATTACCTTAAGCACAGTGCCGACCGGGAGAGGGAGATGGAGAGGGACAGACAGTGTGTGTGTGTGCGTGTGTGTGTGAGGTAGAGAGAGAGAGAGAGAGAGAGAGAGAGAGAGAGAGAGAGAGAGAGAAAGAGAGAGAGAGAGAGAGAGATGGGGTAGCATGTGTGTGGCTCTGGTGGAGCAAGAGAGAGAGAGAGAGAGAGAGAGAGAGAGTGTGTGTGTGTGTGTCAGAGAGAGAGAGAACGAGGGAGAGAGAGAAAGAGAGAGAGAGAGAGAGAGAGAGATGGGATAGCATGTGTGTGTGTGTCTGTGTCAGAGAGAGAGAGAGAGAGTGTGTGTGTGTGTGTGTGTGTGTGTGTGTGTGTGTGTGTGTGTGGTGTATGTGTCAGAGAGAGAGATAGAGGGGCGGGCAGCAGATAGAGAAGAATGAGGGATCACATAACTCTGCCTGACCGCCTTAATCTCTCTCTGTCTTTCTCTCTCTCTCTCTCTCTCTCTCTCGCTCTTTCTCTCTGTCTCTCTCTCCGTCTTTCTTTCTCTCTCTCTCTTTCTTTCTCTCTCTGTCTTTCAATGTCTCATGAAGATCCATTCTTTCTTTCTTTGATGAATCACAAGAGCTTATTCCATCTAAAATGGCATATGCACGCCCACTGCACACATCTGCACACACACACACACACACACACACATACACACACACACACACACACACACACACACACACACACTGCATGGAAGTATACATGTGTGTGTGTGTGTGTGTGTGTGTGTGTGTGTGTGTGTGTGTGTGTGTGTGTGTGTGTGTGTGTGTCCAGTCAGATTCCATGTCAGGGCCCTGCCAGATGGATACATTGTCTGCTGGCGTAGATAATTCTCACACTTATGCTGCAATCAGAGGGAATAATGGCTCGCTCAAACAACCTGCCCAAATAAATGGCAGCAGTTTATATTGAACACAATCCCATTAGTCAACCTGTAATAAATGACCTCTTCCACCATGTGGAGGGAGGGCTGGTAATGTGTGTGTGTGTGTGTATGTGTGTGTGTGTGTGTGTACCACTCTTCACTACTGAGAGTGTTGGAGCTTAATGAAATGGTCTTTTGTCTGCTTGGTTGAACTCATTTGATTTTTTTTTCCCTCCTTCCCTCCTTCTCTCTCTCCTTCTCTCTCTCTCTTTCTCCCTCTCTCTCTCCCTCTCTCTCTCTCTCTCTCGCTCTCTCTCTCCCAGAGGCCCTCCTGTATCCTGTGATAAGTCTTCAAACCACTGAAGCCTGTAATGACTCCATTACCGAGACCCCTGCCAGTGTGTGTGTGTGTGTGTGTGTGTGTATGTATGTGTGTGTGTGTGTGTGTGTGTGTGTGTGTCCAGCCCATTATCAACTGTAATCATTTTGCACTCAGGCTGAGAATGAGGTCCAATGCTGATCTACATCCTCAGTAAAAGTCACACATGCGCACACACACACACACACACACACACACACACACACACACACACACACACACACACACACACACACACACACACACACACACACACACTGATATTAGCTGGGTAATTATAATGGAGGGGAGTCATCATTAAATACTCAGACAAGACAGCAGGTCAATTGCAAGTTCATTTTCTTTTGGTCTTATGAGGCATACAAACACATGTGCACACACAGAAACACATTCGTATACACACAACACACACACACACACACACACACACTCAGAGAGAGAGAGAGAGGGAGGCAAATTTGATGCTAACTACTCATCTGTGCCTGGTAAGTGACCTGACGTTTGCAAGTAGGTCCACACCATCATTACTACTTAATGTTGAAACAATTCATTTTCTGCGTCGGAAGGAAATCCATATGGTACAGAGGGGTTGAGAGCCAGCAGCTGCTGTCTCTGTCAGCAATGAATTATTAATTCCTGTCGGATAACAGCCTTCACCTTTGCATTACAGTGCCTTATTAAAATTAAATTAATAAAATTTACACTTCATAGTATAATAACGAATAGAAAAATAGAGAGCTATGAGATATCTACCCTATACATAGAATTAGTACATGGAACATTGCTAGAGCATTTTAAATTTCTCTATGTTTCTAAATTTAAACCTCTATATTTAAAATCTCTATATTTCTACAGTATATCAAAATTTGTTTAATGAAGCATCCCTTCCTCTGTATGGGAGTCAATGCTATATCGGAATGAACTGTTAGTCTATAGTGGAGAAAGTAGAGGGCTCATTTCTACAGGAGTCTCTTGCTGAATCTCAAGCATCACTGTGGGGAACTGGTTAAAGGAACAATGGGAGACAGGCTCATTTTCCAACTCCCCTAGAGTTGAACACCGTTTTGCCATTTTTATTTAATGTATTCAGCCAATCTCCGGACCTGCCAGATCTGGCGATCGGCTGAATGGATTCCAAAACCAGTAAAACTCAACTGTTTAACTCTAAGGGAGGTGGAAAATGAGTCTATTTCCCTCACAGAAAAAGGTGGAGTGTTCCTTTAACATCATCATCAAGTGGCGGTCTCTTCATCGCCCCCCCTCCCCGTCTTATCCCTCCCCAAAAGAGCTGCACAGCAGGAGACCCCCCCACCACCACCACCACCATCAAAACCACCACCACCACGACACCCCCACCCTTTTTTTCACCGAGGTGAAGATGGATGAGTCACCAAAGCAAATAAACAAAAGGGGTAGAGAAAAGCAAACAAACACACACACACAGGATAGATAGATAAATAAATAAACTACTCCCTGGAAGAAAGAAAGAAAGAAAGAAAGAAAAAAAAAACCTTGAGCTTTTTAGCCTGAGGGAACAGAATAGCCTAAACCTGTCCCTGGCCATATTAAAGCTGTCACTGTAGATCTATACTCAGGGTTATGATGAATGCTGAGGCAAACCGCATGGGGCAGGCTGCAAGCACACTGCAGCCCTGAGCAGTCATTTGAGCAAAGGGTTGGGGAAATAACAAGCCACACATTTAGGTAATTGTAGCATCCCTCTGCGTTGCTCTGAGAGCCATTATGAGGTCATAAATCACATTCTACCAGCTTCCTCTCTCTCTCTCTCTATCTATCGCTCTCTTTCTCTCTCTATTTCACTTGTCTTCTGTTTTGAC
>CM059283.1:19576872-19601872 GCA_030347295.1 Setipinna tenuifilis
CTAACAAAAAAGGCAGTTGTTTGCTAAACCATTATACTCTCTCTCTTTCTCTTTCTCTGTCTCTTTCTCTTTCTTTCTCTCTCTCTCTCTCTGTTTCTATCTCATTTTCTCTCTCTTGCTGTCTCTATCTTTCTGTCGCCTATACACTCCCTTTCTCTTTTTTCTCTCTTGCTCCCTCTCTCTTTGTGGGGAATCACCCACAGGGCTAGGAGCCTGAGGCTACTCTTCAGACCTTCCAGACCAAAGGCACTCTGTAATCATCCTCTCTCGTGGATGGCAAAACATCTCCATCCTCTCCTTTCCTCGCTCGCTTCTCTTCTTTTCTCTTCTCCTCATCTCTATTCCCCCTCTCTCTTTTCTCTCTCTCTCTTTCTATTCCATCCTTTCCTCATTTCTCTTCTTTCCTCTTCTCATCAGCTCCATCCCCTCCTCTCTCTTTTTCTCTTACTCTTTCTATCCTCTCCTTTCCTTGTTCCTCTTCTTTCCTCTTCTCCCCCTCTCCATCCCTCTCTCTCTCTTTTTTTATCTTCTCCTCTCCTCGCTTCTATTTTTTTCTCTTTTCCTCATCTCCATCTCTCCCCCACCTCTCTTTCTATCTTCTCCTGCTTCTCTTCTTTCCTCCTCTCATCTTCATCCCTTCTTCTTCCTCTCTCTCTCTCTTTTTTTGTCCTTTGCTTTCCTCCTCATCTCCATCCCTCTCTCTCTCTCTCTCTCTCTCTCTTCTCCTGCATTAGCCTCAGTATAGCCCTGAGCCAGTGCACAGTCATCAGCTAATGTGTGTGTGTGTCTCTCCCCTCACTATGACTCACCCAAGTGACACAGCACAGTCCCTTCCCCAGCACGCAGGAGAGGAGCAATAGGTCCCCCGCATAGGCATGCGTTTAAGCAGCCTTCATCGACTCACTCGTCTCGTCACTTCACTTCACTTCACTCACCACCTGTTCCAGCACTTACAGTGCCTGCTGGCAAATCAGGAGGGCCATTGCTTTGGGCTGCCACACAGTAAAACAGGGAGGGTGGGCTAGGGCTGTGTTTCTCACCCCCCTGGACTGACGGACAGTTGACGACGACACCATGCCAATACTCTGTAGGCCCTGTGACATGCAGAGATCAGCTGTTTTTTTTATAGTGAGATAGAACGGAAGGAAGGAAGGAAGGTAGGGAGGAAGGATGGAAGGAAAAAAGAAAGAAAGAAAGAAAGAAAGAGAGGGTGACCAAGATAGTGGAAGAGAAAGAGAGAGAGAATGCAAAAGAGAAAGATAGAGAGAGAGGGAGAGAAAGAGGGAGAAAGAAAGAGAGCGAGAAAGAGGGAGAAAGAGAGAGAGAGAGCGAGAAAGAGATAGATGGAAGAGCTGTGATTGACAGCTGGCTGTGGCGAGCTGATATGGTACAAGCTGCCTTGGCAGGGGGTTGAGCTGTCACTGGATTGGCTGGTTCATCAGTCTGGGGAGGTGATTGACAGCTGAAAGCTTCTGCTCTCCGTGGGCTCATCTCCAGCTGTAAGCGCTCAGGGCCGAATTAATTAGCTATTGAACCATCCATCACTGCCAACATGTGCCCCAAAAACCCCATACAATGGAGAGATATTACTGTAACATAATTACCTCCACTTTCTGTCACTTCTCCAGGATTTTTTTCGCATTTGAAGTAGTTTTGATACGATTACAAAGTATATTGAAATTAGTGTTTTAAAATCACCAGAACCGGGGCAGCCACTGGTATTTTGATATTTTTTTAGTTGAGCTGAAATGTATCTCTCTACAGGTGCTGTTCAGGGACATTTTAATAAAAAACAAACCCACATACACACAACAACAACAACAACAACAACAACAACAACAACAACAACAACAATGCCAGCAACAGAAATTTCTGTGTATAAATACTATCAATGTGTACAATTTGGGTGGCATCTTCTAATATGTCTCGTACTAATAACATCTAATATGCCCATATTTTGTTTTTGATTTTTTTTATTAAAACATATTTAGAAAATTTGGACACCGGTGTACAGTAATTGACAGGAAATGTGTCGAATACTCTTTCGTCATTCTACGATCACCTTTCACCTCTCGTCAGTAGCCGTATCCACAAAGGTAAAGTGTTATATGGCGCTCGCTCGCTCGTTCTGTAGTCGGCACCAGGCTTCCATCGTGTGGTAAGACTGTGAAGCACTGTTCCCCATTGGCCCCACTCTACTCTCTCCCCTTCCCTTCCTGTGTCTGTGTGTGCAGATAAACAGCCAGCCATCTCTGTGTGAGAGACTAACTGTATAATTATACTCCTGGCATTAGAATTGTTTTTCAGGGCCACGGAAACAAACAGGGAACAGGGATGCTGAAGTGAACCCTGTCCTCAGAATAAATGATCCCCATTAAAAAAGTGTGCAGGGGTGTGTGTAAGTGTCTGTGTGTGTGTGTTTGTGTGTGTGTGTGTTTGTTTGTTTGTGTATGCGTATGTGTGTGTGCATGTGCCTGAGTGTATATATGTGTGTCTGTGTGTGCATGTGTGTGTGTGTGTTTGCATGTATATGTATATGTTTGTGTGTGTATGTGTGTGTGTGTGTGTATTTGTGTGTCTGTGTTTATGTTTGCGAGAGTGCGCGCAAGAGAGAGTGAGGGTTTGAAGGTCTTTGTCATGTGTTTGATAGATGCGAGGGTGATGGGTCCTGGCAGAGGATCATATTTCATGTAAATGATGATGGTAAATGATTATCCAAAAACTATGAGCAGGTGTTACTTCGCCATGCCAACTTTGGCGCTCTCCCAAAATAACAGTTTTGACTAATTAATTACCCTTGTGCTGTGCTGCTGCTGCTGCTCTCTCTCTCTCTCTCTCTCTCTCTCGTTCTCTCTCTCTCCCGTTCCCTCTCTGTATGTATGTGTGGATTTGTGTTATGTGTATGTGTTTGTGTTAAAAAAAAACACTCAGTTTAATCTCTAGTGCAACTATCTGCTTAAAAACGCTGTTATTTGAAAAATTCTAATTAATTATAATTATTATTCAGTGTTAAAATATATATCTGGATATGGCTGAGAAACAGGGCATCTTGTTTCCTTGTGCATCATTTTTGCTTTATACTCTGAAAATGTAGATGAATTCATGTTTATATTCAGTTTTCTCTATCCATATGTCTGCATGTTGTGTGTGTGTGTATGTGTGTTTTATTGTGCTTTGAAAAGCCTTGTTTGTGCCAGGTGACCTAATGTAATGTAGTGTGTGTGTGTGTTTGTGATTTCAGGCGATGCTAAATAATGGGAGATGTCAGCATAAGGAGACATTACCCTCATCTCCTGATAGAGGGCAGCATTGAGTCACAAGCCCAGTCTATTCCTGTCAAATAACAATCTCCTTAACCAAACACCTTTAAATGCAGTTTAATGGAAAGCCTATATCAGTCACATTTTCAGTCACAAAACAAGAAAAAAAAATCACTGTGGCAAAATCAGTATTTTTTTATTTTATTTTATATCACGTTGAGATTCAGAAGGATGTCATCCACATGTTCCGCATGTTGCCATGGCAGAGGGTCAACATTTTATTGCTATTTTCTGGCGCTAACACCATATGATACGATTTCCAGTTTTAATTAAGCCCTAACCTTTTAAAACACCACACACTTAATTGTTAATTAATTTTAACCACTAATGGCAAAACATTTGTCATATTTGACTTTATAATGATTGAGTCAATTATCATTCCAGCGCCACATTGTGAGTAACAAATATATTATTACCTTTTTTTTTAGTAAGTTAGGCTTTAATGAATGGTAAATAAACTGTATAAACCATTCATGATATACTCATACATCAACGGCAGTGAAACCGTCCCCTCGATTACCCCCAGGTACTGGTGAATATATTTATTGCATCTGGCCATAATTTCAGTCTCTGTTTCTGGTCATAAATAAATATCACTGTGACATTGATATTCATGGCCCTAAGGTAAAACTAAGTAGTCTGTCACACTGAAATCCTCTCTATTGCTCTCTCTTTTCCTCCTCTCTTACTCACTTACTCAGTCACACACACACACACACACACACACACACACACACACACACATTCCTCCTTCACTTCAATCTCACTCTATCTCTCTATACAGCAGCAGACACACTAACAGTGTGTGTGTGAGTGTGTGTGTGTAACTGAGAAAGAGAGAGAGAGAGAGAGAGAGAGCAGAAAGGAGAAGAGAGGAGAGGAGAGAGACACCCACAGACACACAGTGTCCTGCATCCAGCGGCGTTTGCCATTTAAGCCGTGTGAATAATTGAGCAATAGCATTTGCGTTGCTTCTCCGCGTGAGTCTTGTCTATAAAAGCTTCTTTAGATCTGTGTTGGCCTCTCCCAGGGAAACTCTTTTTTGCCCACCACAAAAAACCCAATCACCACTTAATGCAACTTCCACTCATTGGCCAATGAAAAAGGCATTTGAGTTATTAGGCTCCTGTAATTTTTTTTCTTTTCTTTTTTTTTTTTAAATGTACTTGCTGGGCTGCTGTAGAATTCAAAAAGGTTCTGGCTTTGATGTGGTCTCTAGCTGGTCGACACACACACAAAAATCAATTTCTAATGAAAGTTTGCAAGGGGGTCGGGTGCTGTTATAATATTCAGCAACAAGTATTATTAAAAAGGGAAGCGTTTTGCGTCCCCCTGTTAGTATTCCTCAGTTGTTTAGTTGATGTGTTTGTATGCAATGATTGTAGTGATGGTTTGTAATTGCAATTGTGTGTGTGTGTGTGTGTGTGTGTGTGTGTGTGTGTGTGTGTGTGTGTGTGTGTATGTGTGCGCGGGTATGTGCATGTAAGTCCGTTCAATCACTTTTATTTCTAAATGTTCTTAATTTCTCTGCACTGATGACACTGCGTTGACCTTGCGTAGAAGAGTGTGATTTTTTCAAAACCCGTGTCCTCAAGAGCAAGGGGAAGAAACCCGAAAAGCATTTGCAAGTGCGGCATTGTTCCCACTTAATTAAAGCTTTATGTGCCGGTGGATCGGGTTCGGAGGATCACACCTCGCGCCTGTTTTCCAGTGAGACGTCATGTTAGTTTAACCTCATCCAGACACCCCACTGGCTAAGCTGGCAATCAGAAACAAAACAGAATTAAGTTACAAGTGTCTAACAGAAACGCGTGGGTGCCCCGAGCCTGCGAGATTGGCTGGGATTAGGGCTGTATTTTCATTTAATCACTTTTTAGTCCACCACCCCCCCACCCCCCCTCCAAAAAAAGAGACGCCCACCCCCACTCCCACCCCACCCCAAAAGAAGTGTACTGAAATGAGCTACAGACAAACGGGCCTTGTTAGGATGTTTGTTCTGGACCGGCCCGGTTACCTGCCGTGTGGGGGTGAGCCAAAATGCCTTCCTAAGATCCCCCTTTATTTGGTCAATCTTGCAAAGGGTTCCACACACATACACACACACACAGACAAACACACAGACAAACACACAGACAGACACACACACACACCAAACATAATTGTCCCAGTGTTTTTTTTTTCCCCTCCAGTCAAAAAATATGCGTGCCTTATTATCCATGCGAATTAATGATCCTCTTTTCTCATGATTCTTTTTTTTTTCCTTTTCTTGCTTTGAAAAACACTATCAAGGGACATTGGGAGAAACTTGGAAGGTGACATTTTCAGCAGAATCACCCTCTTGCCTGATTTCTTCCCTCCCTCCCTCCCTCCTCTCCTCTCAGCCTGTATGGCGAGAGGGCATTAGCCTGAAGGGCTTTCAGAGCGTTCACCTTTGATTGTATTTCCACTTTGTGTTTTTTCACCCCCCCACCCCCCCTTTTGTGTCCTCAAAAATGAAAAATATTCATCGAGATGGTGGGGGAAAAAAAGGGAAAAGTAAAGGGGGGGGGAGAAAGAAAAAAAATATCCCCCCACTCACTCACTCACTCACTCTCAGAGGAAGCGCTTTAGCACAAACGAGTGCAAATAGGTAGATGAAAGCAAGCCTCTCCGCCTGAAAAAATAAACAGGTTTAGAATCTGATGCATGAAGACTTCAGAGCCTCTCGTGCTCAGCGTAACGTCTTTGACTCAGCCTCGGAGAGAGGAGAGAGGGGAGAGGGGGGGGAGAGAAGCCTATTTTGGCTTGTGTGAAAGCCAATTGACCACAGCGTGAGACAGAGACAAGTTCATTTCACCCGCCCCCTCCTCTGCTCTACTCCTCCCTAACCCACCCCATCACCGACACACAAAAATAGAGACCAAAAAAAATAGTGGTGAAAGGGGGTGAAATAAAAGAAAAAAAATCACACACACACACACTGACACACACACACACACACATGCATGCGCTCATGCACATGCATGTACACACTACACACACACACACACATGCATACACACACAAAATAAACTGCCCATCATTTACACCTGTATGAAAAAGGCAACAGGAACTGAACTGAACTGAGGTGATTGACAGCAGGTCTGAGGGAGGAAGAAAAAAAACTCCCCAAATAGTTACATAGACAGGCAGTGGTTCTTAACAGTGTTTGCTTCACAGCCATTCTCGACCACAATTCCCAAACTCTGACTTTCCCTCTGCAAACTTTTAATTATTTATCTTAACCGACAAACTAAACTAAACTAAAAATGTCGAGGAATGATGAATCCGGGGGAAGATAAAAGGGAAAACTCATCTTGTGAAAAGAAACTAGATGTGAGGCGCAGATCAATGAGACTCAAAAAAAAAGAAAGAAAGAAAGAAAAAAAAAAACGCCAGATGTTTACTTGGTGACTGGCTACCAGATGAGTCGATGTGGAAGAGGCCACACTTGAAGCCATGCAAGGGTCTCCAAGAGTGTCATTTTGTCTCTCTTTTAAAAAAAAAGAAACGAAGTGGAGAGGACAAATCAAAAGCACATTTTGTTCACAGGATGTGGTGTAGACACTGGGCGATAATGTGAGATATGGCGCATAAGGTCGGATTATTCTCTCGTGGCATTGGACAATGTGCGTGTAAATCCCTACCGCCCCACTCACACACACGCCCCCGACCCCCCCTTTCTGCCTGTCACCACGGCTACAGCCTGTGTCCCCTTATCTCACACATGCTGAATTCAGTTACAAATCAGTGACATTCACACTGAACTGTACAGTTACATGTGTGTGTGTGTGTGTGAAAGCAGAAACTCATGACCTAACACTAGGGGTACATTCCAGGTGTTAACATACCAACTGTGCTCACTTCAGATTCATTCATCTTTTTCGAAAACTATAAATACATGACAAGCACAGTTATACAGTTTCAGAAGATGTGTTTTTTTAACACATCAACATTTTTTAAATCATGATCTTCACGGTTAATGGTGTTCATAAATCCATATAAAGACATTGTGTAAAGGTTTCGGTTACATGTAATGTTGTGAAGTACCATGGAGGCCCTTCTGTCCCCCCTTGTGTGCGAGTCGAGTGGTGGAATATTTTCACGATTATGTGGTCTCTAAACACAAATATATAAAACATTCCCCCGTGAATGAGATTCAAACAAACACACGTAGCAGTAATATATTCTAAAAGCCGTATACCTAATTGCACATTTGATCTAAGTTGGATATAAACCAGATAGACGTTAGCAGTGTTTGCCCTCCGTCTAAGCATTTCTGCCAGCGAGGCTGTTATCGTCTAATATTTCCCTGAGCAGACATGGTCGACAGACCACAACTTCTCATCCCGGCATAAATCTTTCATCTGTTCCTTATCCATAATTGATAGGATCACACAGCGGTTAGGCATACAGGTGTGTGTGTGTGTGTGTGTGTGTGCACGTGTGTGTGTGTGTGTGTGTGTGTGTGTGTCTAGGTCTAAGAGACTCTTCCACCACCCTGGACGTCTCTATATCGACTTACTTACCTCTTCAACCTTGGCAAACATATTTATGCAGTCTCACACCACCAACACACAAACACACACACACACACACACAAAGAGACACACTAGCACACATCAACAGCCTAATCCATGGACTGTCAGGAAGGAACCCAACTAAATTTCACAGAAAATAGAGCAAGTAAGACAGAAAGCCACTGCAGTCTCTGCCCTCTTTATTTGCCTTTGTGTTTCAAATGATGCTTTGACCCAGCCCCACTGTAAAGGAGTCCCCCTCTCCCCACACTCACACACACACACACACACACACACACACTGCTACGTTTGTGCTCTCCACCCCCAGCATAAACCCCACAAAGGAATGGAATAGATCATCCCCCATCCTCAACACACACACACACACACTAACATATACACTTAGGCACATGCACACACACACAAACACACACACTCAGGCACATGTACACACTAATACGCACACACACACACACACACACACACACACACACACACACACACACACACACACACACACACACACACACACACATTATACACCCACACTCAGGCACATGTACACACTAATACGGACATACACACACACACACACACACATTATACACACACATACAGGCCATCTCCATCTCCTTCACAACCCTGCAGGAGCCCAGACAGGCCATGAGCAGCCCTGGATATTATCATGTCAAAATATGCCCATCAGTTAATCGCCATGGTTACGCAAGGCCCTTAAAGGTTATGATATAGAATTTCGCCACTTCTGTCGGGCTATGATATTTCATTTCCTGAGTCGGGGGTGACACTAATGTTGGCCCCGCGCAGGTACCATGGGGGCTAGTGGGGAGCTCCCCATGGAGCGCCTCCTCTCTCCAGTGACTGACGCACAGATGTGTATTATTTTCATGTGAGTGGATTTTGCGGTGGGGGAGGGAGGTGGGGGGTGATGGGTAACAGAGGGTGGAGGAGTGGGTTGTGGGTGGTGGGAGGGTTGGGGCGGGGGGGGGGGGGGGGGGGGTATGCAGGGGGAAGTCGGTAGTGTGGGGAGAATGGCAGGGAATATTGCATTAGTAGTCTCTAATCTGGTTAGGCTAATCTCTGGCCCCTTTGGCCAAGCTATAGGAATGAGAGAGAGAGAGAGAGAGAGAGAAAGAGCGAGAGAGAGAGATGCAGAAAAGGGAAGAGTGGTTTAAATGGTAGCAGGAGAGGA
Source organism: Setipinna tenuifilis (assembly GCA_030347295.1). Classification (NCBI taxonomy): domain Eukaryota; kingdom Metazoa; phylum Chordata; class Actinopteri; order Clupeiformes; family Engraulidae; genus Setipinna; species Setipinna tenuifilis. Next base: position 19,585,941 of record CM059283.1, read on the forward strand.
AGGCAAAGCAGGCAGGCAGGCAGGGAGGGAGGGAGGGAGGGAAGGAGGGAGGGAGGGAATCTTCTGCTTTTCAATCACAGCAGCCTATGCCCTCGAGTGTGATGATAGTGGAATCAGAGGGAATGCAAAAAAGCCCCACTCCACCACTCTGTTCAGGAAACATTGCTACATACTGCTGTGTGTGTGTGTGTGTGTGTGTGTGTGCGTGTGACAGAGCGAGAGATAGAAGGTATGTGCGCTAGTTTGTTTTTTTATACATTTTTTTAAAATTTCAAAAAATATTAATGAAATACAACTGAACTTTATACGGCACAAACAAATACTACTTTTATTAGAAAACACGTCGAAAAAAAAAATCACAAAACAACAACAACAACAAAAATGTTAATTCACTTAACACCTTACACGCTATTCCTGAGGGTTGGCACCCAGGCACGAAAGACAATACCTATTTGTTTTTTATATGACTCAAACTATGCTTCAACAATCCCCTCGTGGCTTTTAATGCTTTTAATAAGCACCTGATGGAATTGTGATTCTTAAATACACCGTTGTTACTATTCTTGACACCAAGCACAGCGGTGCACAAGGAGATCATTTAACAGCCAGACGAGCAGCAAATTTATTTTTTTCTCCCTCTGATTTATCACCAAAATGAACAGATAATAGAGCAGAGTGAAAGAGTGGTGAATGCGAGCATAAACAGATGGAGGCAAACTGATAGAAGAGAAGGATGGTAATGGGAGGAAGATGGTAAGGAGAGGAGAGGCGAGGAGAGAGGAGGGAGGAGAGAGGTGGACTGAATGAGATGCAGAAGAAGGCAGAAGGGGAGAGAGGATGCCATGAGGTTTCTTTTTTTTCCTTCTTCTTCTTCTTCTTCTTCTTCTTCTTTTTTTTCCGAAAGGCACAGTCCCCCTACCCCCCTGTGCATGTTTAAGGTCTGTGTGCTTCATTTGAATGTGATTGGTTATGCACGCAGGAAAAGCCCATTAGAGACGCGAGGGTGGAGAGGTGGTTGGGGGTGGTGGTTTGGGGGTGTGGTGGTGGTGGGGAGGCTCATGGCTTTATCCAGAGCACCCCACACTCATGAGGTCTGAGGTGTGGCCTTTTCAAGGAAGCAGAAATCCAGACCACCACACACAGACCAGGTACACACACACACACACACACACACACATTAATATATACACACACACACACATACGCGCACACACACGTACGCGCACACACAAATTCAGAAGCAAATGCATATGATATACAGATGCGTGCACATACACGCCTATTACTGATAATCATGCTTGCACACACTCTCTCTCTTTCTCTCTCTCTTTGTCAAGCAGGCACATGTGCACACACATACAGACAGCACCACATAAATAAAAGTCAAGTGGAGACAGATGAGAGACAGATTTTGGGGAGTAATTGTGAAAACATCTTCACCATTTGCGCGTTAATGGCTGCACTGTGAATGAACTGCGTCAGGCACATGTGTTCGCTCATCTGGTCACAGTTAGTTTGTCACAGAGCTTTAAACCGATGCTGCAGCTAATTAAAGCTGGCCCCCGATGCTCCGAAGGTCACACGGTAACGGGCAGGGTCGTTGCTATGGTAATTATGAACAGCTTGCAATGATATGGTCCTCTGTGTGACCTTTCATAATTGCTGCTAATGTGAAATGTTGCAACGCAGTCCCTGTGGCTTCTCTGAGGTATTTAGAATCGTCAACACTTATCTTCCAGAGTGACAAATCCCTCCCACGTGTTGCTGTTGAGCTAATGTGCGCTTGAAAGCCTCACACACCCTCACGTTTGCTGTTAGACAGATATGGCATTGTAGACTATTTAATGTCATATTTTGAATTATACCGCCTATTCTGTATTTTCATTTAGAATATTAAACAGGTAACCGCCATTTGTTATAGGGTTACAAAACATAAATGCCAGTCCCCAGGCATAATAACGGACATATGGGTTTGTTTCCTGCGAACCGATGGCGTTGAAAAGAATTGTGAATTGACCAGACGTCACAGGGCGCATTGGGGAGAGAAGAGGCCAGGCAGCAGGCGCTTTCCAGTGTTGTTATGCGACACCACACTCCTTAGCATCTGTGTCTGCTAATGAGATGATTTCTGTTGTGTTTTATCTAATCTCCTAGGATAGCCCATTAGCATCTCCAAAGAGAGGGGGGAGAGATGGAGAGATAGAGATAGTGGGAGAGATGGATAAATGGATAAGCAGAAGGAAAGAAACAAGGCGTGGGAGAAAATGGGGTGTGTGTAAAGAAAACGAGATAGGTACGGAAGATAGAAAGCGAAGCATTACCAACAACATGAGAAAGAATTAACAGGAGAAATTACGCAGCAACGACAAATACAGAGGCACTGGAAGCGATAACTAGAGGCTGAAGTATAAAGCCGGAGGAAGAGAGAGAGAAACGACCGTCTGCTCAGGGCACAGGCCCAGGCTGTGGAGCGAAAGAAGAGAGAGGAGAAGAGAAAAGATACGCCACTCCGCCTCCGTGCCTCCTGATGGACAGAGCCAGGCGGAGCGGCAAGCGATAACACTCTTCCCCGTTTCAAAGCGCTCTCTAATGGGTCCCTTATGGATGCCAAGCGGCGGGGAGGAGAGGAGGAGGTTAATTTGGCCGTGCCCAGGTGAGAGACAGTCTCTCCCTCTCTCTGTCTTTCGCTCCCGCTCTCTCTGTCTCTCTCAGTGCTGTAATGATTATTAACTAGCTTCAAGTGCCTAAGGAGCCAGGGGAGCTAGCCCCTTCCCTTAGCCACATCAGAGAGTGGAGGGAAATCAGTATGCTAATGAGAGCCTAGTGCCGCTGTTTTTATTTCCTCTAATCACCCTGTCTCCACCACGATCTTTGGGGACACTGTACGTTCAGAAACACACACACGCACACACACACACACACCCATGCACACATCCCTCTTCCTCTCTCACCCACACAGACACAAACACTCCGTTGAGTGGGAGTGTGGAGGCATAGGAATAGTCGCACACACACCCACGTAGCCGTCCCAGTCTTATAAATATTTCTCCTTTTTCTGCCTCCTTTCTGTTACTCAAAAGAACAACAAAGGCATATGTCTCTATAGAGAAGGAGAGGGAGAGAGAAAGAGGGAGAGAGAGGAGATCTGGCCTGCCTGATTCAGCGAGGGTTTTGATTTTTAAAGAGGTGGGTTTGCTGTTTAAAATAGCAGGTAAATCATCATGACAAGTCTTAAATGGTCTAACACAGCCACCATTGTTAGTTTTAACAAAAGAAACACAATGCGCTCAGGCTATTTGATCAAGTTGCTTAGCCAACGTCTTTCCACAAAAAGGGCTTTGTAATAGTATTAATTTTTATTAATGTCATGCATTTGCACCTACTGAGGCCTACCTGTCTAAATGCCAATTAGCACGAATTTTAACACATTTTAATCTACACACTGTTCCAGGCTACTTTAGGGCCTACATACATTTTTAATTCACCAAAAGGGGCTTAGCTAGACTGAAATGATATAAAAACGCCATAATAATTCATCCAGTCTTATTCATTCATGATCCAGCAGCATTCATAAGGAGTCTCTCTCTCTCTCTCTCTCTCTCTCTCTCTGACTCTCACTCACTCTCTCTGTCCATCTGCATGTCTGGAGTGAATCTCTTTCAGCTGCCAAACACAGAGCAGAGAGACAGAGGGAGCGAGAGAGAGAGAGAGAGAGAAAGCGGAAGGGACACAGGGAGATAAGAGAGTTCTTCAGTTACCAAACACATTTCATCAATATTTTAATATTGAACAGCAGGTCTGAAAATACCCCATTCATTTGGTGTCCTTGAGTGAGGAAATACTGGTAATTGTATGAAGCAATGAGTAAATGTGTTGGCCTCCAATAGCAGACTAATGAGAGAGGCTGATAGTACCATTTACATGTAAATAAAACCTTGGGATTTCTTATGGTGGCTGTGTGTGTGTGTGTGTGTGTGTGGAGAGAGAGAGTGAGATAAAAAAGAAAGAAAGAAAGAAGTTCTCTTGTGGTCAGTCAGTTAGATTTTGTATCTCTGGCCATCTCATTCTTTTAGCCCATCTCCTTTTTATGCTGCTGCAGTCGAAATGCTAAATGCTAATATGAAGGAAATGAGATGGGGCATCTTAGGCAAAACACACACACAGACACACACACACAGACTTAAACTAAGAAATATGTTCTCTCTCTCTCTCTCTCTCTCTCTCTCACACACACACACACACACACACACACACACACACACACAAAGCTTTCTCATAGGGCCTCCTGAGGAATCCCCCCCCCCTTTAGAAAAGCCCACACTGATAAATAGATGATACAGGGGAGGACATTTTCTCTCCTAAATAGATGTTTTAAACATATTACTCATACATCCGGACCTGCCCAAGGGTTAGACAGGAGGAAAAAGAGACCGCCTGCAAAAAAAAAAAGAGAGGCAAAATTGATGGAGGGAGTGAGCGAGTTAGAGAGAGAAAGAGAGAGAGAGAGAGAGAGAGAGAGAGAGAGAGAGAGAGAGAGAAAGAGACTCTCAGTAATGTATAATGCATTCAAGAGATGATCAGTAAGGCATTACACACCAGCCCAAGGGCAGGCAATAGATTGAGTTCTCTGGAGTATCAGAGAAATCAGTCCCCTCTGAAGAACAAACACGCTGAATGGATTTGCCAGGACCCAGAGCTTCGACTTGACTTCAGAGCAGACAAATACCTGAAGGTGAAACTGTCACAATGAACTGCATCTCTTTCTTTCCTCCCTTCACTGTCTGTCTCACAAGAAAACATTTTCTTTAAAAATATCATTGCAGGATTTAAACTGGTCATATAAACTGTACTTAAGTTAAGAAGATGGTAACTAAAAAAAAACCTATTTTGGATTCATCTTTAAATTGATATATAATAGGCGGTTGTCACATTTGAAAAATTACACATCAACATGAAATATAGGCAAATAAAATCTATGAAGATATATATGTTTTTTTCGTGCACAGAATACGTCTGAAATAGGATGGTTCAAAATGTGATTTAAATCCAGTCAGTCATAGCTTTCAGTAATGAGCCCTCGTTTATGTGCACAATAAAACAAGATGGAAAACATTTGTGCAGAAAGTGTACAAATACGAAGGCCGTTGAAATAGTAAATTGCAAAAGTGTTTAATTTGTCTCTTCACGATTTACTGAGTAACTGCTACATAAAATGTCTGTGTCATACCGAAGCATGCAAGCACGGTGGAGACAGATGGAAGACCATTCTACATGGTTTTTTTTGTTTGTTTTTTCTCAGAGAAGTGTGGTCATCTGTGTTTCCTGACTGTGGACAACATCAGTACATCACACGTGTTGACGTCAAGGTAAAAAGTTCAATTACATAAGGACGTACATAGAGCCGTCATTTAGAGAAATAAATACAATTTACCCTTGCTTAGCATATATAAGGTAGACAGCTAGCTGGCTCCAGTGGCATATATATTTGTGTTGTTGTAATTATATGCAAGCTTGAGCTGTTGTTGCTGGAGACAGTAAATGAGAGGCGTATGGGAGATACCCCTGAGTTTTTTTGTGTGTGTGTCTTTTTTTCTTTTCCAGGAAGGATGTTTGAGTGTGCAATTATTCCTGGAAAATAAAAGCAGGGGTATGAAATAATGGTGCTCTGTATGGAGACTTAGCGGCGAGCTAATGTGGATTAAGTGACAGGCTGACATTAATTGTTGTGTGTGTGTGTGGTGGTGTGTGTGTGTGTGTGTGTGACTTGGGCGAGACAGCAACCAGCTGATGCCCTCAAAGCAGCCGAGATGACAGCGAGAATTAGCAGCAGAGCTCTGGGTGGAGACTGCAGTAATGCCGAGCTAGTCAGAAATGTTTGGGGCAATTTTTGCACACGCCAACTAAAATTCCACTATCTTACTGTCTGACAGGCCACATCAGCAGCCCCCCCACCCCCCCCACCCTATTTGCAGGTGGGGGTGCGCACACACAGACACACACTCACACACTCACTCTCTCTACCTCTCTTTCTGTCTCAGTCTCTCTCTATCTTTGACTCTGCCTTTCTGTCACACACACATACACACACACACATGTACGTCGAATCTCTCTCCATTTCTGTTTCTGTCTTCCTCTCTCTCACACACACACTCCTTCATTCACCAGTCACCGCTTGGCCCTGAGTAGCCTTAATTAGTCTTGTCACAAGGCTCACACATCTACCACAGAGCTGCCCCGACACAGAAGGGAGAGACTTCCGTCGACTTCCTCTCTTCCTTCCTACCTGGTTGTCACACTCACCTTGCCTCTGATACGCCACGCGGCTTTCTTCTCCCTGACAAACCCTCCTTCTCTCTCTCTGTCTGTCTCTCTCTCTCTCTCTGTCTCTCACTCTGTCTCTCTCTCTCTCTATCCTTTTCTCCTTCTCTCCCTTCTACCACCTCACTGTCCACGCACAGCAATTACCACCTCGCGCGCCGCTGCTTTAAGTGTCATCAATGTCGACTCCTCCACCACCGTTGCCGACGTTCTGACACACGCCGGTACCTTTCTTTTGTTTTTTTTTTTCTTCTTTCCTTTCTTTTCTTTTTTTTTTTCGTTGAGCGGTACAGCACCACACAGCATATCCAGCAGAGCTTCGGCGGCAGTGACAGCGCGACTGTAATTTAGGGAGCCCAAATGGAGAGACATGGAACGGGCTCGCTGATTACTGTCATTATGCCAGGGAGCTGAGATTATAAGGGGGTTGGGAACAGGGAGGGTTCCTATCATTTGGTTAAGGGGGGATGGGAGGAGGTGGTGGGGGGTGGGTACTGTACAGGGATGTTGCCTGGACTTCCAAAAGGATTTGACTGAGGGAGAGTGGAAACTGTGTTGAAATATTTGGATGGGGTTGGATCAGACCTGTTTAAGGAGAAGATGAGAAGAAAGAAAGAAGAGAGGAGTCATCATTATATAGAAGTCATTATATCGTTTTTACCATTTTTCGGTTATGCTTAACTTAAGAATGGTCACCCTTGTTTAAAATAGATTTAGTTTTGGAATTATATACTCTCTTTTAAGTAGTGAAATTACTGTTTTGAACTTAGTGTTGAAAACACTCAAAACACTTGAATCACCACTGGAGATTTCAACCCAACAGAGCGTCCGTAATCGAAATAATTTGGCAAAAGCTGAACAATGACAGCTTGGACTTCAAACACAAAGCAAGAGTACTGTAAATAAAAACGCCCATTCAAAATGGAATCCAAAAACCTTTCTACAGGACATCAAACAGTAATTTCACAATGAACACCCCGACATTTTTTTTTCACAGGCACACAGAGACCACCAAAGTGTCCATTAAAAGTAGCAATCATGTGTTTACTGCAAACAAAAAAATGGCTGCTTCTCCCTCAGTGCAGACCACAGGATATAACATTAAGTGGCATTAAAGGATAATGCATCCCTCCCGCTGTCTCTGTTATATTATAGCTGCCTCCTGAGCTCAGTTCAAATGATTCGTTTGGACTAAAGTCTACAGCCTAGTTGGCACCTATGCCGCTACAACCAGGTCTTTAGAGGGATAAGGGAAAAATGTGGTGTAGAGGAAAGCCCCACCCTGTTGTGTTAGAATGTGAGTTATGTAAAAAGGTAAGGTGCACTAACATGCATGTGTGTACACACACACACACACAGGCGCGCGCACACACACACACACACACAGAAGCACAAGTACATACTCATAACCACATATTCACCTGCAACAACTGTTGTCTTCTTTTTCTTTTTCTTCTTCTCCTCTCTCTCTCTTTTTCCCTCTCTCTCTGTCTGTCTTTGGTCCACAATTTCCAAAGAGAGGTCTATGACTCTAAAAACTCATAGCATTTGTGTTATAGCAATATCAGTGACATATGTGTAAAAAAATAGGTTGACAAAAGGTTGACAAAACATATGTAACATGCCACCAAACATGCTGACAATGTGTAAACATTAGGTACAATATTATAAACTGTACACTACGCATTACTATTCTGTAAACAGCACGATACTATCACAGTATTTAATGTTTAGAAACTTTCATAGCAGAAAAGTTTGTAGGCCGAGAGAAAGATTTAGTACCAATTCTGTAAGTTGTAAGTAGGAAAAAACTGTAGCTGGTTTAGTTTACTTTTTACACTCTATTTCGTTTCGTTCTCGATAATTGAAGCCCGAGAGAATTCCTTTGCCCACAAAAATGAGGTTTTTATTTCCACACAAATATTGTTTCAACATTAAACATCTTTCAAATAGTGTTACTGCAGAAGATAAGGGAGCATAAAGTCGACAATTAAGTCTTGGTGGTGCAACCACCATTAAATGTAATATTTGATTTCAACAGTCGGAGTACATTTTTAATGTTAAGTGGCATTTCCATCATAAAGGAATTTGAGAACACTTGAATGTGGCTGAAAGACTTTAGATGCTGAAGAACCTCTTCAAATGTCCCACTTGGTGCATCTTAACAACGCTTAATTATCCACTTGCACAGCCTCGTGCTCGCACACTCAAAAGAGTCGCGACTAGAAAGGAACACACATTTATGCAACCACACACACACACAGTGGATACTTATACTCACACACTTACACACACACACACACACACACTCATGCACACACACACACACACCATTAATTTAATCACATAAATACAGTCACTCCTCAAAGACACACAACACATACCACCAACATACCATACCACACACACCCACAAACACATACACCCCCAATACACACACACATGCACGCAAACACACACACACACACACACATAAACACCTGTATGCAGTATGCTTATCAAGTCATAGACAGAGTCCCCCCCCTCCCCAGAATGATTTGCGCGCTGTGTGGAGAGCGAGTGGAGGAAAAAGACACGTGTGCGTTATAATGATCCCCCTCCTGGCTCGTTAGTCTGTTTGTAGTCTGGGGGACAGGGGTCCGACCACGGGGGTCAGGTCGAGAGGGACAGGCAGGGTAACGAGCCCCTCGCGGTTAACGAGCTCCGCCGCGCTAATGGCTCTCTAATTAGCCCCCCCCCACCCCTACCCCGCCCCACCCCCCTCCGGCGTCTCACGGCCGAACTCCGAGGCCACCGCCCGACCATGTGACTGCCGACTGAGCTCACTGCGGCTGTCATGCCGGATGAGTGACACTTGTGATGCAGGACGCCCAGTCAGAGGCGGGATCAAAACAGGAGCAGGCAAGCTTCTGCATGGCTGGGTGTGAGACACTGGGTGCATGATAAGGAAGGACCTCAGATGGCTTTGTGTGTGTGGGTGTGTGCGTGTGTGTGTGTCCGTGTGTGTGTGTGTGTGTGTTAATAGTAATGGTTCATTAGGTTGAGGCTGACTTACACTTACACATCTGTGTGTGTGTGTGTGTGTGTGTGTGTGTGTGTGCGCATGTGTGTGTGTGTGCGCACGTATTATGTGTGTGTCAATGCTAATGGTTCATTCGGGTTGAGGCTAACTTACACACTTACACATCTGTTTTATTCAGCTGTGTAAGAAGGAGACGCACTCTGGTGTACCACAAAATTGCTCAGTGTACACACAGCCAGTAAAAGCTCACTCTGAACTTCTCAAGTGAGCAATTATCATCGCATTACCAGCCCACATATAGCAAAATAAAAAGTGCTTTGTACTTTAGTATTAAGCACTTGGTTGTAGCATTAAAAGTGCTGTGTACATTTTTTGTAGTTCTTATAACTTTTTTAACCATCTTATAACTTATAACCATTTTTCTTTGTTTCATAAGCTGAATACTGTGTGTCATACTGTATGTTTGTATGTATGTCTATATGTGTTTACTGCATGTGTAGAATTACAACATTTTTCTAGCAACTTTTTAACATTTCTCTAGGAATAGTCACCCTGCCATTTCGTATACTGTGTATTAACAGTTTGGTATCCACTTGACAGCAGTGTCATCACCTACACTTGACTCCCAGTTTCCTGTTTGTTTAGAAAGACCTACATATGCACTTCAAGACATCACACTAATGCAAAGTGGGCATCGAGGGTCCTTACTGGGTTTACAGTAAGTGCCTCTCATGTTGACCTGTGTGTGGCACCCCTCTTGTGTGGCATGACAACCCCCCCCCCCACACACCTCCCTGACAGAAGTCCCTCAGTCCACACATAGTCCCCCCACCCCCCAGTACAGGTGAACTACAGGCCTAGATTACAGGATCTGCTCTAATCCTCCTGTAGGTTTTGTGTTCGTTTTTTTTTTCCTCTTCTTTTTTTTTTCTCCAGTGCCTCCCCTCTCTCTCTCTAATGATCCCAGTTATGGATCATTTAGTCTGCGATGTAATCCACATCTGTTCTCTTCCGTTGCTCCAAAAGCTCCTGCTAGAGTGCTCAGCGCCCGAGCACGATGTTTGTGTTTGTACGGCCCGACCAGAGCCTCCTAATCCATCACTCGCCTGTCGGGCTTGTGTCGAGAGTGAAGATATCCCTGCTTAGTCGTCGGGCCATATTTGTCTGAGCTGTAGACCAGCTGTTCGTATGAGCCCCGGATGATGATGATGATGATGAGGAGGATGATGATGATCACGATCACTGCGGAAGGCAGTGTACGTACGAGTTCTCTGGAAGAGCCGGTGCTGTCTTTTTTTTTCCTGTTATGCATCACAACGTGCGACGTGTGTCAAAAAATTTTAGTGCGGAAAAGTACAAATTTTTTCGCTGTGAGAGGTGCTGGGCAACCTTCAAGACTTGTGGCTTGTGTAAAGTCAACCACCTTTTTTTTCACCCCATGCCACTGTTGGTCTTGTGAAATATCTTGGGCTGAATGAAGTACACACAAACACACACACACACACACACACACTCACACACACGTTAAAGAAAAAAAAAGAAAAGAAAAAAAAAAGGCGACACGCAGGCAACCAAGATGGTGGCCGCAAGTTTGCCAGACAAACAGATGGAGAGACAAGCATCAGCGCTCTGTATCTCTGAAGGCACTCTCCACAAGACAGAGAGCTAGGGGTACAGTCTGTGTGTGTTAGTGTGTGTGTGTGTGTGTGTGTGTGTGTGTGTGTGTGTGTGTTTGTTTGTGTATGTGTGTGTGTGCGCACGTGCATATGTGCATGTGTACGTGCGTGTGTGTTTGTGTGTGTGTCATAGAGAGAGAGCTATGGGAAGAATGTGTGTGTGTGTGTGAGAGAGAGAGAGGGAGAGAAAGAGAGAGAGAGAGAGAGCTGGGGTAGAATATGTGTGTGTGAGAAAGAGAGAGAGACGGAGCTAGGGACAGAATGTGTGTGTGTGTGTGACAGAGAGAGAGAGAGATGGGGTGGAATATGGTTACATTTCAGCAGTTCTTCAAACATGGGAGTGGGGGTCTTTCTCCCCCCTGTTCTGTTGCCGTGGTGAATGATATGCAAATAGCCCCCTCCCTGCATCGACTAAAAATGGCAGCCCCTCATTAACATTATTCCCAGTTAATTAGCAGCCTTATTTATGCATGCATCTCCTCCTTTGTATGTTTATACTGTGGAGTGGAGACATTAATTAATTTAGAGCTGTAAGTAAAGACTGCGCCTTTCCAATGCGGTTAGCGCGAGGATTATAATTACACAAGGAAATTGGTGTGCACCTTCTGAGGGCTATACCACAAGGCGAGCGAGAGAACCAGAGCCATGTGTGTGTGTGTGTGTGTATGTGTGTGTATGGGGGGGGGGGTTGTGTGTGTGACAGAGAGATCTGGGGTAGCGCGTGTGTGTCTGTGTGTGTGTGAAAGAGTGTGTGTGTATGTTAATTTGTTTATGTGTGTGTGTGTTTGCATGTGTGTGAGAGAGAGAGAGCAGCGTGTGTGTGTGTGTGTGTGTGTTTGTGTGTGTGTGAGAGAGAGCTGGGGTAGCATGTGCGTGTGTGTGAGTGTGAGTGTGTGTCTCCCTCCTGGTGGATATTTACAGGGAGACAGACCGAGAGAGAGAGAGAGAGAGAGAGAAAGAGACCGCGTGAGGGAGAGAGGGAGAGAGAGAGAGAGAATGCTGGATCCATTTGAAACGTAATTGATAAGCGAGAGGGCGCAGTTTAGTCTGGCTGCTCTCCATCCCCCTGGGGGGGGGGGCTGGTTTATTCACTCATCCCCGGTGGCTCTCGTTCAATATTTACCATGAATAATAGACAGGGCTGGGGTCCATTGTCATGCATGAGTTGGGGGGGGGGGGGGGGGGGGGACTAGAGGGGGGGTGGAGCGCAGAAATGCCCCCCCCCCCACCCCACTCACCCAAATGCGGCGGGCTCGAGTGACTACTTGACCCCAGCGCGATCCAGGCCCATTCATATCTATCTGTGAGTATCAGCGATGCAGCTACCGGCCGCCCTGTAGGGCCACGTAACCCCCCCCCCCCCATCCAACCCCTAACCCCCCCACCCCCCCCACCCATCCAACCCCTCCCTTGGTCTCAATGCTGCCCTTGTGTGTGATGTGTTTGTCTTTGTCCCCCATAGGCCGAGGGGCCTAATAAGTTAGTGATGATGGCAGCCAAGCCCTGTTGACCCTAACCCCCCCCCCCACACACACACACACACACACGCACACACCACCTCCTACCTATGCACACACACACACACACAAACACACACACATGCACACACAAACACACACACACACAAACACACACACACACTACAACCACCATCAACGCATCAGCATTGCCTCCACACCCCCCGAAAAAATGATTATTATGTTGGGCTGAACTTGAGAAGAGGAAGGTCTCAATCAATCACAATATTATTATGCCTTTAGTCCCCGAGCCTGGAAGCCAGAGCCCTGCAGCTAAAAATCTCCCACCTCCGTCAAATAAAGTGGGCCCATATCGAATTTGTCTATTGGCATGCGTTTAAGTTAAAATGGTGCACCTTTCCTCAGAGTAGCATAAGCTCGCACTTCACACTTCATTCTCCTCTTGGATTGTGGCAACTGCTGGCACTTGGTGCACGGCACACAGTCAGTCTCTCTCTTTCTCTGTCTCTCTCTCTCTCCCTATCTCTATCTTTCTCTCTCTCTCTCTCTCTCTCTCTATCTCTATCTTTCTCTCTCTCTCTCTCATTCTTTCTCTCTCTTTCTCTCTGCCCCCCCCCTCTGTCTTTCTCTCTCTCTGTCTCTCTCTCCCTCTCTCTCTCTGTCTCTCTCTCTGTCTCTTTAGCTCTCTCTCACTTTCTCTCTCTCTCTCTCTCTCCACCCTCTTTCTCTTTCTCTTTTTTTTGGCTTGACTCATGACTCATGCAATATTAATGGCGAGCTGCTTAAATCTGATGATCCCCTAGCCAGCCACAAGGATTATACGGCGGGGCTGGAGGTAACTCTGATACACCAGTGCGCCACCAACGAGAGACCACAGAGACCTGAGACACAGGGCCATTTTCGGGACAGAAGAAGAGCAAACATCACATCACATCACCCCCTTTGCAGAAGCAGCACCAGCAGCAGCATCTTGTGTCCTCCAGTGTTGTAACTGTCTCGACAAAACATGTTAGACAAACAGGTTTTATTTAATGACAGCATATTGATTTTCTGTCACACTGAATTCTAAATCAGGATGAAGTGTGTATGATAGTAATAGGATGTGCCATACAAATACTTACACACACTTACACACTCACACACACACACACACACACACACACACACACACACACACACACACACACGCACATTCACACACACACAAATAAAAAGACAGTAATGTCAGCAGCATCAACGTGCCACATTGTTAGTGGTACGGACAACGGCACCGGTGGCCTGGGATACTGTAAATCTCTTTACGTCTTGTCCGATCAACCGCAATGAGCTGACTCCAAAGCTCCTTTCACAGTCTGTTAAAAAAAAGGAAAAAGAGCTGAGTGTGAGATGGCTTCAACGAATGGCCGTTAATCCATCCGTCACTGGAAACACACAGAGGCCTACAACAAGCAAACCGTGGGGCTGACACACCTACAGATTGGAGACTTCCCATTTCCATAAAGCCTAAATTTTAACAGCTACAGAAGAGGACAGGACACAGAGACCGAGAGAGAGAGAAAGAGAGAGACAGAGTGAAAAGAGAAAAGAAAAACTGGCCTGGCCATTGTCTGGCCGTGAATCCACCCCTGTCCCATTCAAGCGGCCGCGGATGTAAAAGCCACTGACCCTTGCGTGGACCCTCTGCAGTGTTGGGTCCCAGCCCTGCAACATCGCCAAAGCTTTTGTCCGGCCAATTACAGACAGTAATTGCCATGTAATGAAGTTAAGGATTCGCAGGATTTACAGCCCAACATTGACCGCGTTTTCTCTCTTTTTTTTTTTACCACCCCCCTTTTCTTTTTCTTCGGGCACCCCCCACCCCTTTTTCTCACCCTATATCATTTAAAAAAGAGAACTCCTTCTCTTCTCTGTCCTCCCCTATACAAAAGGCAGCGTGGACAATGAGAGGAGGGTCGTTCCTTTCTTTGCCCCAACGACGTGCTGTTGTTTTTCCCTACGCTCTCCACACCTCTTTCCCCCCCTCCTCCTCTTCTTCTCTTGCTCTTTTTCTCCCCATTCTTTTCTCCCTACCTCCACAGCAGCACACAGGGGCTTTCTTTTTCCAGACCCCCCTGCCTCCCCCTCAAACACCACCCCAACCACCACCACCACCATCCCTTCAGAATTGGTTTGGAAGGCTTTTTTTTTGGATGAATGGGTGCTTTGCTTTCAGGGTCCCAATGAGCTGTTAAATGTCCCTGCTGTTTAATGGTGTCTAATGATTACCACTTACACTCGGAGGAACAATGCAAACGAGGCTGATCCAGGTCGGGACAGGGAGGGGGGGTATGTGGGGGGGCATAGGGGTGGACATGGAGGAGGAGGGGGGGGTGTTAGTGGTTTAGGGGTGTCGGATACGTCCGAGCTCGCCAGCGCGTCTCATAGCAACACCCTGAAAGAGGGACAAGTTTTTTGTGAGTGTGTGTGTGTGTGTGAAGGGGGTACTTTGAGGTGTGTGTGTGTGTGTGGGGCTGGGTGGGGGGGATCCTCATAGTTCATGTTGACCGTGTCAGTCTGACTGAATGGTCTTTTCAAGGTCTTCTTTCAAAAAAAAAAAAAAGAAAAAGAGGCAGCGACGAGGTTGGCAAAACAGAGTCCAGACCCTCCTACTGTACTCCCGCGACCTCAGCCTCTTAGTGGCTCTCTCTGACCTCATGACCTCTAGAGGCACTCACCTTTGACCTCCCTTTAATGTCCGTGTATCCTAACAAAAACAGCACTGGGCAGAATGAAATGTGGCCGGCTTTGATATTGTGGCGGGTTTGGGGGGTGGGGGGTGCGGGGGGCAAATTGAAAGCATATTGACTCGTCAGACAGAGCCGGGGGTTTGCATTTGTCACCGAGAACAGTTTTGTTGTGAAGTGGATGGATAATCTCCGGAAACTGCTCAGGGTGAACGTTTTATTAGCCAAAGAACAATAGATCTAAATGAATGGATAAAAGGGGCTACTAAGTGTCCATTTTGTCTCTTAACCCTTTTAATCAACATGTGGGTGGACAACGACCATGTGTCAAGTTGCAGCAACTGGTTTGCTGGTTTTGGATCCACAAAAAAAGGCTCTCTGTCACTTGTTGTACAGCAAGTAAGTCTTAAGCACCACTTTTTGTCTCTCGAATCACTACATGTCTAAAATGTTGAACGTATCCACAAGAGAGAGAGAGAGAGAGAGTCAACATCTGCCAGAGTCACAAAATTCCTTGTGTGTAAGTACACTTGGCCAATAAATCTGATTCTGATTTGGATCCATTTTTCAGGGGATGAATCATCTGACATTCTGGCTGGAGATACATGGGGGGGGGGCACACCACAGCTCCTCACGTCTAACCCCTCTCCTCCTGTGTCTGTGTATCTGTGCTTGTGTGTGTGTGTGTGTCTGTGCTTGTGTGTGTGTGTGTGTG
>CM059283.1:19606872-19619372 GCA_030347295.1 Setipinna tenuifilis
GCTTTAGTGATCTATTTGCTTTATAAAGGGTTTCCTCATTGCCTAAATATTTGTTAAGCCAACAGATAACACAAGGTCTGTTAATTAATTCTCATTACACCACCATGCCAGGAAACTGACTCTGTGTGTGTGTGTGTGTGTGTGTGTGTGTGTGTGTGTGTGTGTATTGCAACTCAGGAACTCAGGAGTGTTTATGTTATATATGTACACACGTGCTGGTCTGCATGCATGCACGCGTGTGCACACACACACACACACACGCACACATACTAACACACTCACACTCAATGAGGTTATAGACTGTGTAACTGAGAGTTTGTTATTTTTAGCTAATTGTGTTAAACACACACAACCACACATGCACACACACACAATAGGATTTATATAATGGGGGGAGGGGTGGCGGGTTGTGGGAAGCAACTACAAACATCATTATCTGCTTTAAGCATCACACAGTTGCTAACTGCTTTGTCAATTTACTCCTCTTGAGGCCGCCCCTGTTAGCCTAGCTTTTAATGATCCCTGAATACCACAGGCGATCCCTCAGACCAGATGGTGAACACACACAGAAAGGGTGATCTCTCAATTAACTATGAACTACAGTGCTGAAACCGTAATGCCTTGCTTAGCTTAATCTATTTATTTAAAATACCAAAATGATACAGATTTATTTAAAATGATTGCCACCACTGCTACTACTATTATTAGTAATATTATTATTAATATTAATGTAATTATTATTGTTATTATTATTATTATTATTATTATTATTATTATTATTAGTGGTAGTAGTAGTAGTAGTAGTCGTTGTTGTAGTAGCAGTAATATTATGTACTGCACGTATTTTGCAAACAATATCATACCTATGAATGTGATGCAATATTGCAGGGGTATATTAGAGCAGTCACTAATGTTTCTGAGGAAATACCTTTCCACTCCTCAGTGAAGTTGAGGCCACATACCAAAAAAAAAAAAAAGCAATATGTGTATATACAGCACCCGCTGAAATCACAAGGTGAAGTGTGAGACCAATAATGTTCTCTCTGTCCTTTGTTATTGTATCACTCCAGCCATTCTAAAGTATGCCCCTTAGCATATGTTATTACTGTAATAATAGACTGTGCCGCCTGGGTGGGATAGGAGGGCCCGAACGGGCCAGGGAGAGAATTTCCTCAATGAGTCGCAAGGATTTTAGCAGGAAGTTTGGAGAACTTTAGAGCAGGAAACAGAAACATCTGACTACGGAGGGCCCCTGGAAGAAGAAAAAAAAAGGGGCCTTCTGACATTCTTTTCAATATTGCGCCGTCAAAACCCTGCTTCCTGCAATATGCTGACAGTCTGCCAGCTCCTCTGAATAGACGATTAGCTTTTCCCACTTCAAACATGTCCACCCCCCAGAAAAAAAAGGAAAGAAAGAAAAAAAAAAAAACAAGGGTTAGCTGCTGCCCACTCTCGCTCTTAACTCCTCCACTTGTTGGGGGCCACTTCAGCAGCATCACTCATTGTTTTTAATCCTGACGGTCCTCTAAAGCTAAACTCCAACTATGCACCTTTGATCTGGAGAAAGCTAAGGTGGCAGAGCTACACGGGGCTTCCATGAGGGATCAGCAGCTCTGGCTCTCCGAGTCCTTCTGCTGTGATTTGGCTAGCTAATACCTTATTAAATCCTAAAGCAGACAATGGCCTCAGTAGTGGTAATTGATAGCATTGACTCAATGGGGGGAGGGGGAGAGGGGGGTGGTGGTGGTTGGTGGCGGAAGGCAACCTCTGTAAGGGATACCCTCTTTATCCCTCCCCATATGGAGAGCTTAGTCCTCTGGGAGAGCGCCATGATCCCTGAGGTTGAGAAGACTTGATCTCTGTACTTTCTGAGAGGAGATGAGACGGGATGAGGTGGACAAAGCATCAAGGGCCCTGATGAAAGCTTGTGAAGACAGTTGAGACAGATACTACACAAAAAGAAACCCCACCTCCCCCCCAAAATAAAAAATACATATATATATACGTATATATTATATTTATGGCGGGCTATATATATAGTGCAGCCACTCTGTCATTGAAAACTGTGCACCCAAACAGACACCGAGTGGGGGGCTCAGTTTAGTGTCCGAGTGAAAACGTGCTAACTCGCCAATCAATCCACTTGAGGCAATCAGAGACTGACTTAAGGTCGAAGTGCTTAAGGATATTGAGTTTCTTAGACCCGCGTTGGGCTTGTGGGTTTCCTTGAGGGCTTCTTTTGAACTGTGCCTCGACCTTCTCTCCCCCACACCACCACCCCAACCCCCGTTCCCCAATCTCAATTCATTGTGTTAACCCAAAGGGACCCCCCACCAAAATCACTGAGCACAACAAAGGATCGGGCAGGGCCCAAAACAGCACAGCACTGCAATCAGGAGGGGCTTGAAAGTCATGCTAATCGCTAACTATGCCTGATGAGCATTAGAGTGGCTAGTAGCAAAACAAAAGGGTAAATAATCTGCGAAGCATAATGAAATCCACAGCTTTTTTTTTTCTTTTTTCTTTTTAGAAGGAACCCCACTGAAGAGCTTTTTATTGTCTTGTATTTGAGGTGGGTGGTGGAATTTGTGTATTTGGTCAGCAATCATGTCAAACACCTGTTTTAATTCACCAACTCTCTGGGGAAGCACAAGGGGCTAGATCACCAATCACATTACGAATTAACTCCAGATAAAATGGAAATACCTGACAGAGATAACCAGGCCGAATAAGAAGGGGCCATTACTGTTGTCGGATCAATTGGAAAAGAAACTGACCTCTGGAAAAAAGAGTTCACATTATCTGAAGATCTGGCCTCTTAGTGACGCCCTCTGAGTCTTTTGCAAAAACAGATGATTACATGTAAACTCTTGGCCATCCCTTATTTGCTGGAAGGGCTTTTTTTTGTTTTGTATTCCAAGTATTTGCCTTCTGGGTAAGAAACCCTGAAAAGCTCACGAGCCTACGCAAACCTACTGAGCCATCACATATGTGCTACCAAATGGGCCCTGTTTGTGATAGATAATGCCCCTCCTGTTGCCACCCGCCATCACCAGCTATTTGCACTCAGTACACACTGACTGTACATTCCAAAAGGTCTTATATATTAGGCATTCTTTTTCATTTCAAAGCCACACGAAAGAGCTAATCCATCTGCTTCATATCAAAGATCACCACTTATCTTAATCCTCATCCTTAGGATCTCTTTCATCTGATGCCTTGCTGTCCTTCCCTCTCCTCCTGAACAAAAGTGGGGGAAACTAAGCCGTGATGGACTAATTAAATGCCACCCTCATTAATACCAGTCTTTTAACAGCCACACCACACCACACACACACACACACACACACACCCACACACAAAACCTCCAAGAGGTCACCCTTGGTTATCTGTCAATTGCTTCACGACTGCAGGTCATTACTGCTGGCTTGAATAAGCACGGGAGAAGGCCAGCATGTGTTTAACAGACCAGCTGTAAAACAGTGCCAGGTAAATAACATAACACTGTAAATTTATGACGATGACCCAAGGTCCAAAATGATCTCCGAAGTTTCTTGCTCTGGTTCATCCATTTCCTGAAAAAAAAAAAAACAAGTGAATGTAACATCACCAACAGCACCCCTGTGAGTTTATTGTCATTCAAATCAACTAGCACTTAGTTAACAGACCAACCTTGAATGCCAGAGTAATAATCTAAAGCTTTTGACAACGGAGTAGTGCTAATAGCATTATAATGCTCTATATTCCTTACAGCGTCTAGACCACACTGGCAAACTATCAAACAATTTTGTTGTGAATTCAAAGCCCTCAAATGGCGTCTTTTCCTAATTAAGGGAAGTGTACATTTACACAGGAGAGGGGTAACTGACAACATGTGAAATAGACATCCCGAGACAAATGAGATTAGATGGAATCTGAGTCTTTTCAAGATGGCTCCCCTATCAGAAAGATCAGAGAATTTTCTCACTGATAAGAAGAGCTGCTGACTATAGTACTGCAGATCGGGATAAAAAGAGACAGAAAATGGAAATTAAAGCAGTTGGGTAAACATTTGACTTTAACTTCAAGACCTTTATTGTCATTGAACAGTTGCCTGTACAACAAAATTAGACAGCAAGGCCTCAAAAGTGCAAGGAAAAAGTGTCAAAGTGTCAAGTGAGGAAGCATTGTAGAAACAAAGAAAAAGAAAGGAGTATATAGAACAGCATAATAAATAATAAATAGTAAAAAGTAAATGGGCTGTGAGTAATAATATTGCACTATTAGGTAGGTATTGCACATTATGCTGTCAGTATTGCACAGTGAGAAGTAGCGGAGCAGACCCATATTGAACATAATCAACAGCAGCAGTGAGGTGACAAAACCAAATTTGACATTAGTCATTAGTCAGCAGCAGCAGCAGCAGTAAAGTGACAACATGAAAAGCAGCGTGACTGTTCCAGTGCATTTCAACTTCTAACTGTCCGTGCCAGGAAGCTGTTGCTTCATCTGTTTGTTTTCCTCCTGATGGATCTTAACTCCTTCCCAGAGGCCAGCTTGTTTAACAGGTGAAGGTTACGATGAAGGTGGTCTTCAATGATCACCCCTGGCTCTGGTGAGACACCTAGAACTAGTGATGGCGAGAGGGAGTGGAAACCGATCACCCTCTCTGCAGATCCTCTGTAATCTCTTGCTGATGGCCACTGTACAGTTGGCATACCACACAGGGATGGTGTTCACCAGCACGCTCTGGATTGTGGCCCGATATAAGGAAACTAGAAGGTCAGTCTGCAGCCTGTTCCATCTCATTCAGAGGAGGACTTTGGTCAAAACCATATTCACACACAACCTAAATGCCTATCAATTGTGTCATGGTGCTTTACAATCAAGGCTAATTCCATTAGTGGCCACCTTTTCATCTAATAGCATATGATAGCATAAAATAAGATCTTCATGTATAACTTTAACCGATAGCATAAAAAAAGATCTTCATGTATAACTTTAACCAAACTGCTCTTAAGTGTCCAGAACTAACTCAATTCTGACTCATTACAGCTCTAAGATGGAATCCCAATCTAGAAGACTTGCTGTCACACACAAAGCTCCGTCCTAACCAGAGCAAAACAATGGGAAATGGTAATGGTAATGAACTGCTGTTTTAACACTTGACCTATGTGTTTCATGTTTACAGTGGAAAAGGGAAACCAGTTAGCCAACATTTGTCACTTAACACTAGCAATATTGTTTATTGTTTAATCTGCCACCAATATCATGTCCTCTGTATAGGAAAGCACAAAATGTGCTAAAGCTACAAGCTAAACAGCATCTGTATCATATCTCTAAACATGATAAAAGTAGTATCCTTTATGACCACTTTGTTGGGCCCACCTTTAGAAAAGTGTTTTTTGTAGGCATAAGTCCAGCTGAACGAGGACACAAGTGTTTTTTTTCCCTGTGACTACTTACAGTACCACCTTTTTTGTTTTGCACTTATGAAAAGGTATTTTGCTTTAGCACATCTTAGCATACTTAAAGTTTGTATCTTTGTGTATGTTTTAGTGTGTGTGTGTGTGTGTGTGTGTGTGTGTGTGTGTGTGTGTGTGTGTGTGTGTTCGTGTGTGGGGGTGAATGAGTGAATGTTTATTACTGGTCTTTTCAGGAGAGAGTGTGAAAATTCAATGCTAATAGGGAAACTAAAAAAGCTAACAGTGACGTGGGCCAATCATTACCCAGAGGGGCTAGTCACATGACCACGTTAAAGTACCGACTGGGTTGTATTTGGAGTGCATCCCAGTGGGAGGGAGGTGTTGGCAGATAGTATTCCTCCCACCCCAGCAGTCAACTAATGAGGCACACACAAGACGCCGTCCAAGCCAACACACACTCACTCACACACTCACAGAGAGACACAGAGGGAGGGAGAGAGAGAGAGAAGGAGAGAGTCAGAGAGAGAGAGAGAGGGAAAGTCAGAGAGAAAGAAAGGGGATCCAAATCGAAAGGGAGTGAGCTGGAGAAATAGGAAAGGTGAGAGACAGAGACAGAGAGCGAGAGAAAGATGGTAAGAGTTGGAGAAAAAGGGGGGAAAAAAGAAAGGGAGTGAGCCGGAGAGATAGGAAAGGTGAGAGAGAGCGGTAATCTATCCCCTCTCTACCCAGATACTTTCTGGGCCCAGGGGATGGCAGATGCCAGATAGGTAGAGTCAGGACAGTGATGAGATTCCAGTGATACGCCAAAACAGCAGCAGAAATGGAAATAAACAGCTATTTTCATAAGGTGTTTGGACTCTCTCTCACTCTCTCAGTTTCTCTCTCACTCTCTCTCAGTTTCTCTCTCTCCCACTCTGTTTCCCTCTCTCTGTGTCTCTGCATAGAAAAACTCAGCAAGCTGTGAAATGCATATGTACATGCACACTCACACACACACACACTTACATGTGCACAATATACACACGCTTGCACTTGCACACACTCAGACACACACACACACACACACACACACACACACACACACACACACACACACACACACTGACACAAGGAGTCATTAATTCATCACATTCAATAGCTCATTATAGGAGGAGGCAATGTTTGGCCAACAGTGTCACAAAGGTCAGCCAGTGCGAGGGAGCCGGGAGAGATGAAGAGCCTCACTGTGTGAGGGCCTCCAGAGAGGGTTGGGTGGTGGTGGTGGAGGTAGAGGGGGGGGTGCAAAGGGGTGAGAAGTGGGTTGGGGTTGGGGTTGGGTAGGGTGGTGATGGTGGTGGTGGTGGTGGTGGTGGTGTGGGGGGGGCTAAGGCGGGGGTAGGGGGGACAGCGTGTGTGGAAAAAGAGAGAGAGGGGAGGGGGCCGGGGTGAGGAGGGGGGGGGGGGGTAACGCCAGGGACTCATGGGAATTGGAGTCCTGCCCTCAGCTAATGGACTGCAAAATGAGCCCCGCCGGTCCCCTGTGCTGTCACTTCAGACAGCCAGGCAGATGGGGACGGAGTGAGAGGTGACTCTCCGAGGGCCGGGGCCGTGTTATTAAAACCATGCTGCGAGGGGATGTGACCCGCAACCCACAATTACAGATACAGACCCCCGCGCTCCTCTCGGCAGCCGGCTCACACACACACACACACACACACACTTACACACAGACACACACACTTACACACAGACACATGCTCGTCCACACATATGGAGAGAGAGAGAGAGAGAGAGAGAGAGAGAGAGAGAGAGAGAGAGAGAGAGAGAGAGAGAGACTGAGAAGTGCCACCTAACACCTTCTGGCTTGCTGGAAAGTGAACAGTGGTGATTGTTAAATACACTTGTGACAGGCCTGCAACAATATGGGCTGCTAATACACAGATGTCTGAGGGAGAAAGAGGACACTGATTTAACCTCAGCACGACTAGCCAGACTAAATGGGTTTTTTTTTACAGAAAGGTGTCAAAAAACACATGTATGAGACAGAGCTGAAGCTTCAAAATACTGGGACACATATTGTTGGTATTTTACACAAATTTAGAATAAGATGTTTATCATTTACCTGCAGGGTTATTCTTGGATATCAGTAGTATGTGCACGGACAATTGTACACATTTTGCAATATAACAAATTTCACCACACATCACTACACACTAAATTCCAGCAAAACTAAAGCAGGACATCTGGTGCTAAGTTATTGAGCCTGTATGTTTGACATAATTCTCTCACTCGACCACCATGAACACGAGATTTACCTTTGCTGCAGTCCAGATTAACTGGAGTCAAATATCCCAGTCCTTTGGGCAAATGTCAGCATTGGCTCTTAAGAGAAGAAGTGACTGTGTTGTGTGTAAAAAAGCAATACATTTGTCGCTAGATGACTGTTTAAATAGTTTTACTCCATCCTCTGGAAGATGATCCTAACAGATAGTGCTGGAGCGAAGGCAGTGAGTTTCAGGTCCGTTGGATGGCACAGAGCAGTGTGAGGACACTGTGGACTTGGTAGTCTTGCCAGGGAGGCGTTGAAAGGCCCACGTTCTCTCTCACACGCGCACAGACACATAGCTGTCGCTCTCCTGAATACACAAGTGGACGCGCTCTTGGATATTAAGTTGAATCGGCGTCGCTCAAAGCTGTTTCCAAAGCCCGTTTCCCCCCTCTTCCAGACGAGATAAGTCGGAGGAATTTATTAACAGTACATATTTCCACAGAGACTCTATGGAAATCATGTCTACAAAAAGATGGCGGGGGAGAGGACTAAATTATCCCATCAGCAGGGAAACGTCGAGCGGTTTTCAAGTGTCACTCGCACTCGCAGAGGTGTCTCTAAACTGTGACTGACAAACACACCGACCGTGGTTGACGGACAGGGTATGCCGGGCAGAAGAATGACTCTTTTTAACATATCATTTCATGTTGGGGTTTAGCCAGATGGGCTTCCGCGGCTCTGCCATTGCTGTGCAATGTCGGTTTTTAATGCCACACAAATTGGCTGCTTGCTCTTCTGTGGGCAGACAGCCTACACACACGCATACACTCAGAGAGAGAGAGAGAGAGAGAGAGAGAGAGAGAGAGGGCGCACTATCCTGTATCCTATATAAAGCATTATTAAAATTCTATGCGGGAGGGGAACTTTTTTTCCAAATCGCCTTTGCCAAAATGAGGGCTAACCGCCGTAATTAAATCATTAAATCCCTCTCTACGCATCGCAGGACACGGGGAGAATTAACTAACCACCCCGCCAAACTCATTTGCTACTCAAGCATGAAATTATGACTTTTTTGGATAAATAATTACAAAGCTAACATCTGATAGCGTGGAGTACCCAGGGGGAGGATTAGCAAAGACAGGGGTGTTAGCCCTCATTACCAGCTTGAGATGAGAGGACGGGAGAGAGAATATACTGGGACGGAGAGATAGGCTGTGATTTTAATTGCAGGTTTCTCTGGTTGGCTGCTTATCACAACCTCTCAGAGGGATCAAATGGCTCGACAGAAAGAGGCATTTCATTAACCTGTCGCCTTATCACGGGACAACCTGTATGATGCTAATGGGCAAATTACCATAAACGGGATCGTCTGTTTCCCTGTTGGATGTTATTGAGTCCCTCTTTTTTCTTAACGAAGTGTGTGCGTGTGTGTGTGACAATGATGACACAATACTCTGCACTGCTGTTAGCCATTTACATACCAGCCTGAAATTGTTTCCCCATATCTTCCCCGCTTTTGCGCAAAGCTGCCATGAGCATTCTACACATTAGCTATAATTTAATATCTTCAAATGGCGTAAGTGAATTTTCAGGCTTAGGTTAAAAATGTCAGGTAATCAACTCATGTGAATTCAAACTATATTCATCAATGGGTTGTGTGGGAGTGTCTTATCCTAAACAATAGACTACCAAATAATTCTCAGTTATGCTTACATAGAAAATATTTTGGCGTGGATATATTTGGTGTATTACAGAGACGGTGGACTTGCCATTAATACATTTTTTACAGTTAAAAACAATGTAGGAAGCGTTACTTACATTAAGCTTCAAAATAAATAAATAAAATACTGCCCTGGAAATATATAGCCTCTGTCGTTTGTCACTTACCCACAACCAAACTTTTACCCCCTGAAAATAAACACTTAAATAGCCTATAATCACCTCTCACTCCTCCCTCCTTATCCTTCACACACACACACACACACACACATACACACACACACATACAGAGAGAGAGAGAGAGAGAGAGAGAGACAGCCCCGACCAATGCACTAATCGTATGCTCCCGATAAAGGAGGGGCCTCGCGCTTAAGTAGCATGCCAATCAAACCGTCAACTTCAAATTGTGAGAAGTCCTGAGGGTAGTCACATCACTTGGCGCTGAACTGCCGCTTGGAGTGTATCCTTGGGACACCCGCGAACGGAGAAGTCAGCAGTGATTTTGACATCTTACTAATCTTTCTGGAGTTTTTTTCCCCTTTTCTTCCGAGTGGCTTGACTGAAATTGGACATGTCTTTTCCGCAGCTGGGCTATCCCCAGTTTTTGAGCGCCTCCCCAGAGGCTTACGGAGGAGAGAGGACGGGGGTTTTGCCCGCATCGACTCGAGAAGGGAGTTCGGAGAGCGGTGGAAATCCATCCGCAGCAGCCCCGGCAGTCACACCGATGTTGGGCATGTACGCAAGCCCGTGGACTGCGCAAAACTACAGCGCATTTCTCCCTTACAACAGCGCCGAACTGGCCCTACTGTCCCAAATGGTAAGAAAACTAGCGTGCAAATGCTTTCATTTTTACGTGCTTAGTACCCTGGGCAATATAGCACTTACGCTGGAAAAGTTGTAAGTAATGAACCTAAAATCGTAAAGATCTTTCAACGTCAATGTTTCAGTGTGTATCTAGGCCTGGTATAGCAAATATGGTAAATTAGGTAAAAAGTACATGCCATAATTGCATAAACTCTGAGTACATTATAAATATTCTTGTGAAGTAGTTCTATAATAGTAGATTGTATAGTAGATTTTTTAATCATCTTGCTATGGTGGTTTGTTTATTGTAAATGATCAAGACGTCTGTTGGTGCCCCTTGTCCGAGGTAATTATGTAACTGCTGTCTAAGAGGCAAAACACTGCTAAATGGCCTTTGCTTTTAATAACACATCCATGCTATTCAGTTAAATCTTATTTAAAAAAAAAAACAATTAGCAATAGAGATTTTACCTGGATTATTATATGTAGTTCTTGATATGAAAGCACTACAGTGTAAATGTCCACGATGCCTCTCAAGAACACATCTACAAAACTTAAAGGAAAACATTAAGGGTAGTTTCTAAAAATGCATAACGTAATTTGCAATTTATACTTTTTAATGCACTAGTGAAACTTTGGCCTAATCTGTTGTCTCATCTGAGTCTTTCATGTGAAATGTAATTACACTCTCTTTTAAGGATGTCGGGCCTAAATGTTGTGCTCTGTTTCTTTTATCCTTGTAGGGTTCACAATATGAACTGAAGGATTCTCCAGGCGCACATCCCTCGGGTTTTGTGCATCCCGCTCCTGGCTTCTACCCGTACGGCCAGTATCAGTACGGCGACCCGGCCCGTGCGAAGAGTGCTACCCGGGAGACTACCAGCACGTTGAAAGCCTGGCTACAGGAGCACAAGAAAAACCCTTATCCCACCAAGGGCGAGAAGATCATGCTGGCCATCATTACCAAGATGACCCTCACTCAAGTGTCAACATGGTTCGCCAACGCGCGCCGACGGCTCAAAAAGGAGAACAAGGTGACATGGGGACGCAGCGCAGAGGACCGTGACGGCAGGATATTTGACAGTGACAACGAGGATGATCACGACAAGAATGAGGACGACGAAGAGATTGATTTGGAAAGCATCGACGTCGTCAAAACAGACGAAAGTAACGAGGAGCAGAGAAAGCTGGAACAAGTGTCCCTCGAAAGGCCAAGCGCTGGCGAACATATGAATGTTGAAAATATGGAACCAAAACGGACTTTATCTATTCCTGAGATCAAGGGTGTGAATGACTCAGTTGCTAACAATAAAGAACCACAAGTTGTCAAAAACGTTCCCGCACTTTCTCCCGAGGCCCCGGGATGCCAACGTCCCTCAAACACTAAGCCAAAAATATGGTCTTTGGCGGAGACGGCTACTAGTCCTGACAACTCTCAGAAGGTCGGTGCGCTCACGGCTCCCGTAGGCCTGCGCACCTCCTCTTTGCCGTCTCACCACCCAGCATTCATCCCAACCCACGGAATATACACTTGCCAGATTGGAAAGCTGCATAATTGGGCGGCAAGTGCCGCATTTCTCAGCGCCAACTCCCTAATGAACGTCAGGTCACTTCTAGGTGTCAACCAAGGCGGCCACAACTTCAGCCACAGTCCCGCTACGCACATCAAGAGGTCACCGTCTCCGGCTGGCCACTCGGGCCCAGAGGGAGACAGCGAGAATTCGTCGGACGGCTTCAGCCCTCAACGTCATGGTATGCAAAGTTGATTTAATTTTGTATTTTTTTAAGCAAAAATTAGTCTTATGTCGCCACTGTAAAAACATAAAATACGTGTTTAGGCTCCCTGTTGTATGATTTAAATGCTAACATATACGTGTACATATTTATTGTGACTTTATAGATCAAGAAAATGTCCAGAGGATCGAGCCACGGACACCAGTGCTGAGATCACCATTTCAACAAATGCATGAAAGGTACTATCTTTACCCATGAATTATATGTTGCAAGGTTTTGAATTTATATTATTTATAAAAGTCCAGTGCAAAATATGATCAAATGTAGTTTTAAATTTTACAGATAGGCCTACTGGAAATGTGTATTTGTTCTCAAAAGTTTCAGAAGTAAGCTGGCAATGGAGTTTATCACTAAAATGTATTTATTTTCTTTCTTTCTTTCTTTTTTACTTCATCAGGTCTCATCATGAAGCAACACAGCGGATTCTAAAGACCGTTTCCTGAACATCAAGAGGAGAGACTAAATTATTTAAAAAGAAATCAAGATCAAGTTAGCCTATATGTCATATAACAGTGTCCTAGAAAATATAC
>CM059283.1:19624372-19639372 GCA_030347295.1 Setipinna tenuifilis
TTTAACTGAACGCATTACAGATTGCAGTGTTGTGTCTATGTAGGTCAATTTTGTTTATTTATATACAGTACGTGGATGGTGTCGGTTGAAGGGTAAATGCTGTTTTAGGCACTGAGGGAGAACTCTAAAAAATCGGACTACAAATAGATCCGGTTGCAGGATACGGTGGTGTGGATGTTTTTTTGTTGTTTTTTTTTTTCTTTTACTTTCCAGCGTTTTTTGGCCAGGAAAGGGCAAGGGGTGTTTGCCATTCCAGTCAGAGAAAGAGACCATTAACTCACTAATCCGGGCGATAATGTCAATTAGTGCTGCCGTATCACGCCAGCCCTCCTCCTGATCTGGACCCCGACATCCCCCAGAGGCCAGGAGGCCCACAATAACACCCCCACTATCTCCAAAACCCCACACACACACCCTCTCTCTCAGCTTCTCTTTCTCGCTCGCTTTCTGTCTCTCTCACACACACACATCCTGAGCCTCTCTATGTCTCTGTATCTCTGTCTCTGTCTCTGTGTCTTTCTCTCTCTCTCTCTCTCTCTCTCTCTCTCTCCCTCTCTCTCACACACACACACACATACACACACACACACACACACACACACACACACACACACACACACACACATACACAAACTCAAAGGCTTACTACCACATATCTGCGAACATCTAACAACACTGACACTGACATAAAAGACTGTCATACAATCACACACACACACACACACACACACACACACACACACACACACACACACAAACACACACACACACACACACACACACTTTATTATAAGTCATTGGCTGTCCCTTTTCTGACCCCAACTGCACCTGATATAAACCTTTTAACTCCACATTTCTTTACGGCCCTTGTCCTTAAGGTAAAATCCAGGCCTTTTCATCCCGCCCACACTAACCCCATTATTTCTCTATTAGCTGCTGATCATTGCAAGCAAATTATGACCATGGCCTGTAATCCAATATGCTAATGCTATCCAACCGAGTAGGCTACACCATCCCCATAGGGGGGCTTACAGTGAGATTTCCGTTGCCCCACACCCACCCACACACACACACAAACACACTAGGGAGACCACACAAATGCGTCCCCTCCCCAACACACACACACACACACACACACACACACACACACACGCGCGCCATGGGACCACACAAATGCCCCCCTCCCCAACACACACACATATACACACACACACAATTATATTAATATCCATCACCACCCACGTATCCCACTTCTATAACCAAAACCATAAAATCCAGCCTTTCCCACCCTGGATGGCATCCTCCCTTAGAAAGGCCCAATTGTGTCACTGCAGCTGAGTTTTACTGCATAGCCATGTTTGCTGACTTTGTGGTAATGGCAGGCTCTCGGGGGACCTCTTACGGGCTCCTTAATCGCGGCTAAATTGATTCCTGAAATGAAGATGGTAATTGAAAACCGTTGTGTTGTGGCATAAAACGGCACCCTGAGAGATCTGTTACAATGCTGCCACCTACAGGGTCACAAATGTAATGTCAAGAAATGTTGTTTTTGTTGGAGGGGGGGGTTATGACACCAACAGAGGGCACTGTGAGACAAGACGCAGAAAGAGGTGGACCGGGGAATTGCACAAGAATTGTGTCAAATTTGGTACATTTATAGCTAAAGGCAATGCAAAAAAAAAGTTCATGAGGAATTTTCAATATGGTAACCGTTAGCCACAGACCAACAGCTGAAACTGCCAGCATGGTGAAATGGCATGGAGCATCGCCTAGCCAAACAAAGACACACAGTAGTGCTCAGTCTCTCTCTCTCTCTCTCTCTATCTCTCTCTCTCTCTCTCTCTCTCTCTCTCTCTCTCTCTCTCTCAGAGAATGTTTATTTCAGGGAAGGCCTTGTGTATTTCAGCAAAGCAATGCAAAACCTAAACCAAACAACGAATCATGGTGGCTTTTGAAGACAAGGCCTGTATACCACTGATCTTGACAAGTAGAGCCTCCAAACTTGGGGATACTACCTTTCACATTTGACATTAATTACATTAATATCTTGGTGCCCCCAATCCTGCAATTTTTGTTTCTTTGGGAGGTTGTGGGTCTTAATCGGGCGATACCATACCCCCCAGTACCCCCTGTAATTCGAACTTTGTTGACAAGGCAATGGAATGAAGCCCATGGTAGCCTGACTACATAACTTGCATTCAGTTATAACCAATAAGCTTAAAAGTCACGTATATCTCCATCCTAACTTAGTTTAGAGCCATGAATATGCTTGCTGCCTGAAACTGCACATATGTGGTCCTCCATTTTGATAAGAAGCAATTTTGAGGTGTGAGGTTTCTTTTAAATAGGGGATCACAGAAGCTGAATCACCTGGATATGCTGTAATGGACATGGACATTAGCTTATGTGTATCAAACGTATGCAGTAAAGTATCATGAATGAGAGATATTTGGTGAGTAACATGCTATGAGACTGGTAGCCGCAGGTTACTAGCACTGATTAGCCCTGAAATGGCCTTGGCCTGGCCTGGCACGATAGCAGAGATGTTCACAAGTAATTTTTTTCCAAGTTCAAGTCTCAAGTCATTGTAGTCAAGTCCAAGTCAAGTCTCAAGTCTTTTGTCCCCAGTCTAAGTCAAGTCTCAAGTCTCAACATGTACATTAATTTACCTTTACAGAAAAAACCCTGCTGATATTTATGTAAACTACATTGCTGCAATATTTAGGACCATATTGCATTTTTGCAGTAAAATCCAAAAGGCTCTTTTGTATACATTCAGTTTGTTAGTGGCCAAAATATAACGTTTATTGCACTAGCCTAATATTATTGCACTATTCACAGTGATATTGCAGTAGAATAGGCCTGCAGTATTTTTGTGGCGTTCTGAAAGAAACTTCTTCTTCTTCTATATTAATATTTTTTTCCTAAATAAACACCTGGGCAGCTGAACTGAGTTTTACTGGTGCACTTAATGTTGTAACAGTAGCCTGTTATGCAGGGTTTTCTAACTAGGCACCTGTCCCTTTAATTTTCTCCTCATGATCATAACATGACAGGAACTGATGTTGTAACTCTGTTTCTGTGTGGCTACTACGGTTACTGCAGATGTAGACTTATTCGATTAGCTTTTTTATGGTAACACTTTAAATTAAAAACAACTGGAGGAGAATCCTTATTTGACTATACAAGAGTTGTGTCTTGGATGGCGCATTTTGTGCTGCTTTTTGTGACTGAGGCTACATAACATAATGTGCTACATAACATAATGTGCTATATAACATAATGTGCTACATAACCTGACATGCATCCCCATCTCTGCACGATAGTGTATATGCGGCTTAGATGGCTTCGATGTGAATGTGGATTAGCCATTCAGGAGCATACATATGTACTGGAGTAGGCAAAGACTAAAGGCAAACAAAGAGTACAATGCACAATTTTTGCTGCTGGGTAAAATACTTTAATAATGATATTTGTACTAATAATAATACTGAAAATATTTATATGTATATAAACCCAACTGCCCAATAATCAACCCCACTCCCCCCCACCCCCTCAACATCTGGTCCCAGATGCTATCTATGTCAGCACCCCCCTCCCCACATCCCCCATTTTTAATCAGAAAAAGTTTGAAAGTTTTTGTAGATGTGGGAGTAGGCTGCTGTTGCCTAACTCCTGGTGCCAGCTGGTGTCATGCTGGGACAGATGTCCATCTCATACCCCGTATCCTGTGCCACAATGGAAAATAGTCCATGCATTAATTCAACCACCAAATTAGCAAAACAACAATCACAAAAACATCACATCCATGCCTTAGTTTAGATTGAATACTTTCCTTAGGTTGTATCTTTGGCTTACCCATGTTCAAGTGGGCGTGGAAGCTGTTAATGTCTTCATGGGGGCTGAAATAGGGGGAACTTCTCTCTGCCCGCCCATTCACTACTCCAATGGCTGGACGCCCTGAAACATTTTCAAGACATCAGAAAGACGGCTAGTTAGTGTCAGGAGTGTTATTTTTTGTCAAAGAGCTGTGCCCTAGATAGGTTGGGACTAGTGGTTAAATCACCTTTTGTATGGAGGTGGAGTCCTTCTTTACTCAAAGTGATCAACATCTCACTCTACTGTATTAGTATAAATACTGTAGCAGAGGGAGCTCAGCTCTGGCTGGCTGTATTGATGAGGTAAGGAGGGGGCGCTGAGCTCCAGAAAGCTCCAGCCCAATTCGAACCCTGGTTGGGACAATACTTGGATTCCTAATGGGTCTTTTTTAAGCTAAGTAAGACAACTTTAACCACCCCATGTTCTAATATTAGTGTTTAACTCACTGAGATCAAAGACGTTCCACTGGTTTCCATAACCATGTTCCATTTGTTTAAGTTCGAACACATAATGAGCCTCTTCCACTGATCTTAGGGTAAGGTGCTTCTGGAAGGTGTTGATTTCTTCACAGGGGGTGAATCCATTCGCTGTGCCAATGGCCGGACGCCCTGTAACATTTTCAAGACATCATAAAGGCCATTAGTTAGTGTCAGTAGTGTTCATTTTTGTCAAAGTGCTGTGCCCTAGATAGAACCTCAACCACCTCATGTACTTTTCTAATATTAGTGTTTAACTCACTGAGATCAAAGATGTTCCACTGGTTTCCGTAAACCATTTGGTTCAGCTCGATCACATGCTGGGCCTCTTCCAGTGATGCTAGGGTAAGGCACTTCTGGCTCCAACGAGAGGCCCTTGTTTCCATCACAGGTTGAACCTGTGCATTGACCTCTTCACCATTTGCCAACCCAGGGAGAGTTGGACTGTTGAAGTCATTGTCTAAAATGAAACACAAGATGTTCATTCTTTATAGTTTTTGATTGCATTAAGTAACGTTATATCTATGGGGTGTGCCGTAAAATAACCACTTATGTGACATAAGGCACAGTTACCAATTGAAAAAAAATGGTTAGTATTTTAGATTGCTTGCTATTCTGTTCTCACAGACTGGGCCTACTCAATATTAGCAGAATGTAGTTTTACTAGTTTTAGCAAGTTCACTTACCCTGTCCCATTCTGCGGAGTGCATTTTTCAGAGGCTTTTGACTCCAGCGACTCCAACTCACCGGCACACAGCCTACAAAAAGAATGAAACAAACATAGAATCAATCACAGATCACATCTTAAAGCACTGAAGATGATTTATGCAGTGTTTTATTTATGCATACTATATTGTATTGATGATATTGTATTGTTTTCCCCCCCAGATTCACTCACCCTTGTCCATGTTGGTGTGGACAACTGGTAGGCCCTCCAGGACCACATCCTGCCACTTGTCAGAGTGCACCTTTTTGCCCTTGAGGGGACAGCAGGCTGCAGAAATGGCTCCCATGACTGGTACGCTGCCTACAAAAACAATACAACAAACACATAATCAATCACACATCATATCTTAAATCATGTAATATTGATAATTTTATATTCTAGCTGTGTTTTGTGTGGTATTCTATTACTATTTTTCTCCAGATTCACTTACTGGCCACTGGCATGCCCTCCAGGACCACATCCTGCCAGTTCTCACTGTGGGCCTTTTTGCCCGTGAGGGGACAGCAGGCTGCAGTATAGGCACCCTTCACTGGTGCGCCACCTACAAAAAAACAATGAAACAAACACATAATCAATCACAGATCACATCTTAAATTATGTGTTGATTATACAATATCATACTGATGAAATTATATTTTATATTATATATGACTTTATCACCTAGCTGTGTTCTGTGTGGTATTCTGTTACTATTTTAAACCATATTCACTTACTCTTGTCCATGTTGGCCTGGACAACTGGCATGCACTCTAGGGCCATGTCCTGCCACTTGTCAGAGTGCACCTTTTTGCCCCTGAGGGGACAGCAGGTGGCAGAAGCGGCACCCTTCACTGGTGCACCGCCTACAAAAAAAACATGAAACAAACACATAATCAATCACAGATCACATCTTAAATCATTTGTTGATTATACTATGTAATATTGATAATTTTGTATTCTAGCTATGTATTCTATTACTATTTTGGCCCAGATTCACTTACCCTTGTCCATGTTGGCCTGGGACACCGGCATGCCCTCCAGGACCACATCCTGCCACTTCTCACTGTGGGCCTTTTTGCCCGTGAGGGGACAGCAGGCGGCAGAACGGGCACCCATCACTGGTTCGCCACCTACAAAAAACGATGAAATAAACACATAATCAATCACAGATCACATGTGATGATTATACTATATCATACTGATAATATTACATTTTCACTGACTTTATCACCTAGCTGTGTTCTGTGTGGTATTCTATTACTATTTTCACCCAGATTCACTTACTTTTGTCCATGTTGGTCTGGACAACTGGCATGCCCTCCAGGACCACATCCTGCCACTTCCCACTGTGGGCCTTCTTGCCCCTGAGGGGACAGCAGGCTACAGAAAAGGTAGAAGAAAGAAATATGGTTAGCCATCTTTTCATTCACCACCAAATTATGCTGCCTTCTTCTACAGTGTGTTCCTTGTGTTCTTACCTGGGACATTGGTCTTGTTTCCAGTATCATCACGGTGTGTGATCACTGGTGCCTCAATCAGCCCCTGTGGGCCTACAGTCGTCTTGGGGTCCTCAGTGAATCTCACAAGCTCCCCCTGGTTAGTGATGTCCATGGGGTGTGGTCTCTGGGCTCTCCGCATGACCCTCTCAGCCTTACGCTTTTCCTGGAAGTCCAGGAGGATTGCCTTCATTTTGTCTTGAAGCTCGCTCCGAGTCACCCCAGGGTCCTCCCTCCTCTGCTTCCACCCAGAGGCCTCAAATTGCGCTCGACGGGTCTTCTTTTTGGTGGTCCTGGCTGCCACCCTCACCACATCCATGTTGGCCATCAAACTTCTGCCCTTCTTTTTACTAAGTTTTTTGATGGCCTCCATCTTACAAATGCGGTAGTTGCGCCGCCTCTGCCTCACTCCTTGTTGTTGAAGCCTCTTTCTGAGGCTGGCAAAGGCTGCCCTCAGGACATTGCCAAAACATCCAACACAGGACTCCATTTTTAAGAGTCCTTGATCTGGTAACCTTTACAAAGTCTGTTACTTTGTGTCTCAGATGTTGTTACAACACAAACGTACAAAACTACAACAGAAAAACTGAAAACAGAAAATTCTGAGGAGTGAATTATTCAAGAAATCTGGTATTTGCTGGGACAATGTGCTCTCCAATGCTTTCTCTTGCTCAGTCAAAGTCAAAGTGACAATGTATTTACTTTCAAATAACAATGCTTAAAGTAGAACTCTCAAACTAGAATGTTCAGGTAGGGTAGAATTCTTGGCCACTGCTGATGTCACCTGTTGCTGTGATGAATTCTATTGGCTGATCTTCAGCCAATAGAATCATTCGATAGCATAGTTAAAGTTTTCATTAGAACATGCTTTTATCCTACTGTCTGATCTGCAGTTAATGTAGTGCTAGTTCAAAAATTTAAAAAAAGAAAAAGAGAACAAATAAGCATAATACAATTAGGTTCATCAGACAATATGAAGTGTAATTCAAATAATAATAGCAACAACAACAACAACAACAACAACAACAACAACAATAATAATAATAATAATAATAATAATAATATAGTATTATTAGTATAAATAGTATAATATAAAAGTACTAAACAGACAAATACATACATACATAAGAGATGATATACAGCATTAAAAAGCTTGACAGCAAAGCAAAACACCTGGCAGTCTTTCACTCTGTTTATTGGGCTGCATCTTATTTATAATTGGAGTGATGCACATGTATTATAAATTACATGTGAGCCCTCTCCTTAGTTGATGTCTAAAATTTGCACTGGTGTCTATGTTCATTTGATTAATGAGGACCAATGTGTTAATAATTACAAAATTACCTGAATTATCGCTGTGTATTAAGCATAGGGTACGCTTGGCTCGCATGATGATGGGACACTGCAGCAATGAATTATATGCGATGGATAGCTTCCTATGACCAACTTGTTTAACTGTCTAGAAGGTATTAAAACCTGCATGGCTAATAATTTTCTCCAATTAAATGACAACAAAACTGAAGTTTTAATATTTGGATGCCCCAGTTCTGTAGCCTGCCTAACAAACACACTCAGTCCCCTGTCTAGAAATGTACATAGTACATAGTAAAAAGTACATAGCTTTTTAATGGACAGTTCGCTGAATTTTAACAGCCAAGTTAGTAATGTGATGAAGGGCAGTTTTTATCAGCTCCGAACCATAGCCAAACTGAAACAACTTTTATCTGCTACTGATCTCCAAACTCTCATTCATGCCTTTATTTAATCTCATTTATACTACTGCAACTCTATATCAACTGTATATAGTTCTCACCCAGTCCAACATCAATAGATTACAAATGGTCCAAAATGCAGCAGCCAGGCTTTTAACTAGCACCAAAAACAGAGATCACATCACAGCGGTCCTGGCTCATCTCCACTGGCTACCACTTAAATACAGGATTGATTTTTAAATCTTACTGTTTGTTTTCAAAGCCATTTACGGTTTTGCATTGTCTTATACAACAGAACTTTTAAATCATTATCGTCACCCAAGGTCACTTAAGCCATCCTCTCAGCAACTTTTCACAATCCCCCTCACACACCTCAAAAACAAAGCTGAACTGGCCTTTTCTGTTTATGCACCAAAGCTTTGGAATAATCTCCCACCTCACATTAAATCCTGGCCTGTCCAAATTGCAAGTTTTAAATCTAATTTGAAAACCCATATTTTTACCCTTGCTTTTAGTTCAGTGTGACACAGGTTTTTTTTGTTCCCTAGTATTTATCTACTTATTTTATCTTATGCGTTTATTAATCTAAATGTTATTATACTTTTTGTTCGTAAAACACTTTTGTTCAACTTTTGTTGTTTTTAAATGTGCTAAAAAAAATTTTTTGACTATGTCATTATTTTATTCAAACATTCTAATCAGTTTTCCGTAATGAATCGCACACGGATCATAGGAGCAAGCGAACACAAATAGCAGTGGACCTGTTTAAGCAAAACATTGATACCAAAGTCCACAGGCAGTAAATGAAAAAAAAGAGAGAGAGAGTGAGCAAAAACAGAGTTCCTATTAATCATGAACATATTTCTTTCTCATTTTGGATGAAGCCCTTAGGTACACGGAAAATATTAATTGGAAGAGGGCAAAATCCCTGGACTGTGCTTTCAAAGGCCAATACCACATTGGACACAGCAAGCCTTTAATACCAGTATCTGAGGAAAAGCTCAGTTTGCTCTCTCTCTCTCTCTCTCTCTCTCTCTCTCTCTCTCTCTCTCTCTCTGTCTTTCTCTCTCTGTGTCTCTCTCTTTCTCTCTCTCTCTCCCTCTCTCTGTCTCTCTCTCTCTCGCTGTCTCCCTCTCTCTGTCTCTGTCTGTCTGTCTGTCTGTCTCTCTCTCTCTCTCTCTCTCTCTCTCTCTCTCTCTCTCTCTCTCTCTCCCTCTTCCACCCCGAGGTAGTTCTAGGCTGTTCCTGTGTATTTCGATATAAATGACTACGCACATGAAAAAGGGGGGCGAGAGTCGTGATCAAACGAACTTTTGAACATCATAGCCCCTAGGGTGCACACAAAGCTGGCTGACTGACTGACTGACTTGCTGACTGGATGAATTAATGTATTGGGGATGGAAGTGCTTGTCCAGACACACTGGTCGGGTTGCCTGTTTTATGGCGAGAGAAGTTTGGATTTGTCTCTGTCTCTTTGTCTGTCTGCCTGTCTGTCTGTCAGACTTTGATGTTAAGTAAAACTCTTGAAACAGCACTGTTGAATTGATCACTGATTTATCATCTAGCTTTTTGTTAAGTTGAAACCTCTTGATTTCACAGACTCTCGTGAATCTTTTGTAGCCAGCACTTACAGACTGATAGATTTACTAGATTAATTGATTTAGTGAGTGATTGACTGATCACTTCTCAAAGTGGCTACAGAAAAAGGTAGAAGAAAGCCGTCCACAAAACAGACATACAGTTACAACACTGAATTTAGCTGTTTTTTTTTCACCAATTTCACTGCATGTCCTACTCTGCCCAGTATGTCTATGCATGTGACAATAAATCATGCTTGTATCCTTGTAAGATAAAGTGTCCACTCACGGCACAGAGGGGAGTCGTTGGCTAATTTCAGTGGGCAGCAATGACTTCCTGTAGCAGTCTTTGGTTCATCTGAACTAAAGAGGGCTCTGGCTGGAAACTGTGCAGTGGATGTGTTATGGTCCATTATGCTGAGCAGTTTGTGTGCATATCCTATCCTCCATCCGTGGAGCCAAAGCCTTCAGCTTGTTCGCCTTCTTGCAGAAACTCTCCAAAGATGCTAGTACTTGCAACAACAGGCTGGTGAAAAAAAGTATGCAACTTTCAGCACACATTAAAGAGCCAATGAAGTAGAAACCGTATTTGGCTTGGAGACGTGAAATATATCAGAAAACTCTGTTTGAAAAGATGTGGAAAACCCTGAAGACACGTTTATTGCGTTGTGGAGTACACAGCTAAAGAGCTATTCATTGCTTTTTGGAATTGGTGTAAGTAGAACGAAAACACATCCTGTTTACGCCATACAGAGGTCAGTATTTTATAGCATCTGAGCATACAAAGCACCACTTATGTTTTCACTACTTTCAGACTTAATTTCACTTCTTAACAGCATCCATCATAAACTCCCAAATTTGACACAGTGATTAGTATCATTTCTTTATTTGGTAAGAGTAACTTAGAGACGATATTATTTTGACTTTTACTGGCTCTTAAAACGACCGACGCTTCATTAAGACACCACCATCCCCAATGTCTTGGCCACATATTAGAGGATGTGGTTATTTCCACTCCAGACCACTAAATGGTCCGCCAGTTTCCTGCACTCAGTGCCCTCTCCACTGCCGACACACAGAAGACATCTGCAGAGTTATCCGACAATTTCTGCAGATGACAAGCCTCTGTCTGAGATACACACTGGCAGTCGGAGGCACACAGCGTGAAGAGGAGAGATGAGAGTGGCCCACAATGCCCTGCTTTAGGCTAGTCCTGCTCAGAGCCTCAGACACAGACACACAAAACTGTGCTCTGTCTGAATTATCCACTCACTCACTATACTGGACAATGTACTGTAGGTAGTCAACCATTTTGTAGAGCTATTCAAACTTTGAGCTCTAGTGAATGAGTGAGTGAGTCGACGAGAGAATCTGTCTGACATAACCTCTCTCTGGCCCCTTTTCAGATGGTATGTCCTCTCTCTTTCCTATCCTCTGTCGTATCCACTTTACTTTGGCCCCATTGGAAAACATCACTGTGTTAAGGAAAGACATTAAAATGATTTCATTAGGGCTTATGAATACATAACAGAGAATTTAAGAGAATCAGAACCCAAGTGAAGACAGGTGTTATTGATCTGTGTCAAGTGGATTGATTGTTGTTTCATAGCACAAGAAATTGTGGGGCATCACTTACCTCATTTCACCTCAAAGAGACCACCAGTGAACACCATGTTGAAAGACCTTTAGAGACAAAGACAAATAGAATGCTGTTTTCTGATTGGTTTGCGGGGTATGCATCATTTCTGTTGAAAGTTTCAACTGTGGAAAGTAGTTCTAAAATTCTGGCATAAAGTTTAAGCACCGTTTCATATCAATTGGCCATAGAAAAGAACTATAACAAACCATATAAGCTAATTTAACATTTGCTTTGTGACAGGAAGTTAGTTGGCTCTGCCAGCATTGACTAATTCAGTGGAAATGCACACCTCAGTGGCTATTATCCCTTACTTAAGGGAACCTTTTCCACTGATGTATATAATCCAAATGACCCACCCCACTCAACATTTACGGCTCATTTAATTGAGATAGGAACTTTTCTAAACGAAGAAAGGCACTCTTTATTTGGATAGTCCAACAGATGATTGTATAGACTATCTACAGATTTTGAGACTTTTAATAAACCATCTGTTAAAACTCTGTGCCGTGTTAAGGTTAAGGTTAGGGATTTGGTTTGATTAAGATGATAATCAGTAAACAGTAAACAAAATAAAACTGAATTTTAACAAAGTGTCTTAGGGAGACCTATCCAAATAAAAAAAAGAATTAAATAGCAGCCTCTGCCTGCCTGTCAGGTAGTCAGTAATCCAGGATGTAGAGGTGTCTACCTGCATCTATTGGGGCCTCTGTCCTGGCATTACAGGCTGGATGGTGTTAAAGGCACTGGAGCGATGGAAGAACATTCTCACAGTGCTGCCAGGCTAGAGTGTGCTGCACACACTAATGTGTAGATGTGGAGACCACTGGACTGGAGAGATGGCTGATGTCACACTTTGTATTATTTCCCCAACTTCGACTGTGCTGCTGAAGAGTGCGACCTCCAAAATCCCATGTACATCCAGAAATGTGATTCTTGGTAAAGTCGACAAAAACACAGTGAAAAGGCAGCTGCATTTAAAAGTGATACCTTAATGACAGCTGGCAAGTAGCACTATAGATGGACATTCTTCGGAATTTGGTGTACATTGTGTGATGTATTAGCTAAATGTTGTGACATCTGTAATAATAATCACGTTAGGTTCTTTTACGTCAGTGGTGTGCGCTCAATTCATAACCACTAACCAGTCATGCCCTATCTATTGTGTTCACTGTGTGGTCTTTTGTACCTTTTACTTTTTTTAACATGGGTATCTTAGTCTGTGTGTGTGTGTCTGTGTGTGTGTGTGTGTGTGTGTGTGTCTGTGTGTGTGTGTGTGTGTGTGTGTGTGTGTGTGTGTGTGTGTGTGTGTGTGTGTGTGCATGTGCATGTATGCGTGTGTGTGGATCTTTGGTGTGCTGTCTTGTCCCTGTTTTTCAGTTGCGTATAACAGTAATTAATTGTCAAACCTACTTGACCTGACTCTACTTGACTGGAGAAGATAGATAATGGCATCCTCCTCACTACTTTCAGTGGTAGGCAAACTGCAGTGGGCCCCGAGAGGTAGGCATCTGGAATCAAAGATAGACCAACACCTCTCTCTCTCTCTCTCTCTCTCTCATGTATTGTGATGTTAAGTCAGTAAGTCCAAAATCACTGAGGAGAAATGTATTCTTCTGGTCCAGACTTCAGACTAAAGAGCAGTATAATCCTTGATAGCTAGTCAGTGCACTTAATTTCAACTTACACACACA
Source organism: Setipinna tenuifilis (assembly GCA_030347295.1). NCBI lineage: Eukaryota > Metazoa > Chordata > Actinopteri > Clupeiformes > Engraulidae > Setipinna > Setipinna tenuifilis. The sequence continues at coordinate 19,637,549 of CM059283.1, forward strand.
GACACACACACACACACACGTGTACACACTTTCTCTCTCTCTCTCTGTCTCTGTCTCTGTCTCTGTCTCTGTCTCTCTCTCTCTCTCTCTCTCTCTCTCTCTCTCACACACACACACACACACACACACACACACACACACACATAGACACACAAGTGGTAAGCATTTACGGTCTAAATGCATGATGAGGCTCTTATATATATCCACTTCGTAAGCTACTTTAATAGAATGACCTAATAAACCATGTGTAGCAGCCTCAATAAAAGCCATGACTGCACTACACTCTAATCTGCAACCAACACACATCACCAGCAGATGGCACTAGCACTCTTCATCACCACACGGAGGACTATAAAATAGCCTTTTCCCATGTCATCTCTTCATCTTTGCACAATCATGATTTGGAATCCCCCCCCCCCTCCCTCCCCCCAATCTGGACCAACTTGGAATGAAAGTGCTTCCACCACTTGCAAAGGCATGTAACAAAAAAAAAGGAACACATTTCACTCTTTGGCCATTATGGACTTTCCTTTTGTCCGAATGCATGCAGGCTTGCCCAGCTCGGCTGTAGCCCACCGGAATACTAAACAGGACACAGAGCTCTCCGTCTTATTCACTTCCTTTTACGACGGATATTGAGCACACTCCATTCCGCTGCCATTTACTTGGGCCACTAAAGCAGATTAGTGCTACAGACATTTAACTTGACCCCCATAAAGGAAGGGGGGGGGGGGGGAGCAGCAACAACCCAAACGTGCATTTTGCAGAAAGCTTTTAAAAAAAAAAAAATCCCACAGATTTTGTCCAGCGTGATCAAGAGCGGTTGCCAAGGGAACGGTAAGAAGCAGTTAGATGGAGGTGATTAGCACAAACAGAATCATTCTGTGACTAGTGACTATCCAGACAGACCAGACCAGAGCAGAGCCTGGGTAGATGAAGGAGAGAAGGAGAGAGAGAAGGAGAAAGAGTGAGAAAGGGGAGGGCAGTTAATAGGCATGCAGTGTTTCAGTATTTTGCTCAGGACTCGCAAATGCCTGGCTGCATTTTTATCAGGATGTTGGTTAAAGACTAGAAAGGACACAGACGCTCTACCAGAGAGAGAGAGAGAAAGAGAAAAAGAGAGAGTGTGAGAGGGAGAAAGAAAGAGAAAGGGAGAAAACATTTATTATTCTACATGTTCTTTCTTTCTCGCTTGCTCTCTCTTCCTCTCTCCCTCCCTCTGTCCTCTAACTTTTCTCTCTCTTTCTCTCTCTCTCTCTCTCCCTCTGTCTCTCTCTGTCTCTCTCTTTCACACACACACATAAACATACACATACACATACACATGCACGTGCGCACGACCTGAGCCAGGAAGTAGAGGACAACTTGCTCATCTTGACTGTTCTGTTCTTCTATGGCACCCATGAGGTAAAAGTTCTAATTCCAGTTCTGCCCTGATTCCTATGCCAGGAGAAAGGTGCTAGATCACTGTATTCACTGGGGGTAGAAAAGACTGGGCTGCGCAGACTAACTCCACAGTGGCCATTTCCAGAGGGATAACACCATCGATCTACGTTTACAGTGCATACATTGCACCACTTTACACACACACAGTCTACGCTATGCTATAAGTCTGAGGGTAGCTAGTGCTGGCTAAGACAACTGTGTAACGGTAGCTAATTGTGGCTAACATAACAGTCTAACAGTAGTCAATTGTGGCTAACATATTATTCCGAGAGTAGCTAATTGTGGCTAACACAACAGTCTAACAGTAGCTAATTGTGGCTAGCATAGCAGCCATTGCATCATGTAGCCAAGATGGATGCCAGCAATGGTTCATTAGGC
>CM059283.1:19644372-19646872 GCA_030347295.1 Setipinna tenuifilis
AGAGAGAGAGAGAGGGGGGGGGGGAGGGAGGGAAATAGACAGAGGAAAAGAGAAGAGAGGGGACAATTGGAACATCTGACCCTAAAGTCTGTCACACACATACACACACAGAGAAAGAGAGAGAAAACAGAGAGAGAGAGAGAGATAGGGAGAGAGAGAGAACAGATAGAGAGAAAACACAGAGAGAGAGAGAGTTTGAGAAGACACACCCAGCCCAGCCTCTTTGTGCTAAGAGAAGAGCATCCACAGAGGGAGACACAGCCACTCAATCTCCCCTGATCAAGATTTAATCTAGATAAAGTAGCACCTTATTTCAGCTAACACCACCCTTACACACAAACAAACACACACACACACACACACACACACACACACACACACACACACACACACAGCCTACACAGATGTGTGCACACGCACACACACACACGCACACGCAGTATGCGTAAGCGTATGTGTAGGCTGTGTGCGTGTGTGCAGTGCTGTGTAGGCTTTGTGTACGTGACAAACAGTCTACACAGCACTGCACACACACACACAGCCTACACACATATGCATACGCACACACACTCACACACCTGCACAGCCTACACAGAAACAAACACACACACACCTCTGTTTAACCTCTGTTATGCTAACTCAAAAATATGTACATTCTTTTCTATTCTCTCTCTCTCCCTTTTCTCACCCCTTCTTTCTCATACACACACATGCACACTCATGCATAGAAAGATAGAAATGGTGTAAAAAGCCCACATACACCTAATGCATCAGCCGAAATTTCAGCAGTGTGTTTGACCTTGAGCAAGCCAGTGACGCAGCCCCACTGTGACGGTTCCATTAGCCTTTTCGCCTGTAACGTAGCTAGCTACACACGGCCTTCAGCACACCTCATGAATCCATGCCTGACCAATGAGCCAGCTAGCCTCTCATATGGCTAACATGCCCCATTACTACTATACAATCCTTATAGGAAGACGGGGGTCACAGAGGTGAGATTCCGACAGACAGCCAATCCCATAATCCACTGTTGAGGAATGATCTCCATGACAACACAGTCGCCAGGGCGATGGCGGCCATTTTAAAAAGATGATTTAAACCATCTATCTGGACATGTTGGCTGTTAGGTAGTGACCTTAAAGTGCAAGTTAGGCTGGCACAATGAGTATGAATAAAAAATGAGGGCATGAATTTTACATGAGACTTGTATATTTACTCATAACACCCCGATGTAATTATTCTCTCATTTCAGCTTTTCAAGCTTTATTTTCGGCTGTTGTGAATCCCGAGGGAGGTTAATTAGAATGAATGAGTTTGGGTTTTAAAGCAACTGTTTAATGCTATTTGTGGACTCATTATACTCAAACGCCACGGTAATCCCTTTGAAAAACAGCACAAATGCCAAAAACACACACACACAAAAACACCCTTAAATGTACTCAACTGGGGGGATTTTTTAACGACATAATCTATTTACCACCGGACAGAAGTTGATGGATTGATACTATGTGCCGTTGAGTAATTGAATAAAGACCCGTGTTGTCTTTTGGAGCATTTTGATTGGACGCAAGGGGTGTAAAAAAGTGAGATTTAATTGCATTGGTCATTGACTGCTATTGGCTTATTGGATTAGGAGGTGGAGGAGGATGCTTCCTAGAGGTCACCTCTTGAGGACCCTTTGATATTCGCATCATGCTCTTGTCTGCTTCAATACCGTCCCCAACGGGTGTAATTAGGTTTGCTAAAAAGCAATAGCCACACTCCAGCTAGGAGAGGCAATGCTCCCGGGCAATTGTTCATGTCTGTTTTTTTTTTCTTTCTTTCTTTCTCTCTCTTTCCCACTCTCTTGCCTCCCTCCTTCCTCTCATCTTTATCTCTCTCTCACACACACACTCTTGCTCTTTCTGTCTCCCACTCTCTCTCTTTCTCTCTTTCTCTATCTCTCTCTCTCTCCCTCTTTTCTGTCCGAATCCCTCTCTCCCCCACCTCTCTCCCTCTTTCTCTGTCTCCCTCTCTCTCTTTCTCTCTTTCTCCCTCTTTTCTGTCTGTATCTCTCTCTCTCTCTCTCTCTTCCACTCTCTCTCACTCTCTCTGTCTCTCTTTCTCTCACTGTACCCCACTCTCTCTCACTTCACCCTCTGTCTTTGTTATTGTTTTTCTGCTCTTCTTTCTTCTGTGTGGAAAGGGGGGGGGGGGGGGGCGTTTAAGGTTGTCGGCCCCCTCATTTATTCCAGGTGAAGCGCCTAGTGGGCGCCGCACGCCACGTGTCCATTGTTCTAAGTCTGTCCCGTACCTCCAGCTGGAGGGAAGAGCGTGAAGCCTCCCGCAGCGACCGGTGGCCAGTCAAGCATAAAAGACGAGAAAGAGGAGGAGGAGATGGAGGAGGAAGGAAGGAGGGAGGGAGGGAGGGGAAAAAAGCAATTATGGCAGCCTGGAGAGAGGGTGATCGCACACCCCTCCGAGTTGACTTGGCTTCACGGCGAGCTAGTCTTAACCACCG
>CM059283.1:19651872-19661872 GCA_030347295.1 Setipinna tenuifilis
CGCTGTTTGTGAGGAAAAGGTGTGTGGAAGGAGTGTGAAATCAGCTATTGAATTCCCTGTCCAAGTAATGAAAAAATGATGTTCTGCTGCTGCCTGCCTACACTTGGTCTATAGCAGTGGGACGTGAGTGAGACTAGGTGCTTCTTAAGGTTTTTCATCTTCCCTCAAGGTCTGTTTTAAATTACTGCAATGCTTGATGTGAATGGAACTGAAATGAAATGTATGTTGTGGGAAAAATATGTGCTCACACTTCCTGGAATATATATATATAGTCAACAATGAATTAATCCCCTTCTCTCTCTCTCTCTCTCTCTCTCTCTCTCTCTCTCTCTCTCTCTCTCTCTCTCTCTCACACACACACACACACACACACACACTCATACAAACACATATTCTCTCTCTCTCTCTGTCTCTCTCTCTCTCTCTCTCTCACACACACACACACTCACACACACACCACACATTTGTACTCTCTCTCTCCTGCACATTCTCATACAAACACAAATTTGCACACACACACACACACACACACACACACACACACACACACACACACATACACACACACACACACACACACACACACACACATATTTCTACACTCCTTCTCTCTCTCTGTGTCTCTCTCCCATTCCCTCTCACCATATCTCTCTCTCTCTATCCCTCCCTCTCTCTATCTCTCTCTCTGTCTTTTTTCTCTTCCCCTTTCCCCCTCTGTGCGCGTGTCTCTTCCTATAGAGAGTAATGTTATTCATGAAGACAGCGGATTGTCTGAGGAAGCGTGATGTTGTTTGGAGCGCATCCAATGTACATTTACTCCATTACAGTCTGTACAGATGGGCACCCAGCAGTGGAGGGAAATGGGAGCTGGGGGGAGAGATGGGGGGGGTGTGGGGGTGGTTGGGGTGGGTGAAGGGGGTTTCTGGTGGTGGTGGGGGTGAAGTGTGTGTGTGGGGGGGGGGTTGGTGGAGGGGGGTGAGTAAATATTGTTCATATCAAATTAGTTTCACGCTGCAGAGGAAGCCAACCGATGGGATCTTGTTTTGACTCTGGCTCAGTCAGAGCTCTCTCTCTCTCACACATACATACACACACACACACACACACACACACACACACACACACACACACACACACACACACTCTCTCTCTCTCTCTCTCTCTCTCTCTCTCTCTCTCTCTCTCTCTCTCTTTCTCCCTTTTTCCTCTCACTCTCTTTCTCACACACACAGATAGAGACAAACTCTCTCTCTCTCCCTCTCTTTTTTTCTCTCTCTCAATCTCTCTGTCTCTCTCACTCTCTCTCTCTCTCACATACATACACACACATACACACATATACGCACGTACACACATGGATGCAAAATTAATACAAGTGCACACAGAGACACACAGGCACACACCCTCTCTCACACTTTCTCTCTCTATTTGTCACCCTTCCTTCAGCCATACCACCAGCAGCCCCTCAACACACACACACACACACACAAACACACACACACACACACATTTTGTCTCTCATTCACATGTGCTCAAACATGCATACATGAACATGTGCAAGCTCACACAGTACTGTAGACAGCCAAAACAACACGTTTCAAAACTCACACCTTTGCTTGTCTGTTACTGTCTCCACACGGTAATCCTTCATTTTGGCTTTCTCCCCTCTGCCACAACCTACATTTTGACATACACATTCTAACATCAGCACACAAACAACACCATTACACAAACACACCATGCTATGCAGCAGTAACATAGACTGTCATCCTAAATCACACACAGTAGGCCGATCCATATACCATAGCAGGCCTCTTTGGGGGAAAATTGCTACCTTACGTATGGATGTAATGTCCATCTGATGGGGAATGTGGGAGAATCTGTCTGCCAAAGCGCTCCTCAATCTCCCTGAAGACCGGAGCAGCACGGCAGCTGTGTGTCTCTGCTACACACAGAGGAGCCATCTTTCTGGACTTTCATTACACACACATGCGTACACACACTCTCACACACACACACACACATGCATGCACATACATACAGACACACACATACACACACGTACATGCATACACGTACACAGACACACACACACACATACATGCATACACATACACACAGACACAGACACAGACACACACACACACACACACAAACATACATACATACATACACACATACACACACATGCACGCGCACACACACACACACATGCATACACATACACACAGACACACGCACACACACATACACACACACATCCACACAGAGACAGAGACAGACAGACACACACACACACACACACACACACACACACACACACACACGCACACAAGCAACAGACCCAGCACACGGCAGCTGTGTCTCTGCTACGTATAGGAGCCATCTTTCTGGGCTTTCATTACAGCTGGGTTGCACCACAAGCAGCCCTCAGGCACACATATGCACGCATACTGGTACACACACATGCGCTCGCTCGCTCACTCACACATGCGCACGCGCACACACACACACACACACACACACACATATGCACACACACAGATCACCACCCACATCTCCCACACACACACACACATACATACACACACCCATGCATACACATACTTACACACAGACACACAGACACATACAGTACATACACATACACATACACATGCACACACACACACATACACACACACACGCACACACACACACACACAAGCAGCAGACCCAGCGCTGTTGCAAACACCTTGTGCAACTTTTACAATCACCCGCCACCCACCCTATTCCATCCACACAAACAAACACACGCACACACACACACACGCACACACACACGTGAGCTGGAGAGCCAGTGCTGTCACAAAAAAACATTCTGCACCTCCTTCAACCCGCCGCCCACCCCATCCTATCCATACAAACAAACAAACACACACACACACACACACACACAAACACGTTCCATAATCAGAGCCCCAGTCGCAATCACCGTAAGCGCCAAACCACCCGCTGGGTGTCTAGATTGCTTCATACAGTGTACAGCTTGTGTTTAAAATCTGGATGGGGAGACGTGTGTGTGTGTGTGTGTGTGTATGTGTGTGTGTGTGTGTGTTGTGGTGGAGTGGAGTGGGGCTTCATGCTTCAACGTGACTGAAGTCGCGTCTGAAATCCAACCGTTCACTTCGAGACGTTAATAGCTCGGTGGCTAAAAGTAGTTTTTCGGCAATCATCCTCACGCTGTGCCACAAAAAAAAAAAAAAAAGACAGGAAGACAGAAAAACGAACGAAGTGTGTGGGTGAAAAAAAAAAACTATTTGTTGCTGTTTGGCATCTTTAAATGGGATGGGGCTTTTGATCTGATCCCAGATCAGGAAGTGACCATTGTACAGTTTTAATGGGATTGGCCAATGGGGGGAGCGGAGCGGGGAGATAGACCTCTGCAGGGGAGATAAGCCTTGTTACACACACACCAAGCTGACCTCAAAAAGGAGTCGGTCGGTGGACGATGAGGCGGATGAATGGCTCCTGATTATCGAGCCCCGTTTGTCCAGTCTCGACTTGACCTTTCCGGGTGCAGCATCTGCAGACAGACTTCTTTTCTCTCCCAAGTTGGACAATTAAAAAAGGAGAGGGAGAGAAAGGGCGTAGGGTTGCGGGGGGGACTTATAAAAATAAACCTGTGTGGGCAGACAAATAATTTCCTTCACCGTGCCACACAGCTTGATTCATGCTGGCTATTTAATGTGCTTTCTTTCTTTTTTTATATTCTCTCTCTCTCTCGCTCTTCCTCTCTCCCTCTCGCTCTCTATCTCTCTCACTTTCTCGCCCCCCCCAGTCTCTCTCTCTATCTCTCTCACTTTTTCTCTCTCACTCTCTCTCGTTCTCTTCTATTCTCTCTCGCTCTCTCACTCTCTCTCTCTTTCTCTCTCTCTCTCATTCCCTCTGTCTCGATCTTGCTGTTTTTTTTATTCTCTCCCTCCTGCCCCCCTTCTCTCTCTCTCTCTCTCTCTCTCTCTCTCTCTCTCTTTTTCTCTCTCTTCAATGGTGTCACACTGTAAAGGAATCTCCTTTTCCTCCACCACTGCAAATTGAACTATGCGTAGAGAAACTGCTGGCATATCACACAGGGCTATAATTAAATATGGCCCCTGAGATGCAAAGCTGTTTCCAAAGCAACTGTGCAAGCGCCACTACCGTGGCTAATGAAATCTGCTCAATATAGGAACGGCTGTGCGGGGATTTTTTTTTTTGCATAGCCGTACATATACAGGTATGTGACACACTCACACACTAACATGCACTAACACACGCACACACACACGCACGTGCACACACATACACACACACCCACACACACACACACACACACACACACACACACACACACACACATACGCACACTGACACACACACACACTGCTTTAAATAGGTTCTTGCAATCGTTGGTGGTTTTCACAGTGAAGTTATGCATTTAACACCTACACATCTACCGCAACACTCCATAAACCTGCTTTTGTCCGTGTCTCACATACACTCATGAAAATCATCATCTATAGACTCTCATTTGTTTCTTCTGTAAGCTATAGAGGTAATCTACATAGATGTTATTTCATTACTGTAAAAGGATAGTTTTTAATTACTAAGATGGTGCTGATGGCTGTTGCAATAGTATGCTGGTCACTTTCCTCACACAAGCATCCAATTCTGGCCTGTGTTGTTGTCAACACAACTAATGGCTGCAAAATAAAGTTAAATCATGTAAAATCTGTATTACCAGTTCTTAAGGATTAATTCTAACATATAGAAATTCTGTACATGTATTTTCTTTAACTAATATAAAAAACAGCCTACTCCCACTTCCATAGTTATGGCTCAAGGTCATTCATGTTACTTTAACAGAGTACATCTATAGACAATATTCATTACATTTTGTGTCTTATCTGTAAAAAGTGCTATATAAATACATTTTTCTATACTTATTCACTTACTTACATTCATCACTCACAAAGACACCCCCCCCCCCCCCATTCCCCCCCCCCAAGACACCACCCCACTTCCCTCCCCGTGCATAAGCACACAGTGTGTGTGTTGAGAAGGATCTGATAGCTCAGTTTAATCAGCAGGGGTGTACCATGGTATTTAGAATCAATTATACCTCCAGACACTTTCAATAGGAAGCAACCCGCCGCAGATGGGAGAAGTGAGAAGAGGGTGAGATGAGAATCGATAGGAAAGGAAGTCGAGAGGAGGAGTGAAATTCTGCACACTCTCATTAGCGATGTGGAGAGCGAGTTGGCGTCGTTAAGCGCCGCTGTTATTGGAGACGTGTGTGTGTGTGTGTGTGTGTGTGTGTGCTATATGCAAGCCATACAGAAAACATCCACACATAAAAAATGGTACCCTCTTTTATGGTTTTCTTTCCTCTTTTCTGTCTGTCTTTCTTTTGTTCTTTCTTTCTTTCTGTCTTTCTTTTTCTCTTTCTTTCTTTCCCTTTCCATGCATTTTTAAGTATATTGCACACCAGAGGACAATAGAAACCAACCCCATTAAAACTCCCTCTATCTCTGTCCCTCACACACAGACACACACAGACACACTCAGACTGCATGCGCACAGACACAGACACACACACACACACACACACACACACACACACACACAGACACACACAGACACACAGACACACACAGTGCTACCTCTATCAATCCCTTGTGTAATCCTTTATGAGATTTGTCATTGTGGCCCCACCTGCTTATGCTGTTAATAGGAGGAGATGCTGGAGCAGGTGGGCTATGTGCTTTACTGGGTCTGTGTGTGTGTGTGTGTGTGTGTCTGTACGTGCATGCATGTGTCTGTACAGTATATCTGTGGGTGTGTGCGTGCATGCATGTGTCTGTACAGTATATCTGTGGGTGTGTGCGTGCATGCATGTGTCTGTATATCTGTGTGTGTGTCTGTGTGTGTGTGTGTGTGTGTGTGTGTGTGTGTGTCTGTGCATGCATGCCTGTGTCTGTATGTCTGTGTGTGTGTGTGTGTGTGTGTGTGTGTGTGTGTGTGTGTGCATGCAGGTGTGTGTCTGTATGTCTGTCTGGGTGTGTGTCTGTGTTTTGGTTTAATTGCTGCCCATTGCTAATGTGTTTAGACTAGAGTGTAATGCACTTGCCCACTGCACATGACTATTGATTATTGGTGTAAATCCAGATGCGAATAGAGTACAATAACTGTTTCCATGTTTGTGTGAGTGTGAGTGTGTGTACTGTATGTGTGAGTGTGAGTGGCCGTGCGTGTGTGTGTGTGTGTGTGTGTGTGTACTGTATGTGTGTGTGTGTGTGTGTACTGTGTGTGTGTGAGTGTGTGTATTTGTGTGTGTACACACACATGGGCAGAAGAGGCTGACCAGCACAAATAGACGCAGGGGGATGACATAACAGGAGTGACAGGAACAGAAGACGAGACAGAAGAGAAGGTTAATTAGATCTGCAGGTTGCCCAGTAGCCTGTAATCTGTCAGTCGATAAGACACACACACACACACCAAACACTGTTTGTGGCCACTGTTGCTTGTTTTTGTACACTGGCTGAGGACAACAACAACAACCCAAACAAACAACACGGTGTGTGTGTGTGTATGTGTGTGTGTGTGTGTGTGTGTGTGACTCTGTGTGTGTGTGTGTGTGTGTGCGTTTGTCTTCCAGGAAGGACACCATTGAAGGACCACAAGGGGATGAGAGGAGAGGAGAAGGGAGGACAGGAGACAAGAGTAGAGGAGAAAAGAGATGAGGAGAGAGGAGGAGAGGACAGCAGAGGAGAAGAAAGGAGAGCAGAGGAGTGGAGGAGAGAGCAATGGGCAGGAGAGGAGAGCAGAGGAGAGGAGAAAAGAGCAGAAGGCAGAAGAGGAGAGGAGAGGCGAGGAGAGGACAGTAGAGGAGAAGAAAGGAGAGCAGAGTAGTGGAGGAGAGCGCATCGGGCAGAAGAGGAGAGGAGATGAGAGGAGAGGAGAGGAGTGGAAGAGAGAGCAGAGGGCAGAAGAGGAGAGGAGAGGAGTTAGCCCCGGGCGTGAGGGGGTTGGGAAAAGTGCTGACACATGCTGCTGTCCTCCGTCAGTAATCTTCCTGCTTCGAGCACTCCTAATCTGAGTGACATGAGGACCAGTGTTCACACACACACACACACACACACAGTCACACATACACACATACATTATATAACTCCTCATAGGGCATGACGTTGCAAGACACCACACACACACACACAGACATGCACCTACTGACACACACACATACACACAGACACACACACACACACAGACACACACACACACACACACACACAGGGTAGGGTGCCATACATCACACTAACAGGACAGACAGACACACACACAAACGCAACAGCCGTGCACAGTAGACACATTTACACACACACACACACACACACACAGTGACATACATCACCCTTACAGGACAGACACATACACACACACACACACACACACACGCACCGTCTGAGGGTCACAGCCGTGCACAGTAGACACATTTTTTTTTTTTGTCAGGAAATGAGCGGTATGCGCGCCGTCATCCATACACACTGCGTCACACATTATGCAAGCGCACCCGGCCTGTCAAGAGGTGACTCATTAATATATGATTACCATTTCAAATAAACAACCTCTGGCAGCACAACGCGTATCTCATGCAAATGCTGCCATATGCATGCATGCGCCCTGGCACACACACACACACACACACACACACACAGACACACACACACACACATAGCTGGCCAATGAGGCCAAGGGCTAGCCAAATGGGCACATAGCTGTTTGACGTTTGATTATCCAAGTGCTGTGTATTCGTGTGTGTGTGTGTGTGTGAGTGTGTGTGTGTGTGTGTGTGTGTGTGTGTGTGTGTGTGTGTGTTTGTCTGTGAGTGTGTGCGCATATAAGTATGTGTCTGTACGTGTTGAGGTGTGTGTGTGTGTGTGTGTGTGTGTGTGTGTGTGTGTGTGTGTGTGTGTGTGTGTGTGTGTGTGTGTGCACACATATGTGTATGTGTCTGTATGTGTTGAGGTGTGTGTGTGTGTCTGTGTCTGTGTGTGTCTCATCTGCGTGCGTCCTTCGTTAATGAGGAGCTAATGCATGTGGCAGGCATCGGTGTCAGCAGCAGGAGTACATGGGGACATTAAGGACACCTAATGATGAAGGAGGCAGCGGAAGCCATTACAGTGCCAGGATGGGTTACATAAGAATAAATGTGGTGAATAAATAATATACAGCGTCTGTGTGTGAAATGAGGTCTCTCTCTGTGTCTTTCTCCCTCTCTCGTCTTTCTGTGTGTGTACAGTATGTTTGTGTGTCTGTGTGAGACAGGGAAAGATAAATGAAGCAGTAAGGGTGAGAGAGAAAGAGAGTGTATGTGTGGTAAGCGTTGTGTGTGTGTCTGTGTCTGTGTGTCTCTGTGTGAGAGAGAAAAAGATAAAACAGAAGGTAAGGGTAAGAGAGAGAGAGAGAGAAAGAGAGAGAGAGTGGTAAGAGTGTGTGTTGTGTGTGTGCATGTGTGTGTGTGTGTGTGTGTGTGTGTGTGTGTGTGTGTGTGTGTGTGTGTGTGTGTCTTTGCATAAGCAGCAATGTGTACTTGTTTATAGTGTGTGTGGGTATGACACAGATTTCTGTTGTGAGACCAAGACAGAAAAAGAGAGCGAGAGAGAGATTGTGTGCGTGTATTTGTGTGTGAGTGTGTGTGTGTGTGTGTGTGTCGGTGTGTGTCTGTGTGTGGGGCGTGACACAGATTGGGAATAAGAGATTTGTTATCCTTCGAAGGTTTTTGTCTCTTTGTAAATGTCACACAGAAAAAGAAACATTAAAAAAGGATGTGAGAGCGACAACCTAGAAACTACTGTCTAGTGCCGCTACCTGATGAGACTCCTTCACCTCCTTTATTTTGCCGTCCATTTGTCTCTCATGTCTCTCTTTCTCTCTTTTCTATTTCTCTGTCTCACCCTCACACTTCCTCCCATGGCTGTTTAGTGACCTGACGGCTGTGTTGTGTGAGCAGAGGCGGACAAACTGGATTGAGAAAGTAAAAGTCCTGCCATGTATTCCTTCTGCTCTCAACACAGGTGATTTCACTAATTAGCTCATCTACCTAGGGATCAGCAGGTTTAGTTAATTGGCTGGAATAAATATGTGGCAGGACTTTTACTTTCTGAACCTGGGATGTCCACCTCTGTGTGTGAGTGGTCGCCTGTATTGTGTGAGTGGTCTCGCCTGTGTTGTGTGAGTGGTTGCCTGTGTTGTGTAAGTGGTCTTGTCTGTGTTGTGTGAGTGGTCCCCTCTGTTGTGTGAGTGGTCTTGTCTGTGTTGTGTGAGTGGTCTCGTCTGTGTTGTGTGAGTGGTGGTGAGTCAGCCTCACACACCCTGGAGACGCTGCCCATTTCTGGCACCTACTCCATACCCACTCCACACCTCCTTCTGCTCTCTCTCTTCTTTCTTGTTCCCTTTCTTGCTTTCTTTCTTTTCTTTGTCTGTCTCTTACATACAGTGTATTCACACAGGCACACACACACACATGCACATGCACATGCACACACACACGCACACAGACACATATGCATGCACCCACGCACACACCCACACACACACAAACACACACAAGAGAACAGACACAAATACACACACACACACAGACACACACACACACACACACACACAAAGGCATGAACATAATGGCTTCGTCAGCCCTGACATTAGTCACTGTAAGCCGGACAGGCTTGTAAACATGGTGGCTGGCACACGTGCTGTGTGGGTAGTGAACACTAGCTTCATGTCAGAGCAGGACGGATAAGCCTTTTGGCCCCTCTTATCGGACATTAAGACTCGGAGCAGATTTAAGATTGGCGTTGGCCGGCCGTGCCAGCTGGCGTGGAGAGCTCCTGTGGCAGCCCCTGCTCCTAGTGCCCACAGGAGACTGGCACACTCGGGCACACTCATGGGCACACATGGGCGGCACGGGGCGTGGGCA
>CM059283.1:19664372-19679372 GCA_030347295.1 Setipinna tenuifilis
TCTGTCTTTCTCTTTTCCTCTCTGTCTTTCTCTCTCACACTCTGGATTTCAAGCAAGAAGCAACATATCAGACTCTATAATCATGGTTCACTTGAAGAATATTTATTTACAACAATGACACATTCTTGTTTTGTTTTGTTTTGTTCCCTGACAGAAATCTGTTGTTCTCTCTCCCCATGAGAGCATCTTTCTGTGCCGTGTGTCTGTGTCTCTGCAATGTGCTAAAATGGCGACCCAAGTGTCTCTGCCAGGCCTCTGTTTGTCTTGGATTATAGGCATCTCTCACCGTGTCAGGATGCCTGCATCTCGGCTAATCCCCGAGCTTTGATCTGACAGTTAGGGACGGTGGATGGGCCCCTTTCCACACTCCACCCCACCCACACCCCCATCTCGGTCCCCTCCCCTCCACCCCACCCCCATCTCCATCCCCTCCCCTACGCCCCACCTTGCCCACTTCCTCCTAGACCCACTTGTCTCTGTTGGAGCCTTTTGGAGTGGTCGGCCATCTTAGGACAGGATGTCACGCTCACAGATGGCACCCTGGCACAAACAAACAAACAACCACGACCGCCACCACCACCACCACCACCACTACCGCCACTACCATTACCAAAATGTCCCACCCCTCTTGCCATCCCTGGAGCCATCCCCACAGCTCAGTCTGTGCTAGCCTATCGCAGTTTAGAAAATTACACAGTGCCATTACCGGCCAATTAGCGTGTCATCGCGGGGGCTTCCGAGCCCAGCGACACGACACGACGCGACACGACACACGAGACATGACATGCATCTCAAATGGCATGTTTGCATAACGCCATTAGCCAACACCGTCATTTCATTCCACATTAATTACAGCATGCTGTCCTATTTGCTTAACTTTGTCCTTTTGATGCTTATTTGAACAATCGTTAGTGTGTGCTGTGCTGTGCTGTGCTGTACTGTGTGTGAGCCATGGTTCTGGTATCTTGCTTCTCAAATGCCAAGGCTTGGGTCATGGTGGATAATAGCAGATTGATGAGGTGGAAGGCATTATGACCTTTCCATGAAAGGAACAAAAAAAAAGAGAAATTTGAGGGAAAAAAACAATAAAAATGGTTGATGAGAACTGAAGAGGCCCACTTAGCCTCCACATATTGCATTAGCTTGATTTGCCATCCCTAACTCCACGGTCACTATGGAAACGCCAAGGCCGAGAGCACAATCAGAGATGTCCTCAGGGCTGCTTCAGTTGAAGAGAGAAAAAAAAAGAACACAAAAGAAAAAAGAAAGAGCTTTCAGTATGCCTGAGAAAAAAAACAATGATGCCTATTAATGTGGCTAACTAGAAGAATTAATCGCTTTTTTGGCAAACAAACGTGTCTGCTCTTAATCTGTTCGATATACTTAAAATATAGCATGGCTTTATTTTGATTAGCAGCGAGCTTAAGCACTGTCTCAGGACTAGCCAAGCAAACAGGGTGATGTGGACTTGAAAGCAATTAATCAACCGGATGCTTATTCCACTGCACTCCTCTCGCTGCATTTGAAAAGCTTCGGTGTTTACCCTGCTTAACCAAGAGATCAAATTAATTAGTTTTTTTCTACCCAACTTTATGATTACAAATTACATTACGCTCCACAAAATATGTCCGTTGACATAAGCTTGCTCGAAACTAGCGTGACACACAAAATGGCACACCAGCAAGCATTCATGCGGCAACAGACACACACAAAGACACAAACATTGAACTCGAAGGATTCCCTCTTAAAAATAAAAAGCTCAATCTGTCAGGACACACAATAACAGGCTGAATCCGAGATGTTTATCTGTTCACTATAGTGCACTGTGTAGGGAACAAAACAATGTAACCCACACCCTATATAGTGAATATTTAAGTGAATATGACTATAGAGCAAGACCAGGAAGTGCATACAGTGACATCACACCTGTCCTGCTGTCAGAGGAGGTGAAAGGCCCCTTTTGAGGCTGCCCAGGCTCCTGCCTGTCCAAGAAGCACTCCAGATGAACTGGCGTGGTGACGAGATGAGGAGAGACACCCCCTCACCTCGACGGCAGATTGGCACAACAGTGGGACAGACTGTCAGTCCCACTCCCTGGAGCCCCAGCAAGACACGTGAAGGAAGAGAGCGAGAGTGGAAAACAAGAGAAAGCGAAAGAGAGAGAGAGAGAGACAGAGACAGGGAGAGAGAGAGGACAAGAGAAAAAGAGAGGGAGAGAGAGAGACAGAGAGAGAGAGATAGACAGAGAGAGAGAACAAGAGAAAGAGAGACCGACAGAGACAGAGAGAGAGACAGGACAATAGAAAGGGAGAGAGAGACAGAAAGACAGAAAGACGGAGACACAGTGAGAATGGAAAATGTGAGAGAGAGAGAGAGGGAGGAAGAAAGAGAGAGAGAGTGTGAGATGGAGGCAGAGATAGACATAGAAAAAAGAAAATACAGAGAGAGAAAGAGAGAGATCAGGAGGAGGAAAGGGTGGGGCAGGCCATTGGGAAAAGGGCTAGACGGGGTGGACGGGGTGAGATTGGAGGCAAAGAAAGGAACCAGATTTAACCTTTGCCCTTGGTTAGAGTGACCTTCACAAACAGAGAAAACACACATGCACACACACACACCCAAAAACACACACACATACAGTCACATGCACACACACATGCACGCACACACACACACACACACACACACACACACACACACACACACACACACACACCACTCCCCCTAAATCTGCCCCCTATTGACTTAGCCCTTATCAAAGTCTTCACGCTGCCAGCTGTCACCAGATGAAGCTGGTCAGAGGGTGGGCCGGGGTGGGGTGGAGTGGGGTGGGGTGGGGTAAAGAAGGGGATGGATGGAAAGGGGGGAGGGAAGAGGGTGGGGGGGTGGCGGCAGGGGTCTTCCCCCTTCTCACCCCAGGGTCAGGCCTTTACCAGGGCATGGATCCGCCACATGCCTTTCTTCCCTTTCCATTCTTCCGTCTCCACCCCCACACACCCCACCCCACACACCCCACCTCCACCCCTTCGCTCTCCCTCGCTCCCTCGCTCCCTCCGTGACGTAGAGGCCCCGTGTCCCCACGTCCTTCTGTTGGCTAGTGTGGCGTCCTTCTGTTCCTTTCTGTGGGCTCTCAAGGCCTTATGTGCCCTTGTCACATCGCGTCCCCATAAAACTCTGTTCTATCAACCATTATGTCCTTATAGCGGATACCACGTCCTCTAAGCACTTGACCCTGAGCTCTCTCTCTATTCTCTCTCTCTTCTCTCTCACTCGCTCTCTCTCTCTCTCTCGCTCTCTCTTTCTCTCTCTCTCTTCTCTCTCTCTTTCTCTTGCTCTCTTTCTACTACCTCTTCATGTCTTTGTCTCTCTGTCTCTGTCTCTCAGAGTGAAGTAAAATGAAGTGCTTCTCTCTCTCTCTCTCTCTCTCTCTCTCTCCTCTCTCTCTCTCTCTCTCTCTGTCTCTCTCTCTCTTTCACACCCACCTACACACCCACACACTTTACTTGTGTGTCTGTGTGAGTTCTAACCTGTGAGGGATTAAATATTAGGTATCCTCCACTCTGCAGCACTGCTCTGTACTGTGCTGCCTTTTTACTTTCACTGGCTGTTAATAAGTGTGACATTGCAGCCATGGGGGTTTTAGTATTCTCTGCTTTCTCACTGCTCACCTCCTCTGGCCTGGTTTTAACTGTGACACTGGGACTGCCTGTCCTCAGAACACCTTGACGTACTGTATGGAACCTCTGTGTTCCCACAAAAAAAAGTGACCTCAGCTACTTTTGTCATCCTCTTTTGACCCGTGTCTGTTCTGTCCGCACGAAAAAAAATCCACATATCTACTCTTTCATGTTCTAATGTGTCCTCGATGTACTGGGGTTTTTTTTTGGACCTTGGTGTTGAAAAACTAGTGTCCTTGATGTCGTTTTTTTTTTTTGTGGGACTTGATGTTTCTGCTCTTACACTGTGTTCCGGAATAATCTGCTCAATAGGTCACACTGTGGTCATTGGTCAGTGTATCTAAGTACCGACAACACAGAGTTTCCAAGAGTTCCCCAAGAGTTTTTTTTTTTTTTACAAAAAAGTTACATGTTTTGTCAGAATGTACATTCTCGTAAAAGGCAGAGGCGGAGTATTTCCGAGATAAACAGCATAGACCTGAAATCCATCCCCTGATTGCTCATTGATTTGTTATGTGAGGATGTCGACATTTTTAACAAAGATTGCCTTGGGTAATTTGTGTTTGTCAGTGTGGTTGTGTGTGTGTGTGTTTGTGTGTGTGTGTGCGTGTGTGTGTCTACCTGTCAATCTGTGTGTATGTGCTTGTGCCAAAGAGGGTGTGTGTGTGTTTGTGTGTGCATGCGTATGTGTGTATGTGTGATTGTGGGTGTGTGTGTGTCTCTTTCTCTCAATCTGTGTGTGTGTGTGCTTGTACTGAAGAATGTGTATGTGTGTCTCTGTCAATCTGTGTGTGTGTGTGTGTGTGTGTGTGTGTGTGTGTGTGTGTGTGTGTGTGTGTGTGTGATCTTGTACCAAAGAGAGTGTGTGTGTGCGCATGCGTATGTGTGTGTGTGTGTGTGTGTGTGTGTGTGTGTGTGTCTGTCTGTCTGTTCACTCCAGTCAGAGGTGTGATAGATGTGTAAGTGTGGGTGAGTAATGATGGAGAACAGGAGCGCATCTGTGATATTGCATGTGCCTTAGTTAGTGCCTCAGGCCTACAGAGGAGGTGTGTTGCCAGGGCCTCCTCCCTCTCCTCCTCTCCTCCTCTCCTCCTCTCCTCCCTCTCCTCCTTTCCTCCGTCTCCTTCTTTCCTCTCCCTGCAACCTAATGAGCAGGCAATTATGAAGGAGGACTTATGATGGGTTTTGATTGCCTTTGCCATATCACACACACACATACAGACACACACACACACACACACACACACACACACACAACACACACACCAAAGAATAACACAGAGGATGTCTTGGGGAAAGGGGGGGGGGGGGGGGGTGCAGGTTTGCTTGCAGCAGACTTCTGGAAGGTTCCAACAAACCTGCAGACAAGTTCCTTGATCACTTACTTCATGTTGAGCCAACAGACAGACTGACAGACAACACACACACACACACACACACACACACACACACACACACACACACACACATAACACATAACACACCAATACACCTGCCCTAGGGTCCCTAACCTTAACCTGTCAGTAAAGCAATGTTTTGGCACTTTCAGTTTAATCAGTAACAACAAAATAACCAAGAAAAACAGTTAGATTAGTAGGGGAATACAATTTGTTCCCTGCAAATCACCCCTTGCCATGTGTAGCTTTACCAGGTATACACACACACATACACACGCACACATACACGCACACATACACACACAAACACATACACACACACATACACGCACACAGGCACACATGCACACACAGACACCGACAAACACATACACAGCCACACATGCACACACCAACACACACCCACAAACACACACACACACACTGACACACACACACACACCACACACACACACATACACACACACACACACACACACACACACTGACACACACATGTAAGCACAGTTAACCACACACAAAAACCCATTTGTACATACCACATACATGAAAAACATAAAACACAGGGCAGAACAGGCAGTGCATGGCCCCCCCAATTACCCGTAATAGGATGCAGGCGCTGCGGCTGCTGTGTACTGGGAGTGCAGGTGCTCTGGAAAAGAGGGGGGTGTGTGTGGCGTGAGTGAGCACGCTTTGGGCTTAAGTGTCTCGGAAGGCTCCTAGTTAATAGGCCATTTACTCCGAGTGACGGAGCGGCTTCAGCCCTGCCCTGCCCTGTGAGTAATGTGCAGCAGGCTGTGGAGGTAATGCCTTTTTTTCTGTGTGTGTGTGTGTGTGTGTGTGTGTGTGTGTGTGTGTGTGATTGTGTGTGATTGTGTGTCTGTGTGTGTGGTGGTGTTGGGGGGGAGGTGAGAGAGAGAGAGAGAGAGAGAGAGAGAGAAACAGACACACAGTCAGACAGAAAGTGTGTGTGTGTGTGTGTGTGTGTGTGTGTTAGGGGTGGGGGTGTGGGAGTCTGGAGGAGGAGGGTGATGGTATGGGGGTATAAGGCTCCTCTTTCTCATTCTCCTTCCAGTTAATGGTCTTATCTAACACCAATCACGGGAGCATTGCATCAGGCCTCTGATTCAACCATATCTCCTTTACTTGCTTTCTCTCTCTCCTCTCTCTCCACTCTCTCTTTTCTCTCTCTTTCTCTTTCACTTTCTTTAGCTACACGCCCTCCCCACTCCTCATCCTCTCAAGCACTCCCACCCCCCCATCCCCCCACCCCACGTCATCCTCCCCCAGCCCCCCTTCCACCCCCATCTTTCGCTTTCACTTGTTCTTTTGATTTCTCCTCTCATGGATAAGTATCTTTAATCAATAACAAGGGAGGAGTGGGAGTAGTGGATGGAGGGAGGGAGGGATAGAGGGAGGGAGGGAGGGAGGTTGGATGGATGAAAAGAGGGAGGGAGGGAGGGAGGAAGAGTGGGAAAGCTAAAGAGTGCAACCAAGACGGGTTAGACAGACAGCAGAAACAGGCTTGAAAGATGGGGGAGGAACGAAATGAATAGGAAAGATAAAAAACAACTGGGGAGGAGAGAGAGCAGCCAACAGACAAAGAAATAAAGAGAGGAAAATAGACCGAGAAAAAAAGGAAAGTGAGGCGGGGGGGTGTTGGGGTCTTAAGAGATAAGAGGGAGATCTGGAAAACTCATCCTAGTTGTTGTCTTACCTGCCCTACCTTCTCTCCCTTCCTCTCTTTCTCCCTCTCTGCCTCTCTCTGTCTCTCTCTCCCTCTCTCTGTCTCTTTCCCCTCTCTCTGTCTCTCTGTCTCTCTCTTTGTCTGTCTGTCTCTCTCTCTGCCTGTCTTTCGCTCTCTCTTTCACTCTTTCTCTCTGTCTGTCTCTCTCTCTCTCTCTCTGTTTGTGAGTGTATCTGTCTGTGTGTCTGTGAGAGTAGAGGGAGGCAGTAAGGGGAGGTACAGTAAGATAGATCTGCAAGCCAATGGATTTGAACCTGGCTTTCGATCTGGAGTCGCGTGATGGATTTGGGAGCGCAGAGGTCAGGCGGCTAGGCGAGTGGACAAAGCCACACCAAGGGACACACACTCTAGTCTCTAATGACAAACCAGCCGACAGTACTCGGTGGCCTGGGAACCCTTGCAGACCGCCACGAGGGGCTGTGTGAGCCTGCTAAGGCACTTAGAGTCAACACTGGACATTACATACGCTGACCAAGATGGCCACCAGGGCTAGTCTGGCAATTAGCCTGCCTATGCACTTCTGCTCGATGATTATCTTCCTACAGTGGTGGTCTGGGTTCCCTTCAGTTGACATGATTGACTGCAGTGGTATCTTTACCGCACCAATCAGCGAATAGAGGCAGTGTTTGTGCACTACTTTTGAATTATAGTGCATAAGCGGGCTTATAGCCAGACTAACTGCATACATCACAAGCAGACATTAGCGACTGAATAAAGGCAGATCAAATCATTTTAAACTTCAGCAGTCTACACCTCCAGGAAGAAAATGTTTCTCAATACAGGACAGCCAGACCCTTTGTACAGGATGCTGTGTAGGCGCTGGTTTTATGACAAGGCTACATCAGGGCTATTTGGATAAGTGTCGTTCTGTGAAAACAAGTTAATAGATTCATTAATGACAGCATTCAAAAGCATTTCTAATGAAAATAAGGTCTATTTGCCTTAGATGTTGCAAACAGTTGGAGGCAAAAGAATTCACACTGAACATTGCTTTGTCGTCAAGGGATAACAGTGGGAATAATATGTTCTTGATATATTCACTATTCCTCATTAGAATTTCCAATACTAGCTGTAGCAGTCGTAGGAGTGATGACGATAATATTCATTTTCAAAACATTGAAATGTTGCCAGGTAACGGCGTATACGGTGAGGTCCGTGGACCGTAGCTGGGTCCAGTCAGGCAGAGGAGCCCGATAATGGCCTGACCGTGTTGCTTATTGCTTACGAGAGCTACACACACCAGGGACAAATGGACTGTGACGTGACGAGGGCACGAATCGCCCACCGGTGAGGCGTCGATATGAGTGATACAAATTTAATGACATTGAATTCCTTCTATTTTTCTCTCTCTGCTCCGCTCCGATGCTGTTTATTTCAGACTCTTCAAAAAACACTCCTCCTACATTTCAAAGGAACAAAAAAAAAACAGAAACAGAAAGGCAAAAACCAGAAGCGAATGAAATATTGAGGCCTCTGAGAAATGTATTGAACGGTCAGGAGGGGGAAAAAACAGACAGAAGAAGAGCAACAAAAGGAGGTGGGAAAGAGAGAAAGTCAAAAACTTAAATGGCCTCTTTTCTTGTAGGCCAAACACAAAATGATGAATGGGGACTTGTTTATCAACAACTGCAGGCCTGTGGGACTTTTTTTTTTTTGCGATGATTGTTTCATCTATTTTCACTTCATCTCTCTCCTAGATCTTACACACACACAGCCACCACAGAATGCATTTCTTTTTTTTTCTTTTTTTTTTAAATCTCATGTCATAATTTACAGTTAATCTGTCCTTTTTTTAACCCCTTACTTGCCAGTGAGCTGCGAGAAGTGTGCTGTGTATGGTATGGGTAATTAGATGAGGTGTCACAAGGGGTGATAGATTGATCCCATTGATTTTTTTTCCTCTCCTAGCCACATTTTCTGTGACAGAGAAGAGGGGTTGGGGTAGGGGTTGAGGTTGGGGTAGGGGTTGGGGGGGGCTGTGGATGTAGATGGGCGAGTGGATGGAGCGGAAGAGAGGACAAGTCCCATCATCAATCTTACAACCTGGGGTGGGTTTGGGGCAGCTAGGGGGTGGGGGGCAGCTGGGTGGCATATGTGCACGCACCTCACGTCTCTCTCTCTCTCTCATACAGGCTCTTTTGGGCTAAACGTCAGCTGACTGTAGGGATGAAACGCTTTGAAACGCTTGACTGTTGCTTTTCCGGCTTTCTGACACAATCAGTATGGTGGCTGTCTGCATGGATGGATGCGTTGGGATCTCCCCCCCCGTTTGCAGAACCAGGCAGGCAGGCCAGCCGACATCCCTCCAGTAGTTCAGCTGGACAGCTGCACATGTCTAGGGACTGGACCTATCATGGGAGGCTTTTGTTCTGCTAGTTTTGCAGTCAGTGTGTTATCTAAAGTCGATAAAAAACTTTTCATTATTTTCCATTCCTCCCCTTTATTGAAACAAAACAAATCTAATCTAACTTCTTTTTCTTTTGATATTTCAAAGACAAGAAACTTGTGCGTGTCTTTCCTCTTTTGCTGGTCTTAGGTGTTTTCCCCCTGTCTTGTTGCTTGGTAAAAAAAAAAAAAAAAACGTCAATGTTTCTGTGTTCTTTCCAAAAGCTATAATAAAAAGTTAATCACAAAACAAAACTTGTTTGTGTGTGTGTGTGTGTATGTGTGTGTATGTACAGTATGTGAGTGTGTTTGTGTTTGTCTATATTTTTGTCTATTTATAGATGCTGAGTCAAAGATTTATAGATGCTGAGTCAAAGACAAACACACGGAACAGTATCGAGCTGGCTATCAAGCTATCGCCTGGATGTTCTAGACTAGAGAGTCGGAGCCGGAGATAGGGAGTGTGTTTGTTGTGTTATCGGCGACGCCACCACGGCAACCTTTCCCTGGGCGGCGACCAGAGTAATGAGGTGTCACTGGCAGCAGACACTGACCCTACATAACCCACAACAGGGGAAACAGAGACACACAGGTCTGTGTAACACACTTGCAGTTACATACACACACAAACAATACAGACATACACACTCACACACACACTCACACGTGTGCACACATACAAGCACATACACAATCACAAATACACTCACACACACACATACACACATAAACATACACGTGTGCACACATATAGACACATGTACAATAACATACACATACACATATACACACACATAAACATACACATGTGCACACATATAGACACATGCACACACACACACACATGTGTACACATACAGACACATACACAATCATACACAAACAAACCTACCCATGCACAGACACATACAAATATGAACTTGCAGACATGCACACGTGTATCCACTATAGTAATTATACACTACTGTGCTTGATGAAATACATATTAATGCTGTATGAAACACTACTGCAAATGCACACATGCACAAACTGCTTCTGAAACAAAATATCACACAGAAGCCCATAAGTTTCTTTCTTTCTCTGTTCTAGAGAAACCTTTGTTCTGTGTGAGTCGGCTTGTGTATGTCTGGGAGTGTGTACACCTGTGTGTGTGCACCCCTGTGTTTGTTTCTGTGTGTGTGTGTGTGTGTGTGTGTGTGTGTGTGTGTGTGTGTGTGTGTGTGTGTGTGTGTGTGCACGTGCATTGCTGGTGTGTGTGTGGGTGTTTGTGTGTGTGTATATGTGTTTACAGGTCTTGTGTGCAGCACAGTCTGTGTATGTGTTGGTGTGTGTGCGTGTGCATGCATTACTGATGTGTGTGTGCGTGTGTGTGTTTGCAGTTCCTGTGTGCAGTGCAGTGTGTGGTTGTGTTTTTGTGTGTCTGTGTGTGTGTGTTTGTGTTTTTGCGCAGCTCTTGTGTAGTGGTGCAGCGCTTTGCTAATAAAATTGACTGTGCTTCTCTCTCTCTCTCTCTCTCTCTCCCTCTCTCTCATCTGTCTGAGTGGGGCTGGCCGAGTGGGTAACCTTAGCAAAGTGGGTCAGGCTGATATATGATCACGCAGCCAGGAAAACTGCAGCCATCACACTCACACTCCTCTCTCTCTCTCTCTCTCTCTTTCTTTTATTCTCTTTTCTTTTCTTTTACTCTACTCCCTCTTTTCTTCAGTCGTCTGTCTCCCCACCTCACTCTGTTTTCATTGTCTCTCGTTTTCTCTCTCTGCCTCTTGTGCTCCCTTTCTTTATGTCTTTCTTTCTTTCTTTCTTTCTTTCTTTCTTTCTTTCTTTCTCTTTTTCTTCAGGCAGCCTTTTGGCTTCCATAGTGTCTGTTTCTCTCCACAGCTCTCATTTGGTCTGTGCCTGGGTCTATTCTTCCATTCTCTCTATCTCTCTTGCCACTTTCTGCTTACTCTTAGTTGTTTTGTGTCCTCTTTCTCTCTCTATTTCTCCCTCTCCCTCTCTCCCTCTCTCAATGTCTCCTTCTTCTTGGTGCCCATTTTTCTCCAATTCATCCTCTCAAGACATCCCTCTTGGTCTCTCTGTCTCTGTCTCTGTCTCTGTCTCTCTCTCTCTCTCTCTCTCTCTCCCTCTCTCCATCTCTCTCTGTCTTTCCCTCTCTCCATGTCTCCTTCTCTTCGCTGCCCATTTTTCTCCAATAGATTCTCTCTAGCCCATCTCTCTTACTCAATATCCATCTTTATCTGTCTTGGTGTCTTCTTCTCTATTCCTCTTTATTTATTTCACCTCTCCTCCCTACTATCTTTCTGTTTTTTTTTTTCGTTTTCTTTCCCCCTTACTCCTTCTGTGCTTCTCTCTCTCTCCCTCTACCTCTCTCTCTCTCTCTCCCTCACTCACTCATTCATTCACTCACTCACTCTCTCTCTCCCTGTCTCTGTCTCTCTGTCTCTCTCTCTGCCTCTGTCTCTGTCTCTCTTTCTTTTTTTTCTTTTCAGGGTCCAGTGCAATTCTACTGCACTCAATTCTCTCTTTATTTAGTTTTTATTTATATATTTTTCATTTAATTTTCTGCCCTTTTTACTTCTCTGCCTGTCACGTTTAAATCTTTGGCTGTCAGATGAGTAAACCCAAATAAATAAAGACCAGACACACAGACACACAGACACACACGCACACACACACACGCACACACACACAAAGAGGCATGGTCAACAGATCAACACATGGCAATTGCCCATGTGTGTGTGTGTGTGTCTGACTGTGTGTGCTCATTTGCACATATGTGTGTGTGGGTGGATTCATGTACATGATGTGTTGAGTGTGTAAGTGTGCTCATGTGCATATGGGTAGACCAGCGTGTGTGTGTGTGTGTCTGTGTGCGCACACACACACAAGAGTCACATCAGTGGCTTCATGTGTGTGTGTGTGTGCGCACAGACACACATGAGGTGGACCAGCGTGTGTTTTGTGTGTGTGTGTGTGTGTGTGTGTATGCTAAGTGTGTAAGTGAGCTCATGGGCGTGTGGGTGGACCAGCATGTGCTTTTGTTTGTGTGTGTGTGTCTGTGTTTGTGCATTTGTGCCTGTGCGTGCGCATGTTCTTGAGTCTGTAAGTAGGCTCATTTGTGTAACTGGACCAGCGTTTGTGTGTGTGTGTGTGTGTGTGTGTGTGTGTGTGTGTGTGTATGTGTGAGTTGGTGTTTGTGTGTATGTGTGTGCTTGAGTGTGTAAGTGGTGTCGTGTGTAGGCGTACCAGTGTGTGTGTGTGTGTGTGTGTGTGTGTGTGTGTGTGTGTGTGTGTGTGTTTGTGTGTGTGTGTGTGTGTGTGTGTGTGTGTGTGTGTGTGTGTGTGTGTGTTTGTTTGTTTGTTTGTGTCTGGGCGTGCACATGCTCTTGAGTGTGTAAGTGGGCTCATGTGTGTAGCTGGACCAGGGTGTGTGTGTGTGTGTGTGTGCTTGAGTGTGTAAGTGGGCTCACGTGGGTGGACGTATGTGTGTGTGTGTGTGTCTGTGTGTGTGTGTGTGTGTGTGTGTGTGTGTGCTTGAGTGTGTAAGCGGGCTCACGTGCATGTGGGTGGACGAGCGTGTGTTAGTGTGTGTGTGTGTGTGTGTGTGTGTGTGTGACACAGTGTGTGCAGGCATGTTTCCATCATTGTGTGTGTATGCCTGTGCCATATGGGCTACAGCAGGTAAGGCAGGTACAGGTGCCAGGGCATGTCATCGCCATAGGGGCGGCTCACACCCACTCTACCCCAACCCAGCCCCCATAAGAGCACGGTTCCCAAAACACACACACACACACACACACACACACACACACACACACACATTCCATTGCACAGAACATACTGTAAACACACACACACACTTTCATGTTCCATTGCCCTGAACATATACACACACACATATTCCATTGCACAGAACACACACACACACACACACACACACACACTCACGTTCCATTGCCCTGAACATATACATACACCCACCCGCACACACACATACAGATACACACACACATTCCATTGCACATAACATATACACACAGACACTCTTACGTTCCATTGCCCTAAACGTATAAATACTCCCACACACACACACACACACACACACACACACACAAACACACACACACACACACAAACACACACCCACTCATCTATGCAAGCACTCAGCAGCATGAGCAGACAACCCATCCCCATTCAGTGACACTGCTGAATGCATCCACACTCACTTTTCTATGGATTCACATACACACTGGTCTCTGGAAGTGAGATGCCTTTTCAGCACCTACCACACACACACACATATGGACACACAGACACATACACAAATACACAGATAAACACATACACAGCCACACAGATGCACACACTAACAAACACCCATGTACACACACACACACATATGCACACACAGCCACACAGATACACACACAAAGACATGCACACACTAACACAAACCCACCTACACACACACACACACACACACACACACACACACACACACACAGGTGTCAACATGCCACAGCTTTCAGGCAGTGTGGTCAGTACTGGATGAGAGATTCCAGGTGGGCGAGATGAAAGGACTGTCCTATGTCATAACATCAAAGCAGCATTGAGTCAGGAAATATATGTCTTCTTGTGGTCTGTGTGTGTGTGTGTGTGTGTGTGTGTGTGTGTGTGTGTCTGCGCGCGTGCGCATCTGTGTGTGTGTGTGTGTGTGTGTGTGTGTGCGCATCTGTGTGTGTGTGGGTGGGGGAGGGTGTGTGTGTGTGTGTGTGTGTGTGCGCATCTGTGTGTGTGGGTGGGGGAGGGTGTGTGTGTGTGTGTGTGTATGTGTGTGTGTGTGTGTGTGTGTGTGTGTGTGTGTGTGTGTGTGTGTGTGTGCAGGTGTGCCTGCCTGTTGTATCTTCTGTGCATGTGTGACAGAATATGTGAGTGTGCACACCTGCTTAATATACGTGAATGCATGTACAGGTCTGTGTGTGTGTGTGTGTGTGTGTGATGATATATGGGTTCTGTGTGTGCTTAAGGCATATTCATCTGAGTAAGTCTGTGTGTGTTTGCCTGTGTGTGTGTGTGTGTGGGACTGCACGCATGTGTGAGGCTGTGTGTACAGATATGTGGACATGCTGGTCTGTATGTGTGCTTAATGCATTTGCATGCATATTAAGTTTGTGTGTGAGTGTGTTGGTGTGTGTGTGTGTTCAGCCCCCACCCCTTCTTATTTTTTTTACATTTTGTCAATGTGATTTTCCATGTTCATTTTCTTATTTGTTTTGTGACGTAACCAATAAACTGATTTTCACAAAAACAGAATGACCTTGAGGCAGTTGGAATACCAAAGAATTTTCAGACCGATATGGTCATGACTTTTTGAGCTATTTTGCTAACAAACAAACAGACAAATGCTGCCAAACACATAACCTAGTTGGCAGAGGCAAATAAGGTCTGGTGAATTGTAATGGTATTTATTTAGTAAATGTTCCTTTCTTAGGTTCTGTAAGTGCTGTACATTTCATGCAATAGTCAGTTTCTGTCTTTGTCCTCCTTTCTTTGTTGCAAATTGTGAGCCAGGTGTAACTCTATGAGTGTACGTGTCTGTACCCAGTGAATTTGTATCTGTGTGTGTGTGTGTGTGTGTGTGTGTGTGTGTGTGTGTGTGTGTGTGTGTGCGTGTGTGTCTTGTGCATCGTGACCAGTCACTGAGGGTCTGCCCCTCAATCCTGTTACTCAGCACTAAAGCCCAGCATAGTCTCCTCTGGGACTCTCATGAGTCATGCTCTTAAGGGTGGATACACAC
>CM059283.1:19681872-19694372 GCA_030347295.1 Setipinna tenuifilis
GACACAAACTGCAGCAACAAGACACTACCAGGAAGAAAACACAACTCAGGCTTCTTTTTTACAGTACTCTTTAAGTTCAAGTTTAAGTTTAATTTATTTATATTGCACAGTTTAATCCAACAGAAGCTGACCAAAGTACATAAATAACATGACATTCAAACCTAAAATAAATAAAAATAATAGCGGTAAAAATACAAGATAAAAGAAAAAAAAACACACTTTAGTCTCCTATTATCTATACAGTACCAGTGTGATACTGTAATTAACGGTTATTTAATGCAGTCATCAGAGTATTCATGCGTGCATTTGCGTCAGGACTGGAGTTAGTGTACATGTACATACAGTACAGCACGCTCTGACGCACCATTATCATTTATGAATGTTAATAAATATTTTATAGTCGTGAATGTGAATAATGTAACAATAAATGACATAATCACATAAATGTGATGCATGTTGCCTAACGGCTTAATAACAGCACATCAAGGGGCATTCAAAATGACATAATCACATTATTGTGATACATGTTGCCTAATCACCTAATAACCATGCATGAAAGAAAGTGATCGTCGAGGTAAAAATGATGAAATTCGGAGAAACACAGCCGCCGGGGGTAGGAGAGGCCAACGAACTGCTTGCATAAGGTGTTTACAGCCCCATAATATGGTGTGTGTGTGTGGGGGGGGGGGTTCTGCTGGATCTCCGTTTACCTGTGAGAGCGAGGAGTGAGCGAGAAGAGAAGAGTGACACAGGAGTGAGGCATGTCGTGAGTGGTTGAGAGAACGACCAAACGCCCTCCCTGAAGACCCTCTTCAGTTGCCGAGAGGCGGTGCACGACTGGAGGAGGGGGGGTGGGGGGGTGGGGAAGCTGGGGGGTTGGAGGGGGGCGAATTATCGCCATTATGCAGCGAAATCTCTTCCAAGCGCCCTCCACCTGCTCCTCGCCGTCTCCGCCATTCAGGCCTGACCCACTTTCCACGTAATCAGCAGCGGCGAAAAAGGTCAGGGATGACTAAAATTACACCTCCCTTGTCATACACACACACACACACACACACACACACACACACACACACACACACACACACTTTCAGACACATACACACACTTGCAGACACATACACACACAGATAGGCACACATATGATTAGACTAATACACACACACTTATAGGCACACACCTGCACATCCATGAAGACACACACACACACACACACAGATAGGCACACATATTTTTACATTACATTACATTACATTGCATTTGGCAGACGCTTTTATCCAAAGCGACTTACAATCAAGGAGGACATAAGCAATAGAGGAGGACACAGAGTAAAGACACAACAGATATAAGTACTTCTGCATAGGGATAGAGAGAGAGAGAGAGTTTTTAGATTAGTGTTTGTTAGTTATATTAGTTTTGTTAGGAAGGGAAGCAATCTCGGAAGAGAAGGGTTTTTACAAGCTTTTTAAAGATAGGGAGGGATGTTGCCGTTCTTGTTGCAACTGGTAGGTCGTTCCACCATTTGGGGACAACCACAGAGAAGAGCTTAGAGTGACCTCTCTTTGTGAGAAGTGAGGGTACCGATAGACGATTTGTGTGAGCGGAGCGCAGCGCCCTGGACGGGACGTGAGCCTGTAATAAGACATTGAGGTAGACGGGGGCGGAACCTGAAATTACTTTGTAGGCTAGTGTCAGAGCCTTGTGTTTAATTCTGGCAGCTATTGGCAGCCAGTGAAGATCTCTAAAGAGTGGGGTAACATGTGTTCTTTTGGGTTGGTTGAAGACCAGTCGCGCTGCTGCGTTCTGGACCATTTGCAGTGGTTTGATCGCACAGGCAGGTAGACCGACTAGGAGAGAGTTACAGTAATCGAGCCGCGAGGTGATTGATGCCTGTATAAGCAATTGAGCAGCATATTGGGTCAGGTACGGTCTGATTTTTCTAATATTGTATAATGCATAGCGACATGATCTCGCTACAGAAGAAATGTGATCGGAGACAGATAGACGGTCGTCTAATATGACACCTAGGTTTCTAGCCACGTTGTTCGGGGCAACAGTGACATCGCCAATATTCAGGGTGATGTCGTGGCAGATTGACTCATGGGCAGGGATGACCAGGAGTTCGGTTTTAGACAGATTAAGCTGGAGATGATGATCTCTCATCCAGGAGGATAGGTCAGAGAGACAGGCGGAGATGTGTGTGGAGACCGTGGTGTCGTCTGGTTGGAACGACAGGTACAGCTGTGTGTCGTCGGCATAGCAGTGGTAGGAGAATCCATGTGAGCGGATAACATGAGACAGCGAGGTGGTGTAGATAGCAAACAGAAGGGGGCCCAGGACTGACCCCTGGGGAACCCCTGTGGAGAGGGTGTGAGTCGATGACAGATGTCCTTGCCAGGCCACATTAAAGGAGCGCCCGGTGAGGTAAGATTTGAGCCAGGAGAGGGCAGTGCCTGCAATGCCCATGTTGGCGAGTGTGGATAGCAGAATGTCATGATTAACTGTATCAAAGGCAGCCGATAGGTCCAGGAGGATGAGCATTGATGACTGACCGTGTGATCTGGCTGTTTTGAGGGCTTCCGTGACTGATAATAGAGCCGTCTCAGTGGAGTGACCGCTCCTGAAACCAGATTGTTTTGGGTCGAGTAGGTGGTTATGGGTGAGGAAGCTAGTGAGTTGTTTAGCTACCGCCCTCTCAATGGTTTTTGAGAGGAAGGGAAGCAATGAGACCGGTCGGTAATTTTCGACCTGGGCAGGGTTGAGCGTGGACTTCTTCAGCAGTGGCGTAACTCTGGCCTGTTTGAAGGCAGCAGGAAATACGCCGGAGGATAATGAGGTATTAATCACCGATGTGATTGGTGGGACTACCGTGGGGGCAATAGCTTGCAGCAGTTTAGAGGGGACTGGGTCCAGTGGGCATGTAGTGGGGCGATTGTTCGTAATAAGTTTAGATACCTCATCTTCTGAGAGAGGGGAGAACGAGGAGAGTATCGCGCTGTTGTCTTGTGGGGGTAGTGGGTTGTGAGTGAGGGGGTCACAGAATTGTTTGCTGATAGCCTTAACCTTGTCTGTGAAGAAGGAGGCAAAGCTGTCAGCAGTGAGGTTGGTGGCAGGTGGGGGTGGGGAAGGGTTGAGTAGCGATTTGAAGGTGGAGAAGAGTTTGCGTGAGTATGATTAGACTAAT
Source organism: Setipinna tenuifilis (assembly GCA_030347295.1). Taxonomy (NCBI): domain Eukaryota; kingdom Metazoa; phylum Chordata; class Actinopteri; order Clupeiformes; family Engraulidae; genus Setipinna; species Setipinna tenuifilis. The sequence goes on from CM059283.1 coordinate 19,685,057, forward strand.
ACACACACACTTAGTCACACACATGCACACCCATGAAGACACACACACACACACACACACACACCCCTCCATCTGGATGTCTAGCTGTTTTCAACCCCCTCTTTTTCCAATCTCTCACATAACATACCTCCTCTGCATTAATCTGTGTGTGCCTGACATAGACATAAACACACACATACACACACACACTCATGCATATACACTAACAATACACAACAGTGAACATTTTGATCTTGAAGATTTTTCTTCTTTTCCCTTTTTGTTTTTTTTTATATTCTTGCACCTCATTGCAAATGCAATGTCTTTTATTGACAAATATCTGCCGCTGTCACCCCAGACAATTCCCCTTGTCTCGCTGAAGAATGTGTCTTTTCAGCCGAAATTGCATTAATCTATCAAATCTCACAAAAACTAGAGCCGCCTCGCTCCTCCCGTACACACCTCTCGCTCTCCAGCCCAGCCCAGCCCAACCCACCCCTCTGAACCTCCCACCCCCCCCTCACCACCACCACCCTACTCCACCAACCCCCCCACCCCCACCCCCACCTTCTCGCCAGAAGCCACCTTGTTGCTATGGCGCCAGCTCGGCTAGGAGAGGAGTCGGCATCAAGCTGTTGACAGTGAAAGCCCGCCAGCACCAAAATAAGCAATAAGGGCCGAGATGGCATCGTGCTGGAACACAAAGATACAAAGCGCTCATGCACACACACACACACATACATAAACACAAACATACATAAACACAAACACAAACACACACACATTCAGACTCTCTTTCTCTCTCTCTCTCTCTCTCTCTCTCTCTCTCTCTCTCTCTCTCTCTCTCAATGTTCCTCTCTCCCCCTCTCTCTCACACACACACACACACACACATACACACACACACACATACACACACACAAACACCTGTTACACCACAGAGAGGACAGGAACTAAGGTGGGAGTTTGGGTGGATTCGTTGAGGCAGGTTGGCTGTGGAGGCTGTAGAGGTAGGGGGTTGGTTGGGTGGGTGGGTGGGTGGTTGGGTTTTCTGTCAGACACAAACAAGATCTTCATAACCGAGGCACAGCATAACCTGTGTAATATTTGTAACGACCATTGCCAACACAAAGACACACACGCCATCGCCTCCTGGCTCACCTTCAGGTAAACAAATATCTCTGAGGTGATATGAGGACACTGCTTCATTACTTAATGTGCTTTAGCCTTGAAACCTTTTTTGCCCTTTAAATAGGTTCATCAGTGCTGTCTGAATTTCAATTTTATCAAACAAAACTGGAGGGCGTTTTTTTTTTTTCATAGCAATTTAAAAAGTCAAGGAAATTGGTTACAGCATATGACCCCTTTATCACGACTTTACACTGATGGTCTTCATGCCTCCAGACAGCAACCTGGAATGGAACTGGCACCGATCTGGCCCTTGTCTGGTTCTGATATGGTTATCGTAAGCATATGCGTTTCTGCCCAGTATTAGTGATGCCCCTTTGCTTGCATAAAAATGTCTTCTCTCGCACGCAGATTTAATATAAATTAACATTGAACTGATAAGGACAATGAAAAGTGAGCTGAGCTATTATAAACAATGTGGTAATGCTGTTAGGAAAGGAATACTAAACAATAACTTGAGGTGATAAAATGATAACACTAAAGTATCGTGACATTATTGGGGTGAAAACAGAAGCCTATTACAGCTGATACAGTCGATGTAAGGTTGTACAACCAAATCTAATTTTGGACTGTACTATACTGGTCCTAAAGGCAATGTGACAGGAGTTCACCTGGTTCTTGCCAAATGGGGGCCCAAATGTAATGCCAGATCTGATGTAATCCATGGTCCGTTAGGATCTGTGACTAAGGACATGGTGGTACGTGCCCTCATCCTACATATTCAACATACATGGACTGCTGACTAGGGGGCTTGGGGACCCCAAGAATAATGTAATGTAGACACAATTATAATTCAAATATACTATATTTCTTGTTACAGTTTTTACCAATCATTTTCACGCGTTTTGCAGGGCAATGTCCACTTTTGCAAAACTCTTAACACAGTGTGCTGTACCAACATGCGTTTGAGCACATCAATTAACATTTGCTGCAAAATGCGCTACAGCAACCTAACTATAACACACGCTGTCGGTCAATAAGTCTACAATGCCAGTCAATGTACAATAACCTAAAAAATGCAAACAACTTGAAACAAATCACTTAAAATCTAGCCTCTGTCTGACAGTATGGCACATTACTGATACGTATTGTAAATACACACTTTATCAAACAATCTAAGTGACATTTGTATGTATTCATGCACTTTTGATAATATATAAATAAAGAGTATAGGCTATACCTATACAGTTTACAAATGAATTACAGTATTTTGTGTAAAGTACCATATGTATTAGAAAATGTTGATGCGAATCACAAGGTGTTTTTCAGTGGATTTTCTATAGTTCGCAATTTTTCTGGATTCTAACTGCAGTACACATTTCAGAACTGAAGATAGATTGTGTCAATCAAATATGCACAATCATACAAACAGAAAACATATCACTCCAGAAACACACCAGGATGAACTGTAACATGTGATACCTTCACCCTGTGCTTACATATAATCACATTGTGTTCCACTGCAGGAAAGGTGAACGCCCATTACCTGTATCAATTAGAGTATGTTTCACTGCAAAAGAATGTACATGTAATATGTGTTGTACATGTAAATGTATGTAAATATTAGCCTGGGCCCGCCCATACTGCCTGTGATGCTACATTGAGGGAGACTTGCCAGACCAAGCTCTGTCTACAAGCTTGGTGCCACAGCCAGGCTATGTAAATATAGTCATCCATAGAAGTCGTTTTTGGCCCTACCTACTGTAATGCTGATCCATGGTGCTGCTGCATTTTGGATAAACCATGATAAAGCCTACAGTACATACTGGTAATTGAATACACAGCAACTCCAATAACAACTTTCTACATCACAATGTTTTCCCATAAACATGCAAATGTAACCTCTTTGTTTACCTGTTACGTAACAAGCTATAAAAATAAAAAAATATTATGAAGAAATACACACCTAAGTGTAAAAGTGCTAAATATCAATAATTATTTGGCTAAAAGATGCCTCAAGCACATTATTTCTTTTTTGTGTGACAAAATGCAAAATGCTGTGCTTTGTTACACTGTATTGTATTGCTTTTAGGTTTTGGTCCTAGAGTTAACTGTTTTGATAAGAGTATCCAAATGTCTGAAAATGTAGCTGTAGTTGTACATCATTTTGTTGGTCATGAACATTAAATGAGAGAAGTATTTATGAATTTTGGTCGAAGTGGTGATTGAACGCAATTGTGTGAAAGCAACGCGAAAGAGAACGTAGTTTGTCTCCCATAGACTTTGGTTCATGCAAATGTGTTAAGAGTTTTGCAAAAGTGAACATTGCCCTGCAAAACGCGTGAAAATGATTGGTAAAAACTGTAGTGTAAAGTACCATATGTATTAGAAAATGTTGATGCGAATCACAAGGTGTTTTTCAGTGGATTTTCTATAGTTCGCAATTTTTCTGGATTCTAAATGCAGTACACATTTCAGAACTGAAGATAAATTGTGTCAATCAAATATGCACAATCATACAAACAGAAAACACATCACTCCAGAAACACACCAGGATGAACTGTAACATGTGATACCTTCACCCTGTGCTTACATGTAACCACATTGTGTTCCACTGCAGGAAAGGTGAACGCCCATTACCTGCATCAATTAGAGTATGTTTCACTGCAAAAGAATGTACATGTAATATGTGTTGTACATGTAAATGTATGTAAATATTAGCCTGGGACCAACCATACTGCATGTGATGCTACTTTGAGGGAGACTTGCCAGACCAAGCTCTGTCTACAAGCTTGGTGCGACAGCCAGGCTATGTAAATATAGTCATCCATAGAAGTCGTTTTTGGCCCTACCTACTGTAATGCTGATCCATGATGCTGCTGCATTTTGGATAAACCATGATAAAGCCTACAGTACATACTGGTAATGGAATACACAGCAACTCCAATAACAACTTTCTACATCACAAAGTTTTGCCCATAAACATGCAAATGTAACCTCTTTGTTTACCTGTTACGTAACAAGCTATAAAAATAAAAAATATATTATGAAGAAATACACACGTAAGTGTAAAAGTGCTAAATATCAATAATTATTTGGCTAAAAGATGCCTCAATCACATTATTTCTTTTTTGTGTGACAAAATGCAAAATACTGTGCTTTGTTACACTGTATTGTATTGCTTTTAGGTTTTGATCCTAGAGTTAACTGTTTTGATAAGAGTATCCAAATGTCTGAAAATTTAGCTGTAGTTGTACATAATTTTGTTGGTCATGAACATTAAATGAGAGAAGTATTTATGAATTTTGGTCGAAGTGGTGATTGAACGCAATTGTGTGAAAGCAACGCGAAAGAGAACGTAGTTTGTCTCCCATAGACTTTGGTTCATGCAAATGTGTTAAGAGTTTTGCAAAAGTGAACATTGCCCTGCAAAACGCGTGAAAATGATTGGTAAAAACTGTAAAACACTTTTAGTAATGTGATGAACATAACCTAAAACATAGTTGAGGATAATGTTAAGTATTATTATTATTATTGTTATGGTTGTGGTTCTTGTTGTTATTCTTGTTATTATTATTCACATCTGAAGCTTAGCCACCACCCCTCCACCACTGGCAAAGCTTGAACGTAAATGTCACCGAAAGATGGTGAACCCAGCATAATAGCTGCCCTAGTATGCATTGATGTCGAGATTGACGTCAGCACTCGATTGCACTGGGCCACTGCAAATAGGAGAGGGGAGGAGAGGGGAGGAGAGGTCACTCCAGAGCCCGAGGCTACCTCGGTTGAAGTCACCGTGTGGGACAATGTGACGTACTTAAGTGACGAAGGGGAGGGGTGGAGTGTGTGTGTGTGTGTGTGTGTGTGTGTGTGTGTGTGTGAGAGAGAGAGAGTGAAAGAAAATGAGAGAGAGAGGGAGAGAGTGTGTGTGTGTGTGTGTTTGTGTGACAGAGAGACAAAGTGTGTGTGTGTTCGTGTGTCTGTGTGTGTGTGTGCGTGCATGCGTGTGTCTGTGTGTCTGTGTGTATGTCCGTGTGCATGCATGCGTGTGTCTGTGTGTATATTTCTGTGTGTGTGTGTTAGAGGGGTGGAGGGGCACTTAAGTGTGATGCAATTCACAGACAACACACAGGGCATGAATAAAATTGCCCACTGCTATAAATAGCACAGAACGGATGATGACATGGGGCACGTTGACTGTAAACAAGCACAATCACAGCCACAGCAGACACACACACCACTGTGCTGTGTGGTGGTTATAAATAGACACATATGGACAAAGACAAACACAAGTAAAAGTACAAAAATAAATGTATTATTACTTCCATATATATACTTCTACTATATAATTTATTACTTCCACAAGAAGCACATGTGACTGTACACGTGGAAGCCATATGCATACTTATGGCCCTGTCAAATAGAATGCTGTCTTCTGATTGGCTGGCTGGGTATGCATTAATTCTGACAAACCGTTCAACTATGGAAAGTAGTTCTAAATGTCTGGCATAAAGTTTAAGCAGCGTTCCATATCAATGCCCCACAGAATGGTAACTATAACAACCACATAGGCTAATTTAACGGTTAATTTAACGACAAGTTGCAGACAATGATTCTTAATTGGAAAGAAATTATATAATAATCTAAATGTTTCGACATAACATTTTAAATGTTTCCTAAATTCTCGAGTGTGGTATCCGGACCATAAGCGGGATAACAGCCTTTGAGGCGTGCATTCGACAGAATTAATCAACTTGGCAGAGCATAACTTCCCTCTGCCTCGCGTTGTATCACGTATTTGTCAACCAGCGTTGATTAATTCCATCGAATGCACACCTCGGGGGCTGTTACCCTTTATATACTGTATGGTTAAAGGTATTATGTGCTAAAGAGTTACTAGTAACTAATCATAACATGGTCCTAATATGTCACCAGAGATCAAGGAAATGTGTTAGTTTTGAAATACAGATTTCGCTGACAGAAGAAATACAGGCAGTATATTCACATTTTAAAATGTAATTCATGGCACACAAATTCTGTTTATGTTTTCATTTTGTGGTTTGTGCCACTTGCATCTGAAGGGGCGACAAGTATTTAGCTTTAAAGTATTTCGATTTTGACTGCAGTACCAGTTTTGGACACAATCCTACATATAGTACCTTTAAACATAAACACACACAAACAATTTCAACAGAGAGAGAGAAGAGGGCAGTAAGAGAGAGTGTGTATGAGTGCTTGAAAGATGGAGTGGTATGGTTGTGAGAGAAGTTGTCATTTTTATTTCCAATAAATCCACCAAAAATGTGTCTAGTATTTGATGAAGCGTTGGTGACTTCCTGACGGGACAGGACGCTGACAGCAGCCCTGCCAATAGGTCTGCGATGGCAAGCTTTGAAGAACGCAGCAGTAGTGTCAAAAGACTCTCAGAGTGCAACGTGAGAAATGATGGAATGAACTTGACTCGCCCGCAGAACCACAGAACCCTGAAAAGGCCTGTGACGTCGGACTTCTAGATCCTTCTGGATACACACAGAAGCAGTGTTGCACAGAAAGAATGAAACACAAGGGGCCATAACACATCATCGTCACCATCGCCGTCATCATCATCATCATCATCATCATCATCATCATCACCGTCATCATAATTAGGAGGTCCTTTGCATTATTTAGCCCATTGCTGAGATGTGTTGTGAGTCACATCTGTAGTGGGGGGTGGGGGGTGGTGGGGGGGCAAGCAGACGATCACATTTATAAGGGGGTGGAACTTTCAACCCGACTCGCAGATGAACTGTGGGCCAATTTTCCTCTTCTTCGGCTATAAAACATTAAGTCTGGGAGGGTTTAATAATGCATCCTCCATAAATCATTCCGCTCCAACCCAGGGCCCATCCAGAGCTCCCCGGGGCGAGAGCGAGGACGTGGATCCTGATACCTCGGCTTCTGGTAACACCGGCCGCCCTGTATGTGTGTGTGTGTGTGTGTGCGTCAGTCCGTCTCCCCTTCCATCTATCCATCCGTCTATCTATCTATCTTTCTGTCTGTCTGTCCATCTGTCGTTCTATCTGTGCCTAGAGAGTCCTCCTCCTCCTACTTCTCCTCTTCGCAGACATGTCTGTTTTTCATCAAGGGAGGTATGCACACACACCAGCGCACATCACACACTCAGTATTCAGAGCGTAGCTGAGACGTTTGGTGTTTAGAGTAAATCATGAGGTCTGAAATCGCAGCAAACATTGGGGTTGCTGTCGGAGCCGTACTGTAGCCTGCCAATGGGTAACACTGGCAACTGCTCTGGGCCACTAGGAAGCCTTGGAGGAGGGTTGACATCCAGCAATACAGTTTTCAACAACAGTTGTCAATTTTCTTTTGCCTAGTGCCCCAACAACAAGCTCTAGAATGGCCTCTGGTTGCCGTAGCAAGGGGGCATGTGTGTATGTGAGTGTGTGAGTGTGTGTGTGTGTGTGTGTGTGTGTGTGTGTGTGAGAACGGCACACAAGGGCTCGATTGAGTGACAGAGGAGAGAGTAGCCACCTCGGCTGGTTTACAGTCCAGACACACACACCGCCGAACAGCACAAACAGAACAACCTTTGTGCCTGAGACTTAAGAAATGCCGTCACTCCTTACAAAAACCTTGCCTCTCACATAGACCGACAGAATTCTGATTTCTTTCAAAAATATAGTCATGTGGGTTCTTTTTCTACAGGTAATAACAGCCTTTTTGACATCTAATTACTGTCACTTTAAGAGACTGCAATTTCTAGCGCTAAGAACCTTCTCTGTCTGTGACGTTTACTTATTTAATGGGCACTTTTACTGATGGTATGTCAGCTAAGAGCCTAGCTGTCAAGACCGTTGATGTCGCTACTGTTAGCACCTCAGTCTAGAGTTAGAGTAGAGGTTAAGGATCACCTACCAGGGTGCCACAGGAACACTGTTACTGTAGCTTTATGCACTGACAGATTTCATTTCACTGGGTTTAAATCTACTACATTCACTACTGAAAGTCCTTCTTTTAATCGAATTCCCCCTTTTCTGCCGCCATGTCGACAGTGGGTTATTTAATGTCTGTGATTAGCACTCATTTTCATGGCCATAGAACTAATGGTCCTGTTATGTGTCATTTTCGGACCCGTTTTTCAGTACCGCCCAACACCCTTCCCCCTTCCCCCCAAAACCCAGTCCTTCTCTTTTTGGAGTTTCTATCTTCTTCTTTGCCATCAGGGCAGACCCAACGGATAAGGAAGGGGGCGGGTGGGAGGGGAGAGTCATCGATTTCCAGGGAAACAATGTTAAAAATTCACAGCAGCATGGTGTAATTTGAGGACTGTCAGCGGTGATTAGAGGTGCTGCCATGGTGATGTGTTTGCTGATGTGTGTGTGAGACGCATACATGTGTATGTGTACACTACTGGTGGTGGTGGTGATGGTGGTGGTGGTGGAGTGTGTGTGTGGTTGGGGAGGGGGGATTGTGTTGTGTAGATAGGGGGTGGTGTATGAGTGTGGTGTGTAAGTGTCTTTGTGTTTGTGTGCTTAAGCTTGTCCATGTGCTTTGTGTTGTGAACGTCTATAGATTCTCTCTCCCCCTCCCTCTCTCTCTCTCTCTCTCTCTCTCTCTCTCTCTCTCTCTCTCTCTCTCTCTCTCTCTCTTTTAATGGTGCATATATCACTCACTTTCTGGCAGTCTAATCTGTCTCTCTGCCCCCTCCTCTTTAGATGACATCTGTCTTTCTCTCTTTCACTCCTTAGTAGACTACCCTCTTTCCCATTTTTTTCTTCTCTCTCTCTCTGTCTCTTTCTCTCTCTATGGACTGTGGTACCAGATGCAGGACATCCAAATGTGCCACTCTCTCAGATGGTAAGGGCAAAAGCGTGTGTAGGAATGCATCCGCTTAAGTGCCCACATTCAGTGCAGGCACCACCACCACCACACTGCCCCCCTCTTCCACACACACACACACACACACACACACACACACACACACACACACACACACACACACACACCACCATTACCACCACCACCACTGCCCCCTCTTCCACACACACACACATACACACCCTTTTATAGTATGGCCCATTAGCCACAGCTATGCAGAATAAGCACCTGTGCGGCCAGATGCAAACACAGTAAACACACACACACACACACACACACACACACACAACATAAACACCAATATACACGCACACACACAACATAAACACCA
>CM059283.1:19699372-19701872 GCA_030347295.1 Setipinna tenuifilis
GGCCTTGCAGTGGCAGTGCAACAGCCTTCAGTTACACCTGTGTCTGGGTGGCTATAAAAGCCCTTTTCAGTCTCTCCCTGTCTCTCTCTCTCTCTCTTTGAAGCTCTCATCATGTTCTTTATGTTGTGTTGTAGTTTGTGTGGGTGCTCATCCCCACATTTGTCTTGGTTTTAACCTTGGTTATGTATTCTAATTAGACAAATAGTTTATTTTTGTAACACTGTTGTCCGTCTCCATTTTATGTTGCGGCCTACGAGCCAGGTGGTAACAAGGCCTGATGGGATATGCATGACCATGGGCCGTGTAAAAAAGCTGTGGGCCTGTGCTCACCTACTGTGGGCTTCTGTCTTTGTTCATCACTTTCTCTTTCTCTGCCTCCTGCCTCTTTGGCCTGTCTATTCCTGTTTTTTTTCTTTTACTCCTTTTCATCCCTATGTTCAGTACGCTCATGTCCATCAGTGAGGTCAGAGTAGGAAAGCTTTTTCTCTCTTTCTTTCTGCCTCTCTTTCTGTCTTTTTTGTCTCCCTCTCTGTCTCTGTCTCTTTCTGTGTCTCACTTTCTCTCTCTCTCTCTTTCTCTCTCTCTCTCTGTATCTCTCTCTTTCTCTTTCTCTTTCTTTCTCTCTCTTTCTCACTCTCTCTCTCTCTCTTTCTTTCTGTCTTTCTTTCTTTCTTTTTTTCTTTCTCTCTCTGTCTGTGTCTGTGCACAATTCAAGCTGTTATTCTGTATCCCCTTTGTCTGCAAAGTTCAAAATAACTCACATTCCAATTGATTGAAAATTCAAGGGGAAAACTCCATTCACTTTTGAATCTGAAAAGACCTTGACACACCTACACACACATACACACAGCCAGCCAGCCAGAAACACACATACACACACACACACACACACACACACACACACACACACACACATACACACACACACACACACACACACACACACACGCACACAAAGTCACACACACCAAGTCCCTGTCTTCTTAACATTGTGTACTATTTCTATTTCGATCATTCTTCTAATCCCCCCTCCCCCTTTAACCATTCACTACATTGTACCTATCTATCTATCTATCTATCTATCTATCTATCTATCTATCTATCTATCTATCTATCTATCTATCTATCTATCTATCTATCTCAGATTATCTCTCTATCTCTCCTCCTTCCTTTACTCACTCTCCCTTTACCTCCAATCATCTTCCTCTCTCTATATCCCTCTCTCTGCCATGCTCCCCTCTGAATACATGGGAATAAACATGGCTGCCCCCCCCGTGCTCTGGGTGGACTGTTCCTGGTGTGTTCTGGGTGGATTCCGGGGGGCCTGTGCAGAGAGCTCTTCTTCTACAGCAGTAGCGCTGCTCCTACACACACACACACACACACACACACACACACACACACACATACTCTTAATATGCATGACAGGCAATTACTGTACAAGCGCCTCCTTCCTGCCCCCTGCCCTGCCCCGGACAGCTCCCCAAGCGCCACACGCCCCCCCCCCGTCATGTCGCCGACGTCTCCTAAAGGCAAATTCAGCTCCCCGAAATACGCACATACTGAGCCTGTGCCCTTCTGCTCTTTTTTTCTCCTTATTGTAGGGGTTGGCTCAATCTGCACCTAACTAACTCTCCCCCCAACCTTACCCCCCCACACATTCTTTTTTCTCTCTGTCTGTGTGTCTCTCTCTCTTTCTTTCTCTCTCTCTGGGTCTCTCTCTATTTCTTTCTCTGCTTTCCTGCTCTCTCTTTTGTCCTCCTGTCTCGAGTGTGGGAGTTCGAGGGTCACCCTCTCCACAGAGGAAGCGAGGTGGCGGGGGTGGTGCTTGACGGGAGGTGGGGGGGGGGGGTTGGGGGGGGGGGGGGGTATGGGGGTCACCCTCTTTTACATCAGCTTGCCAGTCGACATTTGTAAGAACAAGTGGCCCCTGCGAGCCTGCGTGGACTGGACTGCAAAGCAGCTTACTCTCCCGGAGCAGAACACATCGAATTACGCTCGGCAGGTAGGTCAGAATGCCGGGGGTCATGCCGGTCAGAGGCTCAATCGAGGCTCGAGCTTGTGGACAGAGGGACAGACAGAAGGACAGACGGACAGAAGGACGGATAGATGGACGGATGGATGGACGGACGTACTAACAGACGGACGGACGTGAGCAGCACTATTTTAAAAACACCAATGCGTCGTCTCCTGTGAAGACTCTACAAGCCCGTGTGTGCGTGTACGTGTCTGCTTCGGAAGCTCCTGATTGGCTGACAAAGGACAGAGACCTTCATCCGTCATTGGCTGAGAGAGCGTGTGCGTTTTTCTTTTCACACAGACAGAAGGGCCCCCAGAGTGTGGCCACATGTGACGTGTGAGTGTGGCATCTTCCAAATGCAGCTTCTTCTTTTTCTTTTTCTTTCTCTTTTTCTTCCTCTTCTTCCTCTTTGCTTGCGCAGCAGTGTGCGGGGCCTCGGTACGGTACGGTAATGGGGTTGCAGGGCTTTGAAAGCGTGAG
>CM059283.1:19711872-19869372 GCA_030347295.1 Setipinna tenuifilis
GCAATGGGAAAGACATTTTTAGACTGGTTGTTGCTAGCCTAAAGTTAGCTGAAACCACACTGGTTGTTGCCTATTGTTTTCAATGGGCTGCTTCGCGCCATGCACGCTCAAGTTACAATAAAATGGGGTACACAAAAGACAGACAAGCACTTAAAAACGCTGTGCAAGATGTGTACTGACGTCATTTTGTTACTTTTGGGCTGGGTCGTGACACTCAAGCACACAGCTTCAGTATTCAGTAAAGCATCTAGCTTCAGTCTGTCTGTCGTCTAGCAGCATCAGTGAAGCATCAGTATTGCTTTAATTCTGAGGCCTACACAGACATTCTGCAGCAGAACACAGTACCCTGCAGGGGTGCAGTGGCCCTATAGAGGAATGCAGTTTTAATAGATCATTTTGTTAATTATTTTAAAATATAATGAACATGTAACACATTATTAATTAATTGATGCTATTAATAGTGTCCTTAAAGGGTCCACTCTCAATGATGTGCAGTTATAACTAAGTAGACAACTTCTAGACAAGTATCTCCACTTGGTGGCCATCTTGTGAACGCCTTTGGGCATCTATTTGGGGTTAATAAGACCAGGTCCTACCTAAATAAATGGGACACAAGTATATGCATTCTTCGATGACTGAGGGACATGAAAAAATATGTGGTTTAAATCACAACGAAAACCTGATTGTAATGTCTGGAAATGTTTGCTGGTTTTCTATTAAAATAATGCTTTCAAAGCTCTTTTTCTCATGGATTTATTTTTAACTGCGGGCATACAGTGCTTCACTACACAGCAAATGTGGTACAGCGGAGCACAATACTGCAACATAATTGGAATGCTGTTTGTACAATTCGACAGATAATTGGTTCTTGGCGGCAGTACAGGTAGGATATTTGGAGACACTTACTGTACCATGTTGTTGCCATTACGAAGTGTCCCCATGCATTTCTATGTATGATTTCTTCAGTGCTGTTTCACCTCCTATATAAAAAAGTCTCTGATTATACTGTCCTACAAAGGCAAAGTGCAGTAACTTTATGAACATAGAAACTGAAAAAATGACTTTAACATGGTCACACTACTAAGTCAAACATGTTGGTGTGGTGGTGATGCTTTTATCTACTTACTTAATAGCAAGAAACAAAAGATTCCGTCACAATACAAAGAATGTGTTATAAAGTCAAATTTCATTCTAAACTAAATTTGAACAAATGATGTAGTTACTGCCTTTTGGGTTTGTAGGGCAGTCTAATCATCCTAAGCCCCGCCCCTCGACTGTGTCCCTGTTGCCCAGTGTCAGAGAGCTTTGTCTCTCAGTTGTAGGTCATGGGTGCTCCCAACAGGATGGAATAGACTCACGGATAAGAGATCACAAAGTTGAACGTGCGTGAAAGGAGAAACAGTTCAAGGTCAAGTCAAGGTTAAATGGTTTCATCACAATTCAAGAAGGGTTTTTCTTCTTCTTCTTTTCACATAGAGGTGCACCAGCAGATTCTTTCAGGCCCAGACTTGACTGCACTAACTGCTTTCATTCTGCCCAATTTAGTTCCCGTTTCACACAGGCACAACTAGGAGCAGTGTGTGCTCAGTAAATACTTTAATAAGAGGGAGGACAGATGCCGCCCTCACACACATACACACACCTACCGTCACACACACACACACACACACATGCAGACACACACATACACATACGCATACACATACACATACACATACACACACAAACACACACACACACACACACACACACACACACACACACTTCCTTAACAAACGGTGTGACTTCAAAGGTCAACGTGGCATTGGATAATTGAATATCTTGGGCAAGTGTGTGAAAGGTGGGAGGGAGGGGGAGGAGGAGGGGTGGTGGGAGGTTGGGGCATTTATTATCTTCATCTCATATCTTATTTATATGTATTATCCTCCACTCCACAAGTCTCTCTCTCTCTCTCTCTCTCTCTCTCTCTCTCTCTCTCTCTCTCTTAGTCTTTGTATGTCTGTTGCACAAACACACATACACACACACACACACACACACACACACATACACACACACACACACACACACACACACACACACACACACATACACACATACACACACACACACACACACACACACACACACTGACAAAAAGATGTAAATGTACCCAATCAGTCTCTCTGTCAGGTCTGTGCTTCAAGGGAGCACACCTAACCTCATCCAATTTCAGCAGAAAACGATTTACTATGACACTCCCTCATCCCCAACACACACACACACACATACACACACACACACACACACACACACACAGATATAAACACACATACAGGCACACACACATACACACACATACACAGACATGGACACACACATACACACACACCTACATACACACACACACGAACACACACACACACACACTCCACACGCTCCCTCTATTAAGCAGTCAGAGGCTCCGAGAACAGCATGTGTTGGGAGGATGGGAGCAGAAGCAAGGTGACACAAGAATTGAAATAAAAATTCAATAGCCCACATTTGAACAATAGTGTATGCGTGTACACACACACACACTCACACACACACACTCACACACTGTCAGTGGACAGTGTCAAATTTGTATTCAAGGCTCCTCCGAATGCATGCACACACTGTCTGAATGCACTGAAAGGTTTTTGGCCACTAAATCTATTCCAGCAATCATTCATATCTCAAATCTAATAGTTTCATTTCAGCTGTATTCGGCCCTCGGGTCATGAACAAAATAATGTCAGTGTCGAAAATTGTTTCCCCTCCCCACACACCCACCCACCCCCGGATTTTTTAATATCTGTGGCATTTTGTGAAGTATTTCTGAAGAGCTCTTCCCGACCACACAAAGTGCAGCATTTTTCTGAGATGCGAAGATAAACACTCCCAAGGTCACGGTGACCTATCCGATCCCATCAAGCCACTCGTACTTCCTTTTTCTCTTTCTTTTTCTTTTCTCTCACTCTCTTGCTCTCTCTTATCTCTGTCTTTATTTCTCTCTCTGTCTCTCTCTCTCTCAGTCTGCCTGTCTGTGTCCAGGTATGTCCTTTAGTCCAGACATGTGTCTTCTTTCTATTTCCCTCTTTCTTTCTCTCTCTCTTTGTCTTTCCTCTCTAATTTGCTTTATCTCTCTTTCTCTCACCCTCTCTCTTTCCTCTCTGTGTCATTCCTCTCTCTCTCACTTTCTTACTCTTGCTCTTTCCTCTGTCTGTATCTCTTTTTCTCCTCCTCTCTCTATTCCTCTCTTCAATCCCCAGCTCTCCTCCTTTTGTCTCTGTCTGTCTCTCACTCTGTCTTTTCTCTGTGTCTCTCTCCCCTTTACTCTCACTCCCTTTCTTTACTTACCAGCTCTCTCTTCCTTCTTTCTCTGTCTGTGTGACTGTGTCTCTCTCTCTCTCTCTCTCTTTCTCTCTGTCTGTCTCTCTCTCTCTCTCTCTCTCTCTCTCTCTCTCTCCATCCTTGCTCCAGGCATGTGTGTCTTCCCCTATCAGACTTGTGGCCCAATGAGACAGTGCTGCTCCAGCAACCTGCCCCCCCCCCCCCCACCCCCCCACCCCTCTCTCTCCCTCCCCTCGTTAACACACGTCGCCAAGCCCCGCCAGCGATTCTAACACCTTCTAAATCCACTAACCCTTTTTTTATCCTGGCTAATGCATCAGCAACCAGCCAGTCGGCAGTCGGCAGGCAGGCAGGCAGGCAGGGCCAAGTCCGTCCCAGGGATGTTCCCTCGTTAAAATAAACCTTCCCTCACCGACCAACTGACGTGGGGAGGGAGCTTCTTTTGTTAGAATGCCGTCTGCCGTGACGGTGAAAGAGAGGCTGGGGGGTGGCGGGGAGGTCAGACATGCCGTGTCAAAGACGGCTGGGGAGTTTACTCGTAAAACTTGTAACCGGTGAGGCAACAGTTTTGAAAAAGCAGCAACACACAGAGAGACTGTGTGGCGATTGTGTTTGCTATGCTGTTGAGGAGGCAAGGACTGCTTTGGTTGGTGGGAGTTTTGCTGGGATCAGAGAAGACAATTATCTCCCCCCACTGAAGCACTACAAAGGGCCAACAGGAGACCCATTAGAGAGTACAGGGGTGAGATGAGAAGGTGTACACATGAGAGAAATGACTAACCCACCCCACCGCGCTCTGGTTTGAAGAAAGCGATCCTGACGTTTTAGCGAATAGAGGTGGTGACACATCAAACACACACATACAGTACACACACACACACACACACTTTGACAGATTCACAAAAGAAGTCATTTGAGCAAGAGGTGTGTAATGTGACTGAAGAGATCAATGCCTTGCAAGGTGAACCCATCATACATACAGTCAATCTCACACACACACACACACACACACACACACACTGACCATACAACACAAGGTGAACCCATCATACATACAGTCAATCTCACACACACACACACACACACACACCAACTCACACACTGACCATTCAACACAAGGTGAACCCATCATACATACAGTCAATCTCACACACACACACACACGCATCAACTCACACACTGACCATACAACACAAGGTGAGTCCATCGTACATACAGTCAATCTCACACACAAACACCAACTCACACACTGACCATTTAACACACAACTACAACCCACTCACAGACCAACCACATAATTTGTACACAATCCAAGATCATATTTCTTGATTCTAATAAATAAATAAATAAACTACATGATATTACATTTATCAGGTGCCTTTATTCAAAGCAACTTACAATAAAGGACACATATAAAGCTACAGATATGCAAAGGAGAACACAGTAAGCGAAAGTATTGTATAGTATAGTATAGTAAATAAGTAAATAAATAAATAAATAAATAAATCTGTTGTCTTGTTGACTTTGATTCATTCAATCCACCGGCACTGACCTCATTCAAGGACATAAATCACTGAACCCACGGTAAGACAAAGACAAAGAGGTGTTGAATTAATAAACTAATCCCTAAGAAAAGAAAGTAAGCCATGGAACAGAGGTGACCATGGAGCTTGGCACTACTGTAATTGTGCGACGGTAATTCTTTTAGATTGTCGTTTCTTCCGTGGCTGTTACCAAAACAGCTTAAGGCCAATTGTGAGGTGCTAAGCTGAGGCAAATCCCCCGTCACTAAAAGGGAAGCCACAAAATGGCCTAATGTCACCCCATCCATCCATTCATGCGAGTGTGTGTCAACCCACTGGCTCAATCCTTTTAGTAGAATCTCTATCTCTTTCTCTCTCTCTCTCTCTTTCTCTCTCTCTTTCTCTCTCTATATCTGTACCTTACGCTAGCTTTCCCTTTTTAGATCAGGGTTGTCCTAACCTCTGCTAGCCACGCTAATCAGCTTAAGGTGTCTCTGCTGTGTGTTTGTGTGTGTGTGTGTGTGTGTGTGCCTGTGCGTGCATGTGTGTGAATGTGTGGAAAAACAGAGCTGTACTGTGGTTGGAGGCGACTGTTGCTCAGAGTTAGTCCTTCAAATCCGTTTTTGGACTCTGTGTAACCACATTTTGCCCCTCCACTTCCCTCTCAGGATGTGTCATGTGTACACACACACACACATTAAGTACACACACACACAAACACACACAGACACACACACATCTAAATTAAATCTTTTTAGTGGTCTTAATGCGATAGAGTTCAATTCAAATACATTTAATGGCAGGACATAGGGTACAATGTGTTGCCACAGCATCTGCTCTACAGTGGGCATCGTGAGTAAGGGTTGAAGGGAGGAGAGAAATGTAGCAAATACAATATACAGCTGTATGCCCAGAGGAGAGTGTAAGGTGACACAAGGTTGTCTGTTTTTTTTCTTTTTCTTCTTCTTCTTTTTACTCTTCTTCTTCTTTTTACTCTTCTTCTTCTTCTTCTTCTTCTTCTTCTTTATGCTTATCTTGTGCCTGGGTTCCTATAATAAAACTGGGGTTTTGAGGCTGAGAGAGAGTGGTGGAGGGGGGAGAGAAAGAGAGTCCAAAATCTTTCCTAGAACAAATTGAGAAATCAAACAAGGCACAGTGTATTAAATTCTGTGAGGAACAAATAAAACACAATCGTAAACTGGATATATAGATAGTGTTGTTATGCCCTACCCTAGGGTGGCCCTACTGTGGCAAACAACAAACCCACCACTAACCCAACTGATAACGAAAAACATTTTTTTAAAGTAACCCAGCCAGTGGGATTTATTGACATCAATTGGACCACAGGCCACAGGCCACAGTCCCAACACCCAAAGCTTCTCTTCAGCATCAGGAACCAGGTGCTTTTAAGCAGTGCTGATTACATGGCCAGGTAGCCTGGTATACCAGCCCTGCGTACTTCACTTCAACACAAAATAAAGTACGAGGGGCTGGTTTACCACGCAAATGGCCAGGTGCATAGCAAATAAGGCCAGTCACATGATCACCTGAGCTGGTAGACAGAAAGGGAACAGCAGAGGGACACAGCATCAGGAACACCACCAAAGATGGCAGACAGGCCAAGATGTGTCATGACGAGCCACTTCCTTGAACCACAGTAGCAAGGGTGTGCCGAACCCTACAATTTCTAACAGGGGTGTGCCGAACCCTAGAAAGTCTTATTTTTCTGAGTGATGGATGTACATTTTGGACACAGTATCATGATCTCCAAACCCCCTTGGCCATTTAAGGAAAATGTCCTGACGACTCTTCAATCTGGAGAAAATTTAATTCAGGTGTGCATCGAATTTTTTTTAGTGCGTGCTACCAGCTAATACAGCCGAGCACGTCAACGGTATAATTATTTATGGAACTGATTCTCAATTTGCTCCCACAGACATGAACTACTATGTACCACTTGCTCTGCCTATCTACCATCTTTGGCACAACAATACAGTGGAAAACACATACAGCCATATCAGTGTGTGTATGTGTGTGTGTGTGTGATGGTTCTGTTGTTGACAGGACATGTGGCCCCTCATATGACAAAGGAAGTGAGTGAGGCTCTGTGCATGTGACTATCTAACAGTGCTGTCACCATTACATAAACTCACATGTGCGTGTGTGACTTGTTTTCCACTTGTGTTACATGTTATACCACTGCTTTGGTTCCTACTTTGTTATGCCAATAAAGCACTTTTGAATTTGCATGTGTGTGTGTGTGTGTGTGTGTGTGTGTGTGTGTGTGTGTGTGTGTGAGAGAGAGAGAGAGAGAGAGAGAGATGAGGAAGGTAGGAAAATTATGTGTGTATTTAATTCATTTGTGTGAGTCATACTACATAAATATAACTACATATGAGTGCCGTGTATACATATAATCATAAGATAATTGGTATTTCTCTAATTATTGCCATGAATAACTGGTTGTTTTACCATAATTGATACTTTGTTGTTATTCTAGCATTCTGTAATGCACTTTGGGTAAACACAATAACCTTAACCAAAGGACAAGAGACATAAGAGAAGGAACAAAAAGAGAAAAGAAGGCATGTGGTAAGAAAAAGAGAAAGAAAGAGAGAATGAAACAGAAATTGGGAGGAAGGGAGATCATAGCTGCAGACACGAATGATTGACATTTCCACTTCCCACTTGGAGAGAGGCACCAGAGCCCAGAGCTTGTCCTCCTCTTTCTCCACCAAGGGACCCATCCAGACTGGGCCACAACGAGGGCAAACGCAGGCTCTCTCTCCCCTCCACAAATATGATTTCCCATGGAGGAGTAGCAGATAAGCCTGTCATCTCCCTGCCTGTTACATCTGACATTGTGAGTAAGCTGCCACAACAGAGTCGCCATGAAGGAATCGGATTTCACACATGGGGGAGAAAAAAAATGAAATGCAAAGCTGGCAAATCTTCACAGAACTTAGCCCTCTTCCCCCCCCCCCTTGTACTGTATCTTTTCCTACCTCTCTTTCAAGTTGTCCACCTCTCTCTCTCTTTCTCTCTTTTTTTCTGCCTCTCTCTTTTTTTCTGCCTCTCTCTCTCTTTCCCCTCTGTTCTTTCTCCTTGTCCTGTGCAAACTTAACCTTCAGACACAGTAGCTTTCTGCTTTAAGAGGATTGGAAAGACATGGATGATTGTCAAGTTGTGACCAGGCCAGGTCACACCAAAGACACAGTCCCCAGGTGAAGTCGTAGATCAAACTTGTGTGGCGCCTGTGATGAGGGCAAAGCTTTTTTGCCTTTTTTCCCACAAGCAGGCTAGACCACCTTATGCCTAAAATATGCTGACCCATGTGACTCACCAGAGTAAGTCGTGCCGTGTCTGGACTTTCGATTTTGTCTCAGTGTAAGCCAGTGGTTCTTAACCTTGTTGGAGGTACCGAACCTCACCAGTTTCATATGCTCATTCAACCCTTCTTTAGTAAAAAATAAAAAATATATATATGATGTTTTTACTGGTGCACAAAATGAACCGTGCATTAACGGTTCCACTGAGGCTCCACCGAACCCCTGAGACCGACTCACCGAACCCCTAGGGTTCGATCGAACCTAGGTTAAGAACCACTGGTGTAAGCAAAAAAGGAAAAAAAACACGATGTATGCATGAGACTGTGTTCACACAGTGTTTTGTTGGTGGTGAGATATATACTCAGCACTTAAGTGGTTGAGTATACTTAAGTGGTTTAGTACTTCACTACTACTTCACTGCATGGCTAAGTTCACATATGGCAGTTTCTCTGCATTTCACGACCCCTTAATTACACGCGAAAACAGACTATTTAAATGGAGAGTAAAGCAAGCGCTAAATTCACAGCTTATTGTTTTCTTTTATGGATTCTTACTCCAGTTTAGTATATGTCACAAGTGTTTTTTCTTCAAAGATGGGGGTATTGTGGGTATGAACGTTTACCTTGTTAGCGAGAATATTAAGGGTTTTTTTTTTTGCAAAGTTTGTTTATCGCTATGCAATAGTGTGATGGCTTTTAATTTGCATGTGTTAAATTAATGTTTTCCTTCTTCGTATGAGGCATAAGAGGCCTGCCGACTTGTTCAGACATGAACAAGGCGTTGTTTGCCGTTGTCTCACTTCATCACGCGATCATGGTGTGTTTGCATTGAAGAGGTGAGAATTGAACCTACTGAGGCCTCCTCTGGTTGCTATAGACTATTCCCCCTCTAATTTCCTTACGTCTCTGCAGAGCAGAGCAGAGAGCAGACAATTCGCTGACTTGGTATTTGCTTGAGAGTCAGCACTTCCAAGCCAATCTAAATTTGGCCCGGCTTCGCTGCACTCATATGGGGAGAGAGAGAGAGAAATAAAAACTAGCCGACATCACTCTGGGGACAAACAGGGAACAGACCTATTAATATTCCTCACACTTCCAATTCGAAGCATCGCATTTCCAATTCTGCATGTTTTGCTGTTTTGTTTTAAAGGTTTGCAAATATAAAAAAAGGTTTTCGTTTTTTTTCCCCCAGACTTGGCAGGAAAGGTTGTGTGTGGGGAATGGATCTATGGCTGTTGGAGGGATAGTATAAAAGGATTATTTGATAGTATAAAAGGATAATTGTTCATTCCATGTCTTACAAAAGATGCCCCCCCACTCCCGGTTCAATTGTGGCTTTTGCGATAAGTGGTCAATATTTGACCTCAACAGCCAATCAAATCACACCTCTTCTCTCCATTCTGCGTCAGAATCGCAGTCCTATATGCTGTGGTTATTGACTATTTACAGGATAAGAACTGTGGGCAGCCATCATAGAGTTTGTGTTTGGTGTGTGTGTGTGTGTGTGTGTGTGTGTGCCTGTGTGTGTGCCTGTGTGTGTGTCTGTGTGAATTATGGACAATTCCTTACAGTGCTTGCCAAATAGTGCATTTCTGTCTGCCTTATCTCTATTATTTAACATACTCCTTCATTCCTTCCCCAGAAATGTAAAGACACTTGCACCACAACTGAGATTACCTTTCCTGTCTGACAGAGTCATTTAAAAGTAGTTGCTTTTTCATTTACCTCATTTGCATGCTCGGTTTAAAACGCTCCTATTTAGCGGCTGTCTTTATTGAACATAACACTATCATTACTAATGAATAAAGAGCGCCAGCCTTATTGCCAAACAAACCTCCAAACATGGCAAACCCAATTATGATTCATCGTATTTATTGCTCATTGTAGATGTAAAAATATGTGTACAATATGTGCGCATGATAGTGGTTTCATGTTCTATGGAGATACTAATTCCATGATATATTCAGTTATTTGCAAAGTCTCTATGATGTTTGTCATGCTAGGATGCACAGACATATTAAATATGGGCTCCCCCTGAGACAGTACACATATACATACATTATGACTCTCATTAATGTTTTCACTGCCAAACACCATCCAACCAGTTTTCAAAATAGGTTCCACATCAGAAGCTTACAAATAATGTGGCGGGGCCAATATGTTTACAATGAGAATGTGTGTGTGTGTGTGTGTGCATCAGTGAAACATACACATATGGGGCCCAGAAAAGTGGTGGTTTGTGGGGAACAGATTGTGTTCCCCACTAGTCTAGCGATGTTTATATTCTTGGTTATATTACTGATAAAACAAAAAGTGCCAAAACATTTACTGACAGGTTAGCTTTAGGAATGGGTTTGGTGTAGGCACAGTTTATTATTCTTTAGTTATATTATAATGGGAGTCAACGGGAGTACCCCGTAAAGATAGAAATGAAAGGTGTGTGTGTGTGTGTGTGTGTGTGTGTTTGTGATTTGTTGGATATTAATACACAATAGCCTTTTTATTTCTATCTAGAGACCATGTCCTGAAGAAGGCCTAGTACAGCCAAAACCAGTCAGCATTTTTTTTTTTTACTCTTCTGCCCCACGTTTAAAATAAAAGGTTTTTATTTATATCCTTAAATCTACGTGAGAGTGCCTGGAGTTCACCATTTTTTATACCTTTGTTTTATTTTTGTCTTTGAGTGAGTGATTTGTGTGAGGTGCTGTTAATAATAACACCTGGCAACTCACGGCAACCCCCACAGCTTATCCTTACGTCGGGTTATGTAACCACCTTCGCCACTGACCTCCTGTCGGCCAGCACAGGACACAATTAAATCCAGCGCTTGGTAATTGGCTCTATATCAGACGGCTCAGACCTGCCTGCGTCTGACTGCGCTGGCTGACTGCAGTTATCCCGCCGAGAGTTGAGACGTTGTTAATTCTAGGTCAGGCACTGCTTGCTCTCAGGGACATTCAGGCACCTGCGATGAATTGCACCACCAAAATGTTCAGTCTGTTCCTACAGTACCTCCCTCCCTCCCTCCCCTCCTTCCCTCTCTCCTTCCTTTCCTACTTCTCTCGGTCGCTTGCTAGCACTTAAAATGTGGATGAGTGAAAGTCTGGTCCCCCTGTTGCATGTTTGTCCTTTACTTAAGCCAATGTCTGATCGAATACTTTCAGTGAACCAAAACAAGAGCTTTTTTATTGTTTTATTGTACTTGTACAGTGAGAAATAAATTCTATATCTGAATCTGAATCTAAAATGCCAGCAGTTATTTGATTATACATGTTCACACTCACACACCAAGCAACCTCCCACCCCAACCCCTACACCCCCACCCCCACAAGCAGATGACGTGGCCAGTGTCAGCTGCCTAATTGTGTCGACCTTGCATTTGGCAGTCGAGGGAAAACTTCCTACCTTTTCCTGCTGACGGAGTTGTTTCTACGCCATGGCACTTGTTCTACGGGGGAAATGAGCAATACATCAGAGTTAACTTCTGTATTACCCCCTTAGGCAGATAATGCCAGTTCCTCACCTTGAACACAATTGACCGTACTTTTTTTTCACAGACCGCCATGTATCATATGATATTCCAGTCCTCTGGTTTTTTGTCACACAAATCCAGGGGAGATGTCCCAGGTTCCCTCTGTAGGGCAGTACAGCAGCCCAGCAGCCCTTGTTGCAAACAGGAAGTTCTGTGTCTGTGGGACTGGACTGTGACGTGCAACAATCTTGGAGGCAAATAGCCGGTCATCTGGGGAATGTCAGCTTGCCCAGAATAAGCGAAAGCACCTAACGAGTTTCTGCCAAGAAACCTAAATCAATACTCATTAGCCGAGCCTGGGACTGAAGTCGTCATCTGTGGCAATTAGCTATTTGGACAGGAAACATCCAAACAGATGAATACCGCTGCGGCTTCGCTGACAATCAGTGCACGCCAGGGACTCTGACCAATAAGACAAAACAAGGGGTAGACTAATGATGAGACCATTTTTGTCTGTCTCGTTTTCTTGCAGTTCTTATTCCTGAAGAACCTCTGAGCTGATGAATTTTACATGACCTGAATGCGGTTTTATGGGGTAAACTGTTTGAGGTAAGGGAACTGCCTTCAAGGCACAGTCTACAGTCCACAGTCAGTGTGTTAGGTAACACTGCACAACCGGATGACACAGGAGGAGTATCGTGCTCATACTGGACTGAATGCCTGTCAGTTTTGCTAAAATTTGGTCATATATAGAACAACCCTATACAGCATTTAAATAGAGGCAGACAAATTATACAAATACACTAGGGGCTCATAATGGTTGATTTGAGCCCAAGAAATAAAACCGTCTTACTTTTTTTTGGCACAAACGCAGGGCACATGCCTCTTTGAAGACAAGGGTTCAAGTTCTTTTGACAGCCAGGGCCCATCTGAGAGAGTTTTTGTGTGATTTTTTCCCTCTTTTCTTTGTATTAGTGTCAGGGTTGGGGTTGGGGGTAAAAAAAAACACACACTGCTACTGCTACTTTTCCTTCCCCCACATCCTCACGGTTGCGTGCTCAGCTCAGCTTTGCATCATAAAGATGGGACAGCCCCACGACCCAGAGGTCTGTTCGGAATTAGACCACTATACAGCCCCCTCGTGCACACATGCTCACACGTGCACTCTTGTTCTGTGCTCCTGAGGGACACTGACTGACACACACACACACACACACACACACACACACACACACACACACACACTGGCTGCGCTCATCGTTTTCTGCACAGCGGCCGGAGCAGACAGTGATTAATTACGTTCAAATGGCCTGTGCGTAACTCAGCATCTGCTGTGAGGGTGGGGCCACCGTCACCCCCACACACACACACTGACACACACACACTGACACACACACACACTGACACACACTGACACACACACAGAGCACGAGCCGGAAACAATATGGCTGTTTCCCCCACCATCCGGAGCATGCAGAGAGGGGGGAAGGGCATGGTAGCAAATGTGACCTCTCCTTCTTCACACTGGGGTGCTGTCCTGTCCCCTACCTCTCCTGCCCCTGACCCCGCTCTCATCAATCCAGGGCGCACAACTGCTCCAGGTTTGCAGAGCGGCCCGAGAGTGTGTAATCCTCCACTCTGATGGATCATGGGGTCAGCTTGTGTGTGAGTGTGTCTGTGTGTGTGTGCACTGTGCGCTGTGCGTAAGTGGATGCGTGCGTGCACGTATGTGTGTGTCTGAGAGAGAAAGAGAGAGAGAGAGAGAGAGAGAGAGAGAGAGAGAGAGAGAGAGAGAGAGAGAGAGAGAGAAGAAGAGAGAAAGAGAGAGAGAGAGAGCTGACTCATTTTCCTGTAAGCAATTATGCAGTAATAAGGCCATCAGAAATTAAGCATCCATCTTCTAAGGAGCTTTGCCACTACTGTTATGTAGTCATCCACATAAAAGCCCCCAAAAAAGGGAGCTTTTTGTAGAATTAGAAACCTATTCTATCCCCCGGCTTTTTTCTCCTGTCTCTAACCCTAAAGGACATGCATGGCATTGGTTATGTAAGGCATTGATGCCCCTATTTGTATGCAAGCATGTGTGTGCGCACACACACGAGTGACAGAAGTAAGGAGCAAATGGCAGAACAATTGAGGCACAGGCCCGGTTGATTTTATGGGGCTTGGCGCAAGCGTGCCATTGTCTTTGGTGATAAAAGGAGACAGTTGAACCACAAAGGAGGGCCTCCATCCCATATGACATTATGGGATTACGCAGGAGACAAATTAACATTTTATTCATTTGGGATTACTAGGATGCTAATTTAACCCTCCACGCTTGCCACTGTGTGTGTCCGTTGGCAGGCTAAAAGCTATAAAACTACTCTTGTTAAATCTCTAAATTCAATATAATTGACTGCAGCGTTTTGATGTAAACAGATGCAGGTGGTGTTTGTGGTTATCAGTTGCCCATACACATTTTACCCATTTTAGTATAAATGTAGTTTATTTTATTTATTTCTTTGTTTTACTGGAACTTCAAACGATCCAGAATAGCGTTAATGTTATAATAATTCAGCATAATACTCAGTGTTCGTTTTAAATAATTTCTTGTGCTTTTCAATTTCTATGTTCAGTGTAAAACCAGATATAGTGACACTAAATCTAACAAGCACATATGACAAATATGACATGATCGTTGTCGTAAAGCTAACTATGGATAACTGTGGATGCGCTTACAGTTCTGTAAGCCCTATTACCTCTCTGCTCTCACCTAGGCTTCCGTTATTACCGTACACACGAGTAGATAACGCACTGAGATAAGTGCGATCTAGAAAGACCTAATTAAACCAGTAGGAGCTCAACCCAAAGAGCACCCGGTGCATCTCTGCCTGGCTCTCTCTTCCTCTCTCTCTCTCTCTCTTTAAGCAGCACGCAAGCTCTCGCTTCAAGCCTGTCAGCAAATCACTCTCATTTCATACTGAATAAGATGCCCTCGGGTAGACAGAAGACAGGCTTGTTTCTGGGTGGGAGGAGGAGAGGGAGAGAGAGCGAGAGAGAAAGAGAGAGATGGAGAATCACAATTAATTCCTGACGGAAAGGACAGCAATAAGCTAATGACGGCAATGTGTTTCCTTTAATGAACACTGTCCACCGTGGCCATTAAAGATGGAGCAGATTGAGTTAAGATGGCTGACATCCACCATCATGAACCATTCAGGACATGACTGGAACGCTCTTTTTATGGCAGCTGCATCATGGCGCTGTTTCCTGGCCATCAAAGCACCAGGCCTGAGAGTAAATAGACTACTTGATTAGCACACAATCGCTACGGGAAACAAAAATAAGACTTTATTTTGCGAGATTACAGATTGGGGAACTGTGGAATGGCCCAGAGCACTGCCCACTGATGGGGGCTCAAAGGTGTTTAAACTGGGTCTGTGTGTGTGTGTGTGTGTGTTTGTGTCTGCCCACACAACAGATGCTACAGATTTTCATACAGGGTGAGCAGCTACCATATCTTGGTGCCCCTGCATGACCAGTTGGACCAGAATTCAAATGCTGGAACGTTTTACATTCTCATTAACAGTGCAAATGGCTTCCAATGGCCTTATTGTTCCTCTTTCTTCTGTTTTGTATTGATCTTAGAAATATGTCTACTACAAGACTGGAACTTCTGAAAGCTTCTCTGCTTGGCTAACTGAAGCTAGCTAAATCCAGCTATGTGTGGCTAGCCATAGCTATATGTGTATATCTGTCTCTATCTATTGATGTGTGTGATTGACTTTAGCTACATAGGTATGTGTGGCTGACTGTAGGTATGATTGTGTGTGGCTGACTGAAGCTATATGTGTGTGTGTGTGTGTGTGTGTGTGTGTATCCCCTTCTGGCGGTGTATGACTGGCTGAAGCTATATGTGTGTGTGTATGTATCCCTTCTGGCTGTGTGTGGCTGACTGAAGTTATAGGTGTGTGTGTGTGTCTGTGTGTGTGTGTGTGTGTGTGTGTGTGTGTCCCTTCTGGCTGTGTGGCGGCAGGCAGCAGAGGAAATGAGGGGCGTGAGTGGCACATGAAGCGATGCTGACCACAGGCTCACTCCCTGCCTCCACCACGGGGCTTTAATGAGGAGGAGGAGGTGGGGTGAGGAGGAGAGGAGGAGGAGAACGAGACATTCATCTCCATGGAGACCAGAGGAGCCAGAGTGTTCCCTCTCTTTCTCTCTCTCTCTTTTTCTCTCTCTCTACCCCTGAGCAGCTCCCAAAGCTGCATATTCTCAGGTTTTGTCATCTGACAAATCCACACAAACCTCAAGTGTGTCTCCCTTCAGGTGTTGCAAGAGAAGAGTTTGATTTGGAAACACGAAAACACACACACACAATCCCACACTCCCACATACTCAGTGTTTCTTTAGCATGTCATGCTATGTGTGGTTCTATATTCTCTATATTAAGTCATGTCCATTAAAGTACTTTATTTTTCTACTTTTGCACATTATTGCACTTGAATTCTTGCAAATGAGAGAATGAAGCATTGAAACATGACATGGCATGTGTTTTAGAAGGAGATTTGTG
The DNA here is from genome assembly GCA_030347295.1 of Setipinna tenuifilis. Taxonomy (NCBI): domain Eukaryota; kingdom Metazoa; phylum Chordata; class Actinopteri; order Clupeiformes; family Engraulidae; genus Setipinna; species Setipinna tenuifilis. Next base: position 19,728,102 of record CM059283.1, read on the forward strand.
AAATACTTCCTCCTTTAAAAGTACAAAGTGTTTATAAATGTGGCCTAGTGATATTTGCTAACAAACAAACAAACAAAAAAAAACAGACTCCAAAATACCCACCATGATATTGGGACCACTTTGTCCCTTATTCATTAGGACCACTTCGCCACAGTAAATTTTAGGGTCACTGGAATCATTGGAGGCTTTGTTACAAGGGGCAGGAAAATGAATAACAAAACTCCCTCTCTGTCTCTCTCTGTCACATACACACACACACACACACACACACACACACACACACTGGCTGGCATGTGTGCATTTAGCACATGTTGCCTTAGTGAATATGCATTACGGCACGCTGTCTTTAAATGCACACACGCACATGCATGCGTGCACACACACACATACACACACACACACACACACACACATCTCCTCTTTAGTCTAGGCCTTTGTCCTCCTCAGGAGGAAGAGGGTTGTTGCCATAGCGACAGTGGCAACAGAAGGCAGAGGGGTTTGCCTGCCTCATGACCTCTGCTGTGGGGGTGTCTGTCCACTGAAATGGAGACGGAACATGGCTTTCAAATGAGGAAAGTGTTTAAACACACACATACACACACACACAAACGCATGCGCACACAGCCCCTCCCTTACAGCGCCAGCCGGCATTGCGTATGTGTGTCCACATCCTCAGTCAGTGTCCAGCACCTTGTATTACCATTACAAAGCCATTATGATAATATTATCAAAGACCACATTATGCAGCTCACCAACCCCCCTAAAAAAAGACAGTCAAGAGAGTGTGGCCAATTTTACCCTCACATGTAAAATAAAAGCAAGATCAAAGACACTGCACGGGCAAGAACGGCGTTCAGTGTCGAGCTGTGTTTCGTAGAGGAAAGCAATCTGCAACCAAATCAACCATAAGTATGTGTGTGGAAATCGGAGCACATTTAGTCAAATACTTAGACTATGATGGGCTAGACCCTAAAACATTTGTTTGCTTATTATTATGATATGGTCTGTACTGTCACTTTGGCACTTTAGTCCAATACAAGAATTTCACATTATTTATACCCTGTTTGCAATCTTTTCTTTCGTCAACCAGCACATTTAGAGAAATATGGCAATGGAGATTTTGAGATTGAGATAGTTAAGCTTGCCATACAGCCAATTCCATTAAAAAACATGGAAGAACTGTGGATGCAGCCTTAAAAAGTCTTCCTATTCAGCAAACCCTTTATGCACACAGTACAAAGTCTACACTGAAAAGGCCAGGAAATGTGTGTGGACTATTCAAACTGTGACGATGGATACACCTACTTATTTTTGAAAGGTCAGGGACAGTTCCGTCCTTCAGTGGAATCACGACAGCCTTGGTTTCGTACCAACCATGATTTTCTTTTTTAAACGCTGAGACACTGAAGGAACAATTTTATACTTTGTGGCTATTTAATTTCACACCAACGCAGATTTATCACAAAAAGATGAGGGATGAGAAAAAAAAGAACTGGAAATTGGAACCACAAGGCTATGTGCAGGAGGAACCATTTTCCCTTAGCGTGACATCAGTGACATTAGCGTGAGTAGACTGAGAGCTTGTGTGAGGACAGCCGCGTCATCTGCTCGTGACGTCTGCACCAGTTGAAGGGCCCTTATTATATCTCTTGATGGGCCCTGGCTAATACCACACAAACAATCCCAATGGCCTTCAGATAAATGGAGACTCCTTAATGGGGCGCATTAATGGCATACTTAAGACCAGTGCATTTTGAAACACTTTGTGCCTTTATTGTTCGGGTTTTCCTAAATTTCTATTTGGCATGTTGTGCTTTTGATCAAGGCAAGGGTTGTTTGTAAAGCCCTGTTGTGATCTGCAAGACGTCTGATTAGGCCCTGCAGCAAGTTAATTTTCTCCAAATGTTCTGTTTACCAAAACACTTTTTACAACTACAAATTACTGGAAAATTACGACTCATTGAAAGATGCCAAATGTGAAGCTCTCACATTGTTCTTGCCCTAACTTGGCACGAAGCTTGCAGAAGAACTGTGTGGAATTCTGCTTCATCGTAAGTCTTTTAATTTACCAGAAGACAGGGCACACCAAGGGGCATGCATCAAAAACCCAAGTTATTTCTTCACATTTATCATCAGACATGGGATCAAAGGAAAAGTTTTCCTTGAAAGTCTTACGAAGTTGTCTGCTTGATCACATATGATACCCTTCCCAACACCTTTTGAAAGCTCCTGCAATCTTTTACCCTCGACCTCAGGCTTTTCGCTATCTGGCACTCGCATTTACTCAAAAAAGCTTTTTGGCTTTTGTCAATACCTCAATTATGGTCACTTTGTGTATTTGCAAAATGAATGTCTTAATGCACTCATTTGCATTATAAATGCATAATGTGACGTTTTGATTCCTATATACTAAATTATTAAAGATTTAAAGGGAAGTAGGACACCCTTCTGAACTCCATATTTTCTATTTTATGTTAGTATATTTAGCATACCTTGCATGAAATTAAGCACAACAATAAAACATAAAGCAGGCATAGCTTTTGAAAGCTTATGTTCATTGTCTATCACGCAGCATTCAAAAACTACATGTTTAATACACTTAGTGAATGGTTATTGTAAACAGCAAGAATTAGATGGGACACTAAGTGATACCTGATCATCGCTTTTAATGAAAAGTAACAAAACTACATATATCAACATACAGCAAAACCAAAAACAGAAGTGGTGCAAAACTCTATTTCTGCATTGATTGGAGATCAAACTGCAAGGACAAATTCACACCTCTCCCCTGAATACTGAGCAGCAGAATAGAAAATGTTGGAAAATTATTACAAAAATTGAAAGGTTTCATGGTGCTTCGTGTCTTTAAAAAAGGCTTCATTTGCATATAAACATTTTTACAGTTTGGCTTGACAATGGCAATTGTGTGCCCTTGTACACTATGATGGCGGGTCGTCTCCGTGGATAGCCTTGTATTTAGCCATTTCTTCTGGAAAAACCTTACCCAGCTCCGAAATAAGCAGACTTTTAAATTTCTGTAAAAAAAAATCAAAAACAAAGCCTTCCTTGATTAGTCATATGTTCACAAACAGCAAAACAAAATTTAGAAGTGACTCACTACTGAGGCTTACACATGAAAATACAGCCAAGAGATGACAAATAAGAGCATACTAGCAGTGGTTCTGCCCAATCTACAAATTAATGATTAGTTAACCAAATGAATCGGAAAACTAAAGACATTTACACATATTTTACTGCAATATAAAAACAGGCCAAAAAGTGAACTTGCCGTCAATGTGTCAATCTTCCCTTTGACCTGTTCATTCTTTGCCAGGGCTCGTTCCAAGCACTCCTTTGTGTAAAGCTGAGGGTTTCGTCCTTGGTCAATATATCTGTCATAATAAAATAATAATAATTAATAATAATACAATGCTTATTCAGCATTAAACTTGTACACATGCACCCGTTAAACACCTTAAACCTGGCAGGTCAGTGAATATATATAAGAACTCACAGGCCCTGTGGCAAACAAAGCTAAGGAATATGGCAGCCAACAGTCCAAGATTTCTCTAAAAGTGTTAACTGAATGTACAAAACCTTCATAGATGCACAGCTGGATTAGGCAGCATGGACTGAGGCAGTGAAATACTTGGTCGCATCTTATTGTGTTATACTGTTTATGAGTAGACTGCTTTTAGTAATCCATACTATTCTAGCAATCTCATCAACGTTCATTGCAGCCATATTGTTGACATTCCTGAAATAATACCTAGCCTCCATCCGTTACTGTCTCCGTCAAATTTTTACACACAGGCCATGGCGTTTGTGTCTAACAAGTCTTCCTGCACACATGCTGAGTGTTTTTTACCAAACAGTATTGTAAACAGAGGCATTCAAACGTCAAACTACAGCACACAACTTTAAGGTTATAGATATCAAATTGACAGGCAATGATACTTCCTTCCAGGGTTGAGTCACAGTAAAAACTTGTGTATTCTTGTATTTGTACCAGAAGTGACTTACTCAAAAGCCTCCAAGGGCACGTGGATGTCATGGAGCTGTGTTCGGCATTTCTCAATATCTTGCAATCCAGTGATCATGAAGTTTCTGTTGAGAAGAGTGAGGTTGTTTAAAATTGCTAATACGTAAGTGTGCTTATAACGTGTGTTTATATCTGTATAATAATACGCAATAAACCTTCCCAAAGCATCCTAACTTCTCATAACCTGCTCACGCACAGACAACGTCAGCATCATTAAAATAGGACGCGCTAGTTAGGCTACTCCTAGAACAATGCTACTCGGTTACTATACAACTGAAATGAATGCCCAAAACTATATAGGTGACGATCGAGCCCATATCCTCGTCTAAGTGCCAATTTCTCGCAAGGCTAACATTTCACAAATGGCAAAGTGACACTGCACAAATCCCCGAACAGAACCGCTTGCTCGCTATATGGCTAACTGAGTTTACAAAGCTAGCATGAGCAAAGCTAACTTAGCTTATTTAACGGGTTAATTATGCGCTTCCTTGTGGGAGGCATGCCTTCCTTATACTTTCAAGTACCAATTGAACAAAAATGATATTTCGGTTAGACTTTTGTTTAGCAAATAACTTCGAATTAACTATATCAGACAGAAAGACCACCACTTACAGCTTCTGATTCAGTCCCGTTTGACTGCTTGGTTGAAAGTCACTTACGATGATCCCCAACTGCCGAATATTTTCGATGAATTTTTCAAGGTGTTCCTCTAAGTTATCAAATTTTTCAGCCATGATAGCTCACCTAATTGTTAAACTGTCGAAGATTATGTACATGTAAAGAAAATGTATATAAACAAAGGCTTCTTAGTGCGTCTTCATACTGCTCATGCCACAACATCGATTTCTGGCAGTGTATTAGCCAATCCCTAAAGCGTAGGCGCCGTCTCTATGGGAACAGCCAACTGGTTTGTACCGTAAATGAGTGCTGACCGCTGTAAAATAATTACGCCATTAATGTTTGTGTGAGAAGGCATTTTAATGCTGCAGTAGGCTACAGTAGGCTTCTTTTATTATAATAGTTATGAAAGGGTGGATGGAAATGAAGCCTAAAAAGAAACTTTAGGCATTTGCTATCAAGTGTAAATTTAAGAAACCTTATCATGGTTATTTAGCCTATATATTGTTAATCGTTGGTAAGAATATTAACAATATTCTATTCAGAACGTAGGTAAGAATATTATTCATTTTGCCGCAACAGCTCATGGTTTCTTCCCAAGATTACCTACTGTGGGATGTTAGATAGAGAAGGGGGGTTGAAAAACGTCATTAACTAATCCCCATACGACAGCTGATGCATCGGAAGCCCAGCCCCTCTTCTATCCTCACAGCTCGTGCGCGGGACTTGATTATCCATTCCGTCCAGGTACAGCGAAAGCCAGTGTCCTCGGAGCGAACCAGCTATTCCAGTGTGTATGTGTGTGTGTGCTTGCTTTCGCGGAGGATTAGACTAGCGGATTGGTTCGTTCCGACCAACATTAGCGCTAGTGTTGCCGCAGCTGCGGTTACATCAAAGGCTTCGTCTTAGATAGACCAGACCCAGCGGAACTCAGGATTAACAGGCATCTGCAACCCTACATCGTCTTGAGAGTCGCTGTCCGCTGTAAAGACAAAACGGAGCAGGTGCAGTCACGTAATTTTGCAGGGTAAGTTCAGTATTTATCTGTTATATTATGGGGGAAACGGTGTAATGGTACTGTGATCTAGATGTTTGGGGTTCGACGTTTGTTTAACCCATTTGTTTAAAAGCCTCGTATGCTAGCACTAGTGGCGTGGCATCTGCAGCCTTAGCTTCGCTGCAGTCAATAAACATTCCACATGTCAAAATTGCAGCAACCGTGTGAATGATAGGTTGGTAATTTTGTGGTAGATGTACACAGGGCCGCCACAAACCGTCATGTTGGTATGACCTGAATGGAAAAAACTGTATCCATTCTCTGATGAATTATGCAATGGCTCTTATGTTTTCAGTTTGAATTCGCTGGAACGATGCATTGAGGACAGGCTACATGCAATCGCTCAGTGGTCATCTTCCGAGCCTGCAGTGAACCAAGGTTCGCCAGCGTTCGTCGACATCGACGTTGTACGCGTTTGGAGAACTCTTTTTGGGGGATTGTGAATATCTACAACAATGGCAACCCTTCTGCGTAAAATCGGACTTATTCGTCTGCACGACCGCGACACAGAGGACCCGAAGCATCACCAGGGCTCGTTGAAAGGGACTAAAGGCAACCAGAAAAATAACACGAAGCACTGTAACACCAGCAATGAAACGAACATCCTTAGTACCCCCGAAATTAAAGCTAAGAAATTTGATCACTCCGTTAAGGACAAGCCGCCCGGTACAAAGGACAAACAGGGCAAGGACACGAAAGAGAAACAGCAAAGTAGCAAGTCTAGTACTTCGATACCCCCATTGGCGCCCCACAGACAACACTGCACCCAGGTCCGGACGCGGAGATTGATGAAAGAACTGCAAGAGATCCGACGACTGGGTGACAACTTTATAACCGTGGAGCTGATGGATGATAACCTCTTTGAATGGAATGTGAAGCTGCACCAGGTGGACAAGGACTCCGCGCTGTGGCAGGACATGAAGGAGACGAACACTGAGTACATACTGCTGAATGTCACTTTCCCCGACAATTTCCCCTTCTCGCCGCCATTCATGCGAGTGCTTACCCCGAGGTTGGAAAACGGCTACGTTCTCGACGGAGGAGCTATTTGCATGGAGTTGTTAACCCCCCGAGGCTGGTCCAGCGCGTACACGGTCGAGGCCGTCATGAGGCAATTCGCGGCAAGCCTCGTGAAAGGACAGGTGAGAAATGAACAGGGTAACTTTGTCTTATATTCCTTTCCTTTGTTTTGCTCACGTCCTGCATCGAGATTTTGGGATACAGAAATACACAAGGGCCTCCATTAGCCTATTATTAATATAACTCGGGTATCAAAACCATCCCGTCTAATGTCTATAATTGAAATGGTTAAATATCCCCCTACCCATCACTGGAAATTGGTGACTGCCTGGTAGCATCATCGATCCATGCAAGCAGTAATTGACCCTATGACATTTTCAGTGCCGAATTCAACAAATGAGATTTCTTAGATGACGTGCACATCAGCCAAGTCATCTCTCTCCTATCAGTCAAGGAGATCTCGATTCTGTTCAAGGTAGTGTCCTTTTTAACTGCCAAGGACACAGACTACGAGGCCATTTGCGGAACATGTTCATACGCAATGATAAGATGCTGAGCTTTGTTGTTGTTGTTAGCCGTCATTAATTTAAGGAGTCTGAGTCAGAAGCAATCGACAATGCTGTAAGAGAATCCCTTCTGCTCCAAGGGATGTTGTCTAGCCAGGGTGGTTTGGATACTTGGCGTTCATTGTCTTGCTTGTCTTTGAAATTACTTACCTGGCAGGGATGCCTGATATTCACCTTGAAGCCAGGGTTAAGTGTCATAGGTTGTTTCAAAAGGCAAACATAAAAGGTTCAAAAAGATGCTGCTAACAGTATTGACCCTGTCAGCTTTGGGGAATGATGGATCTCTTCTTGTTTTAGTGGCCATTTCTGTTGTGATGACTATCTTGAACACTTGAACAGCAATACGTACTGAAAAAAGTTTCATTTCAGGCAGATTCTAATGCAGAGAGCGGTCTCAAGTGGCTGAAACAGTGTTAATTAAATTGATTGTTGCCCTACACACACACACACACACACACACACAGACGTGTATACACACACACACACACACACACACACAAGGATCTACAGATCTTCAGATAATGATCGCCTTTGTTGTTGGATGAAATAAATAAATAAATGAATAGCTCAGTGTCATAAGCTTTTGAGATACTTAATTTACCCACTTGAAAGACAGTGCAGCTCTTTGACTCCCCTTAGGCCATATCCAGCAGAGCACCCCACTGGGTTTTGTTGACTATGAGAATTGCTCAGTTTGACTAGATTAGCCTCTTTTGAGGAAAAAAAAAAGGGCGCAGCAAGGTTGCCTGTCTTTTAAATAAACCAAGAAGAACTGTGCAGTCTGTAAGTCATTATAGTAGCAAATCTGATGTGCTTATACTATGGCTGTAGTGCTAAGGTCATGTGAGAAGCAGTTCTTCGATTTCCATGTGTTCGCACCAGCTATCTAAAGTGTAGACCATATCATAAGTCAAAATGTCAGTTTGTCAATATTCTAGGCCTATACTACATCATGAAATATGTATGCTGGATCAAAATGACTGTTGGTGTTTGACAACAACACACTCCTATAACTTGATCACAAGAGGAGGGGAGTTGCTCCTGAAAAAGAAACCACATTTAGCTGATGTGGCACGAAAAAAGAATTAAGATGATACTGCATATTGTTCATTGTTTACGCTCTGCATTTTTTGGATAAAGCTGCATTTCAACCCCTCAACAAACAAACACACACACACACACAAACACAACTTCCCCAATATGAGAGTGCATTTATTTTTATCTGTTGTCTCTGGCATCACAGATAGATGCATAAACCACCCCCCTCCCCCCCGTGCCTTTTCTTGCTGTTTTGTGGCTGTATTGTACATCCAGGCATTTTGCTTTGCCAAGCCCAATTGCATCTAGTTTGTCCTACCAGAGGGGTAGCGTGCTTTCAGAGGGTGGGATGCCAACCTCCCGGCTGCCTGTGGATCAGATGGTTCGTGGAATGCCGCTGTTTATCCCTTCCCTGGCACATGCCGCTTATGTAATCGCTGCTGAGTGTGCGGCCGTGTTCTCCCATAATGCACCGGGAAAAGAGGCGCCGGGAGCACTAAGTGAACTTTCATTCACAGGATTTTTACCCATCAGCCCCTTCACGTGAGCGTGGCGCGGTCATGACTGTGGCCTGCTCCACACGCGCGTGGTGGTGCAACACACACACACACACACACACACACACACACACACACACACACACACACACACACACGTGAGCAGCAGACACTCGAAATAGCCCCGGCAATCATCGAACAGGGGTCACTGCTGCTGGGCGCCGCAGGGCAGTGTGCTGGATGTGGACTTATCCCCTGGAAACGCACTGGCGTAATGCCCCCGCCAGCCTCATCCATTCCATCAGTACCCCCCGCCAACCCCCCACCCCCTTCGCCTCCGCTTCTTATGGCCTCTTCAAGTAGCTAGTGGCTCTCCTCTCAAGCATAAAGACCTTCTCAGTGAGGGACCATAAACACAATATCTGTTAATTAAAGCTCCATTTGGTCTTTTTAATCCTAAAATCACAGGCTTTTGTGCGACGCGCCAGCGCAGCTCTCCTCTCGAGTGAGCGCACCGAGTTACTTCCGGGCCATTACACCGCGGCCCTTCCCTCCCTGTGAGCCCTGGGCATTAACGGGCTATTTCTATTGCGCCCATCTTTTTCTCTCTCTCACATCCGTTCTCTCTCTCTTTCTCTTCCTCTTTCTCTGTCTGTGTCTGTCTATCTCTCTCGACTCCCTCCCCATTGTCTGTGCTGGGCACTGGAAAGCACCCAGTTCACTGCCCTATGTGCCCCAACCACACACACACACACACACACGCCTCTTATGTCCTTTGACTTTCAAATTTCCCCCAGCGTGTGGCCAATTGTTCCGCAGAAATCGCCGTGTTCGGAATTGTTTGTTGAAATGATTGACTGGCACCACGTTCCAATTGCAGAGTGCCATGATCCTGCACACCACTTCCCCCTCCCTCCCCTCTCTTGCCCTCACCCCCCCCCCTCCCCTACCACCACCAGCACCTTCACCACCACCAGCATCAGCACCAGCACTGTCGGTGGGGCCCCCCCTGTGTGGGAGCACAAAGAGTGTGCTCTTACCTCACTCACGCAACACACACACACACACACATACACTCACCGAAAGCTGCCTTTTGATGCATCGCCCACACAGGTGGCTGTGTGGTGGTGGGAAGCCATTTTGAACATCCTTTACACACGCACACACACACACACACACACACACAGGCACACACACACACCTCTAACATCCCGTCTCAAGGGCACGGGTCACATTAGCAAAGGACAGCCTCATTTAGTTGATGAGGATAAGGAAATCATAAAAAATGACAGAACTGTGGAACATCACTCTTTATAGGCTGTGTGTATGTGTGTAATGTGTGTGTGTGTGTGTGTTATGTGATGGGGAGAAGAGTTGTTGCTAAGGTATTAATGTGTCCCTCATAGGTCCCTGACTTACACTAATGACCCTGCAAAAATAGAAGAGAAAAGAAAAGAAAAAGGTAGCGATGCTGCCGTCACCTGTGTACCCTTGCGAGTGTTTCTGAAATGTGTCACGGAGTCCTAGGAGAAAAAGTGCAAGGGAATGTTACCATATTTGTAGTGTTAATTTGCGCTGTCCTTAATAGTTTGTCATTGTAAGTATGGGACACATCCGAGCACAAGAGTGACAAAGTATCTTGGATCTAGATCATCATTCGTAGTTGTTTTTAGCCACGCAGTCCATCAAGCTGTCTGTCAATCTGTCAGTCTGTCTGTCTGTCTGTCAGTGTAGCCTATTTAAGCATTTTATTTTGAGGACCTCTTTTGGAAAATTGGATTGGTGCCCCTGTGTGTTAACTGCTGAGACAGGTGGTTGTTTTTTACATTGGGTTGTACTTTGTAATTAATTCACAAGCAGGGTATTTTTTTTTGTTTGGTTTGTAGCAGTTTGGTGAGTCATTATGGTTTCTCAGTAATTGGATCCTCACAGGTTTTTGATTACACTATAACTTTCAGATAATTTTGTTTCCCCAATAATTACTGTTAGATCGGTGTTGCCAAGAGATTCCCTATTCTAGGCAAAATTCAGTAGTGGAAAAAAGCCTAATAAAGCTTGTACTGTGGTATAATATTTTACCATTTTTAACCCATACTTCAGAAAGAATGACTCATACTGGAGAGTCATCTTCCCAGATTAGTCATTTGCGGCAGGTCGGTATGGTTTCTGCACCCCGAGGCCGTACTCTGACACGTGACTCGTTAAATGATCTGGGTCATTAATCAGCCTGGGACCTGAAAGCCTGAAAGCCTCTGCCTGTTTATGTTGTGCCGGCCGTCTGTCGATGATGGTAGAGTAGCCTATGCTACCAGTATCAAGACACTCTACGGGGCTGGGTTTGATCTGATCTGGTGTTTGTTGTCCAGTGGTGTTGCCCCATGACCTTGCCCCAATGGTCCTGTGAAGTACTAGGCCCAAACACAAGCCCCTCGTGCTTATTATTAAAACTGGCACGAAAGGTTTAGTTAGGGAGACTGTGTGGTCCAGGAATGGGCACGAGCATGTCCGAGCAGCTGGCTTGGATCAGCATATCCAGGATTGGCGTTGGGCAGCCTAAAACTGTAGGGATGTATTTGCATATTGCATCTCCATAGCAAAGCACTTTTGTTTGGCCTAGTTCATGTTTTTTTTAACACTGCAAAACAGAGCCAGGTTACCTTAGAGAGGGAAATGGCACTGTCATTTGAAACTAGAAGATAAATGTAGACCTTATTTATGCTTTATGTTGTACCATTAGACATCACTGCTTTGCCATGCAAATTAACTTCTTGTTTTTTTCTGTATTTCTCTTCCCTTTCTATCTCTATGTCTCTATGTCTCTCTATTTCCCCCTGCCTCTCTATCTCTCGCTCTTTCTCTCTTATCTACCTTTTTTATTTTTCTCTATCTGTGCCTTTCTCTCTCTCCTCCCTCCCTCCCTCCCTTTCTCTCTCTCTCTCTCGCTCTCTCTTTCGCTCTGTCTCTTTCCTTCTCTGTATCTGCCACTCTCTCTCTTTCTCTTTCTCTCTCTCTCTCTCTCTCTCTCTCTCTCTGTATCTGCCACTCTATCTCTCTGACTCTCTGTCTGCAGGGACGCATCTGCAGGAAAGCCGGCAAGTCCAAGAAGGCCTTTAGCCGCAAGGAGGCAGAAGCCACCTTTAAGAGCCTGGTGAAGACCCATGAGAAATATGGCTGGGTGTCTCCCCCCGTGTCTGACGGCTGAACGCCGCCCGACCCCCCCTTCGCGGGTGTGGGGGAGGTGGTCTGGCCAACTTGTCACGTGGCTGTATCTGTCCCTTTTTCTTCTTCTTCTTCTTCTACTACTACTACTTCTTCTTTTTCTTCTTCATCCCCTCTTCCTTCCTTCTAGTACTCTTCCTTCCTCTTCTTCTACTACTTGTTCTTCTAACACGTCTATCACTTGTCTTTACACCCCTTTTTCTCACCTTCATACTTCATGGAAAACAAGTATGAGAGAAAAAAAAAAACTACTGACAAACACCGTACCGTACTGTATCATACTGAACCAGCGCTACATGTTGTAGAGTGCTTAACACACACACACACACACACACACACACACACACACACACACACACACACACACACACACACACATAAACAAGTACACAGACACACCTACACACAAACAAGTACATAAGCATACACGTCTTCATCCTTCTGACTGTTCACCCCCAAGCCACAGTTGGACTGCTTCCTCCAGAGACACTCCAGGCTCTCACTCTCCATCTCTCATGGACAACGCGGGGGCAAGGGTGGGGGCCCGCTGTGGATGGAGAAGTTGCCTGAGTCAACCTATTTTGGCTGCCCCCCTCCCACACAAACACCCCCCCCCCCCCCAACTTTGCCCGCCCTCCCTTCCCCACCCACCACCAACACCAGCACCAACGTCCTCCCTCTCCTCGTCTCTTAACATCAGTGTATGTTTCACATCTGATACGGCCCCTCCCCCAGCCCCTACTTCACAAGCTGATCAACACGCGGCTCCCAACAGACGTCAGACTTTTCTCCCATTTACATGCTAATGACATTGTTAAATATTTAATAATAGACGGGCAGTGCAGCATGGTACATGTAAGGCTCATCCTCCCTTCTTCTCTTTCTTCTCTCTATCTCTCTTTCTCTCTCTCTTCTGTTTCATCCCCACTCTTCTTTGGCTGTGCTGCGATTCACAGTTAAATGCAACATGACGATTGTACTCAATGTGGAGCTGTGCTCTTCTCTCTCTACCCTCTCGCTCTCTCTTTTGCTCCCTCTCTTTTATTCTTTCAACGTATTCTCTCTCTTCTCCTCTTCCTCTCTCTCTATTGCGTGCGTGTGGCTAAATTTAGACATCACTGTGTTGCGTAGCTGGTCATTGATTTCTAATGGAGAAAAAAAAATCCCATGCATATGCAGAGGTACTTTAATGAGAAAAAAAAAAAACAGAATGGCTACTACTACTACAGAGTGAACTACTGTACGCTCTCTATTCGTTATATCAATTTTTTTTTAAATGTGTGTTTGGAGGAGACCAAAAGCCTGTAATTCTAATGATTTAGATACCAGATGGCCCGCAACGAATGTCAGAGCCTCAGTTGGATGTCATGGGTGTTTGCCTGTCATTGTGTGTGCGTGTGTGTGTTGTCTACACTGTGGCGCGCAGTGGAAAGTATCACAAAGAGAGATATTAGTCAGGCTTGATGGAGAGGTGTGCGAGTCCTAACCATCATCGCTTGTCTCCGTCGTGCTGGGGCTTGACACTATTGTTTGATGTTGTTGCGGTGGCTTTTTCGATGGAGTTGTCAGTTCCCGGGAAAGATTGGCTCTCGCTGGCTGGGCTTGCTGGCTGCCATGATTGCAGGCCGTTATGAAGTGCTGGCCTTGGCCATAATGCCTCTTCGTGATAGCCAGTCTGACCCCCCCCCCCCCTCCCCTTATTGTCCGAGCATATTGCTTCGATTAATATCTCTGCCACTGGCCTCATCGAGGCCCCATTTTTTGGCTGTTTGTTTGTCACTGTTGCTGTCGACCAAAAACCGCACACATGTATCTCACGTCAACACCGCGCTGTTGAAGTCAAACGAAAGCATCGAGATCGCCAGAAGATGCCGCGTCGGTGTGGTCTGCCATGCCAAGTTGCAACAGGCTCTGTTTTGGCCGTTGCTGTGCTGTGGCATCTGACCTGGCATTTAGGCAGACGTAACAGTGTGTGACGGGGGAAGTGTCAGAGAGCACCAGCGCTAGACTTTGTCATGTACAAGTGACACATACACAGTAGAGACAGCCTGTTCCTGAGCATGGACGTCACAGACCAGCTTAGACGCAAACCAGAACGGATATTTTGATAGCTTGGTGGGTACTTGTCATCGCTGAGGGTTGGCCATCACTGAGGTAGGCGCGTTACTGGGAACAGCTGAAAGGTAGAATTGAGTGTCCAGCTGGTTTAGTACTGTGGCTGATGCTTGAATTCTCCGTCTTGGTTCTTTTTTTAATTTCATCTTTAGCTTCAAAATGTTAATCCAGGAGGCCCAAAAACTGGATGTACTGTACTGTACTGTCCCAGACTATATTTCACATTGACAACTCCTTCGAAAGCATTGCATTGCATCGATTCCAAGTATTTATTTTTAATGCCTTGAAACTGAATTGCACTGAATAGTATGTGACAATTGAGGGAGCAGGGGACAAGGGAACTGTGCTGACAAGGCAGAGATGCAGTGGAGATGAACCAGAGTTTGGTACTGTAAGCCTGAATCCCTTTCACAAACCTCACGGTTTGACTTTCCCACACAACATTATAACTGATGGTGAGGAGGATTTTATGCCTTGCTCAATGCATGCTTGTCTCTTTCTATGCAAAGCAGTACGCAACAGAACGCCTCAAAGCAAAGGGACACATTGGTGATTTTAGGGACATTAAATGTCATACGGAAAGCTGACAAAAACATACTTAACCCCATACTTGCAGTTCCCATGCAGAGGGGTCAAGGAAGAACCAGAGTCAGATTATTTTTCCCAGCCAAGCTTTTAACCAGCTTTTGTTGTTTTCATCCTTTGAAAGCAGAGAAGCAGAACGAAACCGTTTGAGAGCTGTGTGAATGAAGGGGGTTGATTCCTGTTCTCGAAACGTGCGTCATGTTTTACACCCCGCCTCTTCATCCGACACGAAAATAACATTCCCCTCCTGTACTATATCTAGCTCAACTTTGTTTGATGACATTTTGTATCACAGCACTTGCCGCTTCTTGTATTTCATAATGCCAATTATGTAACAGGCTGGAAGGCTCAGTGCAGGTCTCGTACGTATGTCAGAACTGGTATCGAAATGAAAAATGCTTTTGATCTTCTCCAACGTTCTCTTTCTTGGGCAGTCACTGAAAAAAGTGGTTCTGTTTTCTTATGGACGTAGCAAGAGAGCTCTGTGAAAAAGTGGCTAAGTATACTAAGTCGAAATATCTCAAAAATTGGGTGTTCGCCAGTTTAAGAGCATAATTTTGTGATATAGTTTAGATTGGTAGTTTACATGAACTAACTAACTGAGTTTATTGTCCAAAACAAACAAGTGAAATGATTCTGTTGTATTATATCTGCATGTGGTCTGTGATAGTTAGCTAGCTATGTTTTTTTTTTCTTTTTTTCTAGAAAAGCAAGAAAATCTCAAAAAAGAACTGAATGTCTTTTTGTTTCTTATTGGTTCTTTATTTTTCAAGTTCTCATGTCCAGATTTTTTTTATGTCCAAACAATGTCAAATTGTGTTCTATGAATGTTTGTGTTTAATTTATTTGTGGTTTGCCAAACTGAAGATTTTTGAAGCATGTTGCAGGTATTGTCACAGATTAAAAAGATAAAAGAGAAAAAACAAACTCATTAAGAATGATATGTACCTGAATCAAGTGGAGTCGTGTGTGTAGCTGTCTCAGGCTCCATGTGCTGTCGGGAATTAAACTACAAGACTGAGCGTAGTCCAGCGCGCTACGCTAACAACACTGCAGGTCATAGCCGGAGCAAAACCAAACAGGAATGTGCAATAAAAGTTGTAGGCTTATTCTATCCTACTGAACATAAGTTGTTTTGTTTTTATTTCTTCTTAAACCTTATGTTATAAACATGCTTTTAGGCATGCACCATTTTTTAGCCAGTTTACTGTCTGCTATTAATACACACTCGCAATGTAGTAATTAAACCTCTCCAGCTGGTTGATATTTCTTTTGTACCTTAACAAATCAGTGCCTAGCTGCTTAACGATACACCATTTGTGTTTGATGTGTCTTTTTTTCATGATGCATAACTGAATCAGGGCCAATCCTCAGTTTATTTTAGCCTCAAGGGAGTGATGTGTGTGATTCAGGAATGCCTGTCGCAATCTTTAGGTCATGCGCTGGTTTATGAACACTCATAAACTTATAAAAGGAATGTGTTTTGCCACAATGCAAGATTCTAAAATTCCACATTATGTTCTATGAACCCCAACATTCTTATATTATGACCTTTAGTCCTCCCAACATCCCCATCACATTGATGTGGAGCTATACTTTTATAGCATGGCACAATGAAACTGAAGCCTATTTGTCACGTCCCCTTATCAGCAGAACATTCACTTCCACAGATCCGAGTTCTTTGTCTGGGGAGTGTTCCCTGTATCGGAGCATCCTGTACTCCCCTTGTAAATAGATTTGGCCTACTTAGACAAATGTACATAATGTACCCACGCAACTTGGCAATCCCTAGTGGGGTTTGCAATAAGGGCTTTTTTTAACTGGATACATATTCACAAGTTTAGAAAGATGCTATATTATTATTTTGTTCATCGTTATCATAGGGGCGCACAACTTGCATCATTCCTTTGGAACAAGCTCATCATCTCCTGAGAATGTCAAACTGCTGTGGTGACAAGCAGTTATCCTATCACACAGACACATACATGCACAGACACATTGGTGGATGTGATGTTCAAAACATGCTCAAGACAGACAGTGGAAAGACAAATCACTGTTAGATAAAGCTGCCACACATGCTTATCTCTATTGGTTGCGCCATTTCTACGGATGGAGAGACTGGAGGAAGGTACATGGCAGGGGTAGGGCTTGACACTGATGAGTGAGAACAGCTCAGAGGCTGCTTGAAGATAATATACCGTGTGTATAACTGTGTTTGACCTATTGATTTCATTCTACACACGTCAACAGTATCCAACACAGACACAGAGTCGCACAGAAAACAATACCAACCCCAACCTTTTTTTTGTTCCACTAAGGATGTCCATGGGTGGTTTGTGTCCATTTTTGTACTGAGGGGAAGTGTTGCCAGGCTAGGCCATCAGGGGAAACTGTGTCTCTGATTCAGTGCGAGATGGCTCAGGGGAGCCTGGCTGACGTCTGGCCGACAGAGAGCAGGCGCGGGTGGGGTGGGGTGGGGTGGGGTAGGGTCGGATGGGGACAGGCACGCAGGTGGGCAGGCAGGCTGTGTCTTGTCTGCTCTCGTCAGCGGCTCCCTGTTCCACTTACTTCACAAGGACACTTCTCTGACAAGACAAGCAACAACTCCCCCGTCCCCCGTCCTCCTCCACCCCACCCAACCCCAGCCCAACCTTTAACTGGCCATCTGTGAACTTCAATGATGGGTTCTTATGCCCAGGTCGCAAGAGGTTTAAATCACACACACACACACAAATAGACACACACCCTTACACACACACTCAAAGCCTGTTTTAAAGGTGCTACTTGCTGACATAGCTAGAGGCACCCTTTAATTGATCCCAGAGCTCATGCTTGTTTTCAGCGTGCTGACGGTTTTTTCGAGAGGAGTATGTGAGAGGAGTGGAGGATGCTGCTTTTCCAGACCTCAATGGTTTGCAGCAGTCGCAACATCGCGCACCAAATGAAGTAATTTGTGACAAATGACGTGATTACCAATAACAGAAAGAAGAGGGACAATGTGGAACAAATCCACTCAAATATTTGGGTCTGTAATTAGTTATGAGGAGAGTGAACATGACTGAGGGGGGGAAAGAATCTTTCTAACGCAGCCCCTTGCTGTTGGTTTGTGTCTTCTCCCCAGCCAGA
This sequence comes from Setipinna tenuifilis, assembly GCA_030347295.1. NCBI lineage: Eukaryota > Metazoa > Chordata > Actinopteri > Clupeiformes > Engraulidae > Setipinna > Setipinna tenuifilis. The sequence goes on from CM059283.1 coordinate 19,745,985, forward strand.
GGGGGGGGAATCTATGCCATTTCAGCTCCTCACACGAGCAGGCTATTTTTGCTGGATGGAGGACCCTGGCTGATTTGAAGGGTTCTGAAAAGGGTCTCCTCTCTGCATGGCAAACAGCAGCTCACTCCAGAGGGCCTGGCACGATAACAAGCTCCGAGAGGAGCAGCGGAACATGCACAGACAGCCTGTAAATGCCAGACAGTAAACAACAGGCAGGTCTCTCATTCTTTCTCTTTCTTTCTCTCTTTCCTTTGCTGTCTCTCTTTCTTTCTCTCTCTCTCTTCCTCTTGCTGTGTTCCTCTTTCTCTCTCTCGTTCTCTCTCTTCACTATCTCCGTCTCCCTCTTTTGCTCTCACTGTACATCCCTCCATTCCTCGCTCCCCCTGTCTTTTCCTGTCTCCAAAGGCTCCTCTGAAGGTTACCTAATCAGACAGACAGACCGACAGACAAGCAGGCGCTCTGCAGTCTGTATATACACAATGAGACAACACAGAGAGAGACAAGCAAACAACACAACAAACAGCATCAGGGGAGAGGCTGGAGATAAACCCAAGCAGAAGCGAAACAACGATAAGGTGCCTTTCAGATTTCCGTGCCGGTCCTGATTGCTTTCCTTTGAGACGGTCCGCCGTCCTTAACAGGCATCAGCGGAGATGAGGAGAGCTGAGCGAAAGGGCCTGTCTGTGACCTATGGGGCTTCATGCTGATAGGCAGGGTTGGGAGGGTTACTTTAGAAATGTATTCTGGTAAAGTTACTAGTTACCCCATAAAATATGTATTCAGTAACGTAATCCAACCATAATATTAAAGTAATGTAACTTGATTACTTTCGGATTACTGCTTCTTTAAAAACAAAGTGATGTCGAAATTTCCACCCATTAAATGCGTTCTTGGTTGAAGTCATGCCAATGCTGCCGGACGACGACGCGAAGTTCAAGTGAAGTGAACCAGAGACGGTCTTTACTGAGACATGTCAGTCCCGATTTCGCCCGTTGTGTAACTGCGCGCGCGCATGCATGTCTGTAGGATAGTTTGTCGCTTCCCCTCCATCTCCAGTTTGAAAAAAAAAAGAAATAAATAACGTAAAATGTTTTCAAATTGTAATCCTGCTAAATAATCCCAATTTTCACTAAATGTACCTGTAATCTGAGTACGCCTTCATTTTTTGTAACTGTAGGGGAATACAGTTACTTTTTTTTTGTATCCTTTTACTTAACGCCGTTACATGTATTCCGTTACTCCCCAAGCCTGCTGATAGGTAGATTACCCAGGCGAGATATGTGTGGAGGACATGTTGTGTAACTACCCCCCCCCCCCCCCACCTTCGAAGTGACCGAGCACATATTCATATTTACTGACCTGCACTGGCCTTTTCTACACTGTAACATCTGGCCAAAGATCAAACGGTCAAACTAGATGTCCAGTGCTGTGGTTGCTGTCCATATGATGTAATGTTGAATAATTGACGTCTTTTTGCTCCAAACTGCATGATCTCGCATACATCTAAATGTGAGTGTCTGAGAGGAAAATAGAAGCGTTTAATATTTAATGTCCCCCCTGTGTACAGTAGCCTAGATGGGCCATTACTGTGATAGGTTTTGCCCAATCCACTTACTTGAAAAACAATCAAATGCCAGAGCTTGTATAGTGCTTGTTGAAATGCACAATTTATTTATCTGAATGTAACTATGTGTGGCACTCCACAACCTGTGTGGTTTTTTTTTGTATGTGGTAAAAAAAAAGATACGACCTGCATAGTATTTCTAAACAGCGAAAAATTGAAAATATTTTAATGGATTTGGAAAACAAAAAAGAGAAAAAAAGATGATGATTCTCCACACAGAGATAAAAAAAGAAAAGAACACGGATACAGATGTACACACACACAAACTAAATCACACCAATAAATGACCATGTCAGTTTCCAATAAATGCAAGAATGCAACTGACACATTGAGAGCACTATGTATAATGGAGAGGCTGTCACGAGGGATAAGAGCCATTTGGATTAAGCCCAATAAACAATGCCTGTGATATCCCTAATCTCGCTGAAATGCCAATATAAACAGATCCCGTGATTTACGCCTGCGCCCCTTCTAGTTATGAAAATCCTCACGGAGAAGAATAAGGATGGGGCGATCCTGGTGATAAAAGATGACAAGAAAGAGGCTTTGATCTAAACGAGGAAAAGGATTCTTATGGCACGCTGACTGGTGGGAAACAGGGGTGTGTGTTTGGGGGGGTGGGGCGGTGACGAACAACCTCCACCAAAGCACAGAGGCGGTTAGACTGCATGCAAATGAAGTGTGGATCCCCAATAAGGCATGTGTGTGACAGAGAAATAAACATCAGAACGTTGAACCCTGGTTCACTGGCATGTGACGTGTGAATTCTTGCAAAAGCCTGCAACATTTGGTAATGACACAGTGTCAATACATACATACATAATGCAGACATGACTGACAGATAACTACCAATCTGAAACTGCACTACCAGACCTTGAACACACAGAGCATGTATAAGATCTGAGAATAGAAAGATCCTTTGAGAAACTCAGGGGCATCAGTAGAGCGTGCCTTGTTGAGTGGCCCGGAGGATGGGAGGCAAACATAGCTAAAGGGTACTATGGTGTAGCACTAGTTTTGACAGGGATGGCAGGAGGTTTGAATAGCACATTAGATATACATGTTACAGACACCCTGACTGCAGAGAGGAACATAGGGAGGAGGGGAGGTGTGTGTGTGTGAGCGTGCGTGCGTGTGTGGAGAGAGATAGACAGAGAGATTTACAGATAGTGAGAGGGACTGAGAGAAGCATAACAAAACAAAGGAAAAGAGAAAGACAGTGAATGGCAAATGAAGGGACAGAGAATCTGAGATAGATGAACAGCATGAGAGAGACAGATAAAGACAGAGCGAGAGAGAGAGAAAGAGAAGCAGAAACCAGAAGAGGTTAAGATCGTCAGGGACACAGCGCTGTGCTCAGGGCTGTGAGTGTAAAGCCACTGGCTCTTGGTTATGTGGAGTGGATTACATAAGCCCCCATGTTCCCAGCTCCCTTTTGGGGTGGGGGGGTGGGGGTGAGTGGGGGGGTGGCTGGTTGCTCCATTTTGGCAGCCCTCTTCCAGCCAATCAGCTCGAAGGCTCATGAATACTGCAAGGCGGTTGCATCAACACCAGAGCGGCAGATTGTGGAGGACTATAAATATTTTATGGTACAGCACACGAGGGAGAGAAAAAAATGTATTTTTAGAGCCCTTTTTGAAAGCTCTGATGGCAAAGCATGAACATGCTCTCTCGCTCTCACTGTCCCTCTCTCCCACTCTCTCCTCTCCTTCTCTCTTCCTCCTCCCCCTCCTCCCTCTTTCTCTCACTGTCTGTGTCTTGCTCTGCCTCTTTGCCTGTGTCGCTAGATCGCTATCTCTTTGTTCGGTGCTGGAGGACTGTAACATATACACACATATAGCCAGTCTACTGTCCCTGTACTGTACACTGTAGCGTCTTCTCAAGGTGATTTGCTGTGCTCTTGCCTGCGGAGATTTATGCTTTACCCCATTTTCAGATGGTGGGAGTAAAGGTGGTGATGATGGTGGTGGTGGTGTGTATGTGTGTGTGTGTGTGTGGGGGGGGGGGGGTTGCATATGCAGTGAAATGGAATGAATGAAGTGGGGCTAGCTTCACTCCTCCCACGGTGAGGGTAATGAGCCTGAAAGAAAAAGACGTAGAGTGGTGTTGAAAGGCTGAGTGGTCCATGCACACGTGCAGCAGACTGTCCACATATGTACCTAAGCACATACACACATACACATACAGACGCGCAAACACACAAGCAAACAACGGCGAACCCAAGCTGATTCTCAGGGATTCTATTTCGAGCAGCTCTGGTGGGACATGTTTAATTCAAAGTCAGGCGCTTGCCGGGGTGGAATGCAATTCCATGGCCGAGGCACATACATGCCTTTAAAGCACTAGGTGATTGGAGTGGTGATGTTCAGCTTTGTTGAGCCACCGGGAACACAGAAGCACACAGCCGGAGGCACATGTTGACACCATACAAACAGGGGAGAGAGAGGCAACCATTCCAAAAAGGGTACGCCTCACATGTCACAGTAATGCTGTAATATGATACAAATCACCACAGTCCCGCAATATGATTCAAGCCCGTAATCTATACAGATTTTTTTGCCAACATAAAGACCAGAGATCCACTCCAGGTTTTTTTACTTCACACATGCTCTTTATTGGGATGATCCTGCCGCCAGATTGGTACGAACAGACTCACTGGACCCAAGGTGATATGAGAAACAGAATGTGGAAGAGACATGAGAGGGATGAGACTGAACCTGAAATGGATGCTCTTCATACAAGAACTGTCCATCCTCAGATGTGTCTGTCTATCTGTCTGTGTCTGTCAGCCAATGACTTTGATTTTACAAAATAACACCATTTGTTTTTTTTAGTAGATTTTGAGCCATAAGACTCAGTCAAATGTACAAAATTGTCTCAACATTCTTTTTTGCCTACCAGCAAGCAGTTGTGTAATATATATATGTGTGGCGCATGTGCAAAGTGATGGTGGAGGTGTGTGTGTGTGTGGGGGGGTTAAATCACTACCTCTCTGCATTCTCTCTCTCGTGGTAACCTTGCAGCAGAGGTCAGTGCTTGGGGCTAACCAGAGGCTAATTTCCATATCCATCATTTGTCTCCATCACCCCCTACAGCCCTGGAAGCCATGGCCAGGTCAGAGCATCCAGGCATTTTCCAATAAGCAAGCTGTCAAATCAATTAAATTATGAAGGTAAAATTTAAAAAAAAAAAGAAAACAGCTGTTGTTGCCTTCACGAGGGTCAAGGTGTATTGCAACACAAGTAGCTTTGAGGGCTATGCTGCATGTTAATGCTCAAACTGCCAAGCCTCGCTCCAAAAGGACAGAATGAGGGCAATCGCAGTTGGAGAACGTCATGCGATCAGCGTGCCGTGACCCTTGCGCGAGGCGCGGGGCTGAGAAGACGCTGTATCGGTTACCCTTGGCCCGCTGCGAACCCCTGCAAGTTTGATGAGACCCGAGAAGGAGCGACGTCAAACTCAAGACGCTCAGAGAACCGTCAAAACATTTCTCACCACAGGAGAGCTGATGGACTGCAACAAAGCCATGTGTCATCTCAGCTCAGATAACGAGCAGACAGCCTTGAGGAGACCGCAACCTCTGTTCCAGCAGACTCTCATGGCATGGAGTCTTTCCACCCTCTCTAACATGCTAAATCTTCACACTGTTGCGTGGGTAATGTGACACTGCAGTGTTAAGAGTGCCTTGTCAGTGTTGTTTTAGTTTGGGCAGAAGAAAAACAAATATTTGAGGGGGGTTCAACTGTTCAACCGCTTAGCTATTTCAAAGCGCTCAGAGGGAAAGAAAAGTGAGACAGATGCATAGAAATCCATGGCAGCCTTCCAGCCACATGCACTGATGTTTTAAATTGTGGACTCTCTCTCTGTTTTTCTCTCTGTCTGAATCCAAAATGTTCACTTATTTACTATATAGTATTTACTATATACTGCAGTATGTAGGGAGCAAAACAACTCACACCCTATGTAGGGAACCACATAGTGAATGAGTGAGCATTTCGGACAGAGCCTCTGTCTCTATCTCTCTCCCTTATGCTCTCTCTTTCAAGCGTCATGCAACTATCAGGGTCTTGTGGAATGATACCACTAAGGACCCAGCCTTTGCCATTAGTGATTTTAGCCCTGCATTTTATTTCCCACGCCAGGATTAACAAATGCGTTTGAAACTAGAGCCAACAAGGTACCTAGGGGTGAAGGAGAAGGCAAGACATGTGGGTATGTAAGAAGCGTGTGATGGAAAGAGGGAAGAAAAGAGGGAGTTTGGGAAGGGGAGGGGAAGGGGGGGCTACCGGATAGAGGGGGCGTGACAAGAGCAAGGAACACTGTCTCTCAACCACCACCAGCACCCCCACCCACCACCACCACCACCACCACCACCACCACAACCAATACTCCCTGCCAGGATCTGCTTCGTCTCTGTTACTAGGCAACACCTGCAGGCATATGCTAAATAAAGCTTGGAGCCAAGCAAGTGGGCAAGCGGGGGATGGAACGGCTTCCTCGGAGAGAGCCTCTAGAAGTCTGCCTTCAGCCATGCAACTGAGAGAGGAGAAGAGAAGAGAAGAAAGGAGAAGAGAAGAGAGAACAGAGAAGTAAAAAGGAAGGAAGGAGGACCTGAGAGTGAACCAGAGAGCAAATTTGGCACAGCACCGCACCATGAGGAATCCAAACCAGGGCAACATCTACTTCTTTCTCCCCCTCCTCCTCCTCCTCCCCCTCCCTCCTCCTTCTCCTTCCATCAATGGTGGCCTGTTTCCACCAGTGCTTTGAAGAATGCAGCTTAGCACCACAGAATTACTTAGACAAGCAATTGTTGGTGAGGTCTTGAATTCATTTTGGGGAATTTGGGTCGAGCGCGAGAACCTGAGAACATGTCATTTACGCTCGCCGAGATGTTCCTGATATTCGGATTTATTCCAGGGCGGTGATCCGTTCCGCATGCAGCACAAAGCATGCTTATCCGGGGACGTGTTGTGACAGGACCTCCCTACTGTTGCGTCTGTGTGGGTGCCCATCTTTTCAATCCCCTCCCCTGAAGCAGATGAACATTTGGTACTGCCCGTACCCTGAACCGGCCATGACATGCAAGATGGGAGCACTAAGTGACAGCGTAAGATAGAGAGTGTGACTCACAGACTGAAATAGATAGTGAAGAGAAGAAGAGTGGCAATGGGAGGGGGTCATGGAGGGAATGAGAATGAGAGAGAGAGGAAGAGAGAGAGAGAGTGAAAGAAGGGATGAGATGAAGATGCCAATTATGAAGCCATCGTTCATAATAGTGTGGCTCTGGAGTCCTTGACTATGAATGCTAGTGCTCCTCTGTTCATTTAACACACACACACACACACACACACACACAGGCCAGTTTGTGTGTATGTCCCTGGCACTGAACATTGTCATTACACTTGACTGTAAGAACACCAAGGGGCACATTAACATTCTCCTACCTTCCTCCTATTTTTCACATTGTCTGCTTATGAGGTAATAGAGCGAAGGGGATACGTGGCTGGGAGAGTTCACAGAGATCAGGCTTTCAGAAGCATGCTTAAGAGGTTGCTTGAAAGATCCTGGTCTGGCGTATGAGTACAGTGGCCAATACCACACTCAATCCTATGCCTGTCTAGACAGTGTGTGTGACATCCGGGGTATGGCCAACTATTTTTCTCCACTCTTGAAATATGATTAAATTAATTGACCATTCCTTCAGAACCGGGAATTCTGTTGATGGGAAAATCAAAACCTTCTCAACTCTCTTTCTCCCTGCATGTGTGTGTTTGGGGGGTGGGGGTGGTGTACCAGCATGTGATTAAATGCTTTTAGCCATGGGATGGGTGTTGTACACAGTCTGACATGGCAGCAAAGACAGTGGGCCTGAAAGAATGATATTTTACTTAATCCACGCATGAAACACAGGCTGTCACCCTCTCTCTCTGCCCTCACGCTTTTCCTCTTTTTCTCTCTTGCCCCGTGCGGACCGCCATTGCATAACACTGCCATTACATAACTCCAAATGTATATTCATGTCCAAGCGGCTTAGCGGTGAAGCGTGCACAAGTGAAGCTGCACCGAGAGGAGAACAGAGGCAGAGAGGGAGAGGAAGAAAGGAACAGACTCATTCCGAGACCACTGAGTCCGGCTGAAGCTCTTGTAACCGCGGCAGCATGCATCCTTGGCGGATCTTGCTCAGTTAGGGAACAGTGCTGTGCGTATCTTACTGGTGACATTTAACACAATGACGAGAGTGGAGGGTTCGGAAATGTCGCAGGGGCATGGTGACCTGACGATGAACTTGATTTCAGCACAGCGACATCCTTTTCCTTCTCATCTTTTTTGTTTTTATTTTTTGCTTGTGTGTGTTTATGGTGGGTGAAGAGGTTAGTGTGAGAGGATTAAAAATTATGAGGGAACATGAAGCAAGGTAGCCTATGAAAAGGGATGGGATATTGCAGCAACGTCAACCGGTGTAGGCTATAGCGTATATTGGAGTATGTGCGACATAAGGAAAAAAACAATGAACGAGAAAGAGAAGGTAGCCTACAAAAGGAAAACAGCTAAACAAAACGGAGGCCAGAACAAGGGAGTTACAATGGTCTTTCACACGAGCAGAATAAGAAGTTAGCCATGAATGTCTTAGCTATTGTGAAGGCCTTCATTAAGAGAGTAGGCTAACAGCAGAGACTAGGTAAAAACTCGCTCCCAAACTCAAATACAAAACATACAAAACCTGAGATTTCATAAGTTCTCAGCTGGCACCCGCTCTCCATCCTGTCAGTAGAAAGAAATGAGAGACGTTTTTCATTTCTTTGGTTCTTTTAAAAAGAACCCGCTTTTACTCCACTCTCAGCTGGCCCTGGATTGGCGTGGAACCTTCTCGGCCTCACGCTCTCTCCCTACTTGAGCACGGGACTAGTCTGGCGTGAAAAACGTGATCGAGTCATGTTTGCTGCCAGTGTGCCTACTTTTATCTCTTTTAATTCACACAACCGGTGAAAGTAGCCCATCCACCACATCAGTCGCTGTTTTCTACCAGAGGCACTCGCCATCTCGAATTGTTAGGCGGACTGTGATATGACCGTGTTCTTGAGCTGCCTGTTATGGAAAATTGGCTAACTTAGGACGATTTGTTTTTTTTTGTTTTTTTAGCGATGGACCTTGTCCCAGAGCCAGTTAGAGGTTACCTTCCCACTGGCTATAATCCTCCCTCTACCTGTGCTTCAACTCCCAACAAGGAGTAAATTCAATCTCAACACTAAATCCCCTCCAATAATGCGTTCTTAGTGTAGGCCTACTAGTATTTCAGTTCCAAGCATGTAGGTTAAACAGAAACGCAAAGTCTAAAGACCTGTAACGGCGTGTAGAACCGGCCAAGGCCTTGCCTATGATGGGCTGTCAAGTGATAAGGATTTTAAATACACAAACGGTACACAGTAAGTCTGTTTATTTTAAGCAATTTCTAAATAAAGCATCTGAAAGGAAAAAATGGCACGTAAAAAAAAAAAAATACATCAGCCAGACCAACTGCTGCCACTGCAGCTGTAGGTACTGGTACATAACCGAACGCCAGCTGTCTTTATTAATTGAATTTAGTGGCACTATGCACAATGAATTTCTTTTTTTAAAAAGAAAAAAAAAAACAGCTAAAACGACAGTATGACAAGAATGCAACTCACAAAGGGTAAAATAAGGCATTGAAGCCTTCAAATAACTAATAAAAAGGTCATATAAAATAATTTCATATCTGTAGGTGACGATTCCAAAGAATCAACAGCATACAAGGATAAGGGGTTGTAACATTGCAGGCAGGCGCTAAAAACTCTTCATCCAGCACTCTTTGGCTGGATGCCAGTCTTGTTACTTCAACACCTCCACGAGCCAAGAAACCCCTCATCCTCTCATTTCTCCTGTGCATCATCCACCTCTTCCTCTCATCATTTCTCTCCTCCTCCTCCTCAGGTGCTGCTATCAGGCTCTGTACCGTTGGCACCAGACCCATTCTCCTCTTTTCCCAGGCCATCCTGGGCATCCTCCGCACTAATGCCCTTCTCTGTCTTGCCGTCTCCGGCTGAGGTGCTGCTCGCTGGGGCTTCGGGGGTGCCGTTGTCGTGTCCCGCCCGGCCCTGCTTGTTGAGGAACACCTCCACGCCCACCATGCGCAGGTAGTGCAGGCGCTCGTTGCGAGGGACGAAGGCCCGGATGGAAGTCTTGCCTCGCCAGCCACACAGCTCGATGGGGCACTGGGGCTGGTCAGGGTTACTGGGGAGAGAGAAAGACAGCACATGTGAAACCGAGAAAGTGTGTGTGTGAGAGAGAGAGAGCAAGAAACAGAGAGAGAGAGAGAGAGAGAGAGAGAGAGAGAGAGTGAGTGTGTGTGTGTGTGTGTGTGTATATGCAGCTCGATAGGGCATTTGGGTTTGTCCTGGTTACTGGGGGGAGGAGAATGGCACATGAGAAACCGAGAATGTGTGTGTGTATGTGTGTGTGCTCGCATGTGTGTGTGTAGTTTAATGGGGAAAAGAGGAGAGAGAAAGGGTGACGAAAAAAAGGGGAAGAGGGCATGGGGAGATGGACAGAGGAAACAAATGGGCGAATTAATGAGCCGACAAAATGACACGGAACACATCAGACTCAGACAACAGGATTATCGAGCGTCAACGGGTGATCTCCCGTGTGCTAATGTGAAAGAGTGCTAGAGAGCAAGAGGGAAATGACAGAAAGAACGAGAGACAGAGAGAGAGAGAGAGAGAGAGAGATGGAGGGAGGGAGGGAGGAAGAGGAAATAGAGAGCGTGTGTAAGTATGTCGAGGTATTCACTGTAGAGACAGGAGAAGCAAACGAGAGTGATCGGGTCAGAGTGAGATTGATGGCAGGAATGGATAATGCCAGGACGAGAGAAGGGGAGCAAAAAAAGAGAGAGAGAAATAGAGGGCAAACGAGTGACAGAGAGCCAATGATGTGAGAGGGAAAGAGAGATAGGGAGAGCAAAAGGAGAGGAGAGGAAGAGAGGACGCAGGAGAGAGAGAGAGACAGAGAGAGAGAGAAGAAGAAGAGAGGGAGCGGGAGAGATGGAGGGAGAGGAAAAAAGAGAGAGTGAGAGAGAGAGAGAGAGAGAGACAGAGAAAGAGGGAGAGGAGAGGAAGCGGGAGAGATGAAGGGAGAGCAGAGGAAAACAGAGGGAGCGGGAGAGAGATAGAGAGAGAGGAGAGGAAGAAAGACTAATGCAGGGCGATGACAGGACAGGACAGGAAGACAGATGGAAAGATTAGTGGGAAGGGACAAGAGAGGGATGTAATTGCTGGGTGAAAGTGAGAGAAAGACCTAAGACGACAGAGATGAGGTCCTGATGGACAGAGATGGAGAGTGTAGAGAGGGAGGAGAGAAAAAGAATGATAGGAAGAAGACAGAGAGACGAGGTGAGAGAAAGACAGGAAGAGGAACAGAGAGAGGGGGGTGAGAGGGTGGAGAGAGATAGAAAGAGATAGGATAAAAAAAAATAAGGTGAGAGAAACAGAGAGAGAGGATAGAAAGGTGGGTGTGTGTGAGAGAGAGGATAGAACGATAAGGTGAGAGAGAGAAAGAGAGCGAGAGAGAGAGAGCGGATAGAAAGATAAGGCGAGAAAGAGAAAAAGAGAGAGATGATCCACAGTGGCAATGGTGAGAGCGTGTGTGTGTGTGTGTGTAGACAGTTACACTGGTTGGCATGTAGGCAGTGGCACAGAAGTGTGATTGTAGCTCTCTGTGTACGTGTGTACACGCCTACATATGCCCACATATCTGAACGCATGGTTACGTGTGTGTGTGTGTGTGTGTGTGTGTGTGTGTGTGTAAAAGTCCAAAGTGTGAAGAGGCCATGTGTTTACAAGCCTGTGTGTGTTTGTACACTACACATGTACATCTGTGCGTGCTTGTGTGTGTGTATTTTTGGAAGTGTAAGAATCAGCACCCACGTGTGTATGTGAGTCTCTGGAGCGAGAAGGTGAGACTTCACACACACACACACACACACACACACACACACACACGCATACGAGTGCATGCTCGCACGCCACACTCCTAAGTTTCTAATGATGGGTTTTCTAAGAATCACACACATTGGTTGGAAAATCACATCAACACAAGGCCTGAACTCCCCTTCTGAATAGGCAATCCAGCCTAACACACTTCAAAGACGGCATGCTAACAACACTGCAATCTAGGGAAAAAAAACGGAATAAAATTCATATTAGCTGTTTGCTAAAATAGGTTGCACCAACATCGAGGTCAAACTGGCCTTGGAGGCTGTAATTTATTTGGTGCATTCGCTAATGCTAATGAAGCTATAAAGGGGCCTTTACATTTCAATGCACTTGTGCCTCCAATGCTAATTCAGGCCAAAAAAGGCCAGTGTGTGTGTGTGTGTGTGTGTCCGTTTCTGAAGTCATTGGAACACACACACACACACACACACACACACACACACCCTTTAGTTTGGTCACCGGACGTTGTGCCAACAAACCTTACATGTGAAGCTGAAAGGGCACTTTTTTGTGGACACGGTCTCAGAACACAAAATGCTAATTTTCGTCCTCTTCGCTGACCGTACAGGCTGTCTGGTGTGGCTGCCAATTATTTATTTTTTTGCCCGCACAGGCTGAACAGGCCTTGACTACGCATGTGTGGAAAAGCAGAGCGTGCTATGGAGGCAAACACCAGGTGGGTGTAATTGAAGTTGATGTTGGTGTGGCTGTGGCATAAAGAAGATGGCCACCGTCCCGAACCCACAGACACCAAAAAACATAGAATGGGCCATTTTGATGGGCACGACAAAGTGCAGCCAAAGCACGCACATCCATCATTTAAAACTTGGTAGCAGGACTCAAAGACAAACGACATACGCGTGAGAGAGAAAAGTTCACTTCAACCACAGTTTTGCTCCCCATGTTACATTTTATTACCATGACGTTTCGGGCCTTCCACAACCCTTCCTCAGATGTTTTCTTTTACACATGCGCCATTTTGATGGGCAGTCACTAGAAGGTCCCAGCACCTCTACAACATAAGCCTCTGTTGCCGTAACGACACACTTTGTTTACATCCTCCTTGGGGGCTCGTCCTACAAGGACACATGGTGGTTGTTGTTTACATCTTCTTTGGAGGCTTATCCTACTTCCAGAGCAGTTCCCTTGCTGCTCGTCATAGACTATATAATCATTTATTAGGTCCTTCTCATTAGTTTGGCCAGAGCAGCAGAAAACAAATATATCTTGGAAAACACTGACACCCACATGTATGTCTGCAGGGCATAAAGCGGGGAAATACTTCCAAGCCTGAAACTATGAAAACGTTTCAAAGTTATTGAGTTATGGCGATCTACCAGCAAAATGATAGATGTTGCCTACTGTCCCAAGCCTAATTTCAGGCATCATGCCTGAGATTTTGTTCAGCCCTGTGTCCATATTGTGCAAAGCCAAAAAAAGCAGGTTTACTCACTAAGCTGAGTATGTCAGCTCTGAGCAAGTGAAATATCATCTAAAAAGAGAGCCCTGTAGCTTTATTTCTGGTAGAAGAATGACGGCCAATGCGATGACTCCTCCCTTACGACTCACTTACCTGGATTAGTCACTAAACCACCTACTTATATTACGCTCCCCTGGGACTCAACAACACAACACAGCCACACTACATATGCATGAGTGCTAAACCCTCAACTCCCATCTGAGATCCACACTTAACCAGCTTGTGCACGACCAATGCACATGCAGTGATTATACACAAGAACTGTAATATGTTTTATGAAGACCACACTGCATGTCTCCCATTGCATTGTGTCTCGGTCAAAGCCACCGATAACCTGCGCATGGCATGAGTCATAACAGTGCCATTAAGCATCGCTCCCAAAGCCACCGCGAGGTGTTTACTCAGGGGATTTAGGACAAGTCGCTTGAGTCAAACAATGTCGTGTCATTTCTGCACAAAAGCGGGAACTCCACTTGGGTCACCCTCTAATTACCCAGAAAATGAAGAGGCAGAATAGCGGTGTTGCTTGTTTTCACTGTGATGGTTTGTGTGTGAGAGAGAGAGAGTGTGTTCCCCGCATAACAATGTGTTTACACAGCTATAACTGTGCTGTGTGGATAAACACAAGGACACAAAAAATACAAAGAGGACGGAGATGGACACACACACACACACACACGACATTCTTGTAACATCAAAAATCCTAACAATTTCAGCAGGACTCGATGGCAGAAAAGAACACAGAAAAACAGACACACTCAAATATAAATGAGAACCTTGACTAGACTGTCAATACATCAAAACAGAACAAATAAACAAAATCTCAGCATATCTGAGAACCTTCTACTTCAAATTACAGCAGGCAGCACTAATCAGACAAACACTGACAGTTACTCACTTTGGATCTGGCTGGTATCTCAGGACAATGCTTCCCATTTCTAAGAGAAAATAAAAGACACAGACAAAATTAAAAAGGCACGCCATTACAAAAGATTGCATTACAGTTTGTTACAAAGGGTTGCATCAAAAACACGATCAACAATGCAGCTGTGAATCAAAGCAGGTTTTTGCTTTTAAATTAGTATTTCATGTGTTGTCCGAAGCTGGGTTTCATAACATTCTTGAATATATTTTGATACCCATGATACCGTATGGAGGGGCCTTATGAAAACTGACTGCCCCAATAGCTGCCTGTCCTCTACCAAGATATGTCCACCAACGAAGCTTGTATTTTTTGTTTTGTTATGTTACCAATAGTATGCAAAGACCTCCAACAGAAGGTGTTAAGGTTCAAACGTGCTGAAGTTCCCCTTTACCATGCTGGTATTAGGCCAAGCTCTTTTCGGCCCAATTACACTTCTTTGAAAAACCTGCAATTTTTAACTAAAAGTAACCTTTGGACAACCAATTACAAGAAAATTCAGGTGGTTACTTTTAGTAAAAATTGCATGTTTTTCAAACATGACCCCCTGACTGGTAATCAGACATTCTTGATACAGCAAGACTTTGTTTAGTGGTGCTCTGTGTGTGTGTGTGTGTGTGTGTGTGTGTGTGTGTGTGTGTGTGTGTGTGTGTGTGTGTGTGTGTGTGTGTGTGTGTGTGTGTGTGTGTGTCCCCTCCAGTAAACGGGCAGGTTGGGGCTGTTGTGGTGGCAGCACTGACTGACCCAGCTTCTTGGCCTGCTCGTGGGCATGGTTGCTCAGCTTGCTCAGGAAGGGGTTCTCCTCAGTCAGGAGAACCTTCACGTCCTCCACGGAGATGGTGATCCGCCGCGCACGGATGTAGGGGAACAGCGTGTAGATACCCTGGGGAGGAGGAGAGGAAGAGGGGAGCAGGACAGAGGAGGAGGAGGAGGAGGAGGAGACAGAGGAGAAGAAAAAGGAGGAGCAGGGGGAGGAGAGGGAGGAGGAAACATGATTAAAAATACAAATCTCTGCTTCCGTTTATCCCCTCCATTCCCAATTGTGTCTGTGTTTACGTTTTTAAGGCAATCTACATACTCCTCACATACTTTCCCTTCTTAGGGTGATATCTACATGTATGTGCGTGTACATACATATAGTGAGTATATATATGTGTGTGTGTGTGTGTGTGTGTGTGTGTGTGTACACAAAACACACACACACAAAACACACACACACACACACCCTCTTCTTCTTAAACTCGAACCTTTATTTCTCAGACACGCATATTGGGGACGCAATGCTATCCTTTAATCCTTTTGCATCTTTCCACACCGGTGCAGTGTGTTGGCGCGGCACGACCTTGGCACCATGGAAAACGGCACTATGCGGTCCAGCTCATTTCCTTAAACCCCCTTTTGTCAACGCCTCGAGAGCCAGACTAGCCCAAGCCGGGGTGGAGACGCCCCGAGTAAGGTGATCTCAGGCTGGATTTGCATTCGTTTTGCCTCTCGACGAGTAATAAAAAAAAAAAAAGAAATAAATTAAAAAAAGAAAAAGCCTGGCAGACTGCTATTAGAGGGGCAAGATTTAGCTTCTCGCCCCAAGACTCACATTTCAATTTCATTTACATGTATTTATTTTGGCAAGCGTTTTTAATCAGGCTCGGAGTCAAAAGGATAAAAAAAAAAAAAAAACAGCATGACTCTCCAGAGTCTTGAGTTGCTTTGATGCATTCCATCAGCTGCCTTTGGAGGAGAAAAATAAAAGCAAAGGAGGCGTATAATGCAGTAACACAATCTAAAACACACTAAAAGGAAATCACCCTCCATCAAATGGCGTCATCACTCAAAAGACACATTTCTTGTTTTTTTATTCCCGTGTGGTGCAACAAGCTACCAAGCTCAAAACACTATCACAAAGACACACAAATTGTCAATGTAACATATTAAGTCTGACTATAGTTTGTTTTCATGTGAGCGATGTACTGTAAACACATCCCATGTGTACGATTGTCTTGTCATTGTTTTTTTCAGAGGAAGAAAGTGCAATCTCTCTGCAGGGCCTCTGCTTAGGGAATTCTGGTGCGTGTGTGTTTGTGTGGATGTGTGTGTATAGAGTATACCTGAAGCATTGCTAGGCATCCCTCTCCACCCAGGCATAAGCCTGCCAAAACATTAGCACTGGGAGAACTGGGATGAGTACCATAAGAGTATGACTCACTACTACAGTCTTTCTACCCCCCCCCCCCACCCCCCCTCCTTTTCCCATCCTGGCTTGACTAGTGGTGTAGTCTGCCCCCCCACCCCCTCCACCCTCCTGTGAGTCATGTGAGAGTGTGCTATAGCAGCCTGGGTACTCCCACTACTAAAAGCAGTGCAGCACGCTTCAGACCACCCCATCCCCCACCCCACCCCACCAATTCTTTCAAACTCACGACTACATGACGTTCCCCCCCCCCCCCCCCCCCCCCACAAGGCCATCTACGCCAGCTCATCTTAAAACCCGCTGAACGTGTGACTCCGACCCTTTTAAAAATCACTCATCAAGGACACTTGGTCACGGTGCCAAAAAGATACAGCTCTGATTGAAGAGTGGAGCTAGAGGGAGGGATGGATGTGAGTATAGTTAGAGGGATGAATGTGAAAACATCTATTGAGCCAGAGCCATCATCCTTGAACACCACGTCAATCTATTCACCAAAACAACAACTTAATCATTAAAAGAAAAAAAGAAGGAAAAAAAAACAACTGAACACCTTCCGTCATTCACTCTCCTCCCGTCTCTGCTGCTAAAAACATTAACACACACACACACACACACACACATGCTGACTGCAGGAGCCTCTGTGGTACATCATCATAAGCTGTCGATAAACTCCCACGCATTCAGAACTCTGCTGCAATACCCACTCACTGACTCCCTCCTGCTTCCATGGTCACAATCACCTCACAAAAACCTCAATCTCATAACACCCCCCCCCCCCCCCCCACACACACACACACACACACACACACACACACACACACACACACAATAATTCTACCATACTATACTATCCATCATTTCAGATTCTACTATACATCAACAAAACCCTTCAAGATCACAAACACCTCAGTCCTGCAAAAACTCTAATTGATTTTGAGATTAAACAAATATGGTCAAATAAAGAACCCACCACCTTCATCTGCTCTGTGGCAATCCTTCCCAGTGTCAATCCGTCCCTTTTCTTTTATTGTTGCATGGCACACACTAAACTGTTTTTTTTCCTGGTCTGTGTTATTGTCCTGCTACTGCGTGTTGTGCTTTGATATGCAGCAGGCTTTGCTATAGATCTGTTTTGTTGCTCTATGTGGTCCATGGTAGCACTTAAGGGACCACTTGGGAGTATCAAAGTATCAAAGTTAATCTCATCCCTTCCCAACTTTTAAGAAGCCCCTTCTTACTTCACCAGCCTGTTCCACCACTTCACTTGCTGTACTTCCTGCCAAAGTCTCCGTTCTCCCCTGACGTCTAATCCCTATCCATACCCCCTCAGGACCAAACGCTGCCGCTTGCTCGGGTGACAGACTTCTCCCCTGCCACCTTTTTACTCTGAAACTCCACAAATACATTTGAGACTGTACCAAGTTGGGCATATTCAAGTCTCGCTTCGAAAGTCACCTCTTCAAAAACTGCGTCCAACATGTTTAAGGTTTATGTGTAATGCTCGTGCTATGCGCTTATGTACTGTCTATTGCTGTATTTTTAACCTGCATGTACCATAAAATGAGCATTTAAAAAAAAGCACTGCATAAATCAAAACACTGTAATATTGCTTAGTTTGGTCTGGGAAATTTGAGGGCAATGTGTAGTAGTATATTCAGCACACAGGCAATAACATCCCTGATTAAGTCATGCATAACATGGAAAACTCAGCCCATCCCTATTCCCACCCATCCCCACCAAGTGAATTCTGGGATTTTCCCTGGTTCCTATGTGGCATGATATGAGGTTTGCTTGGGCACGGATGGGGGGGGCAGAGATGGGGATTTCTTTTACCTCCTGAGCCAGTCGGAAGGCACAGCCAAACTGCTCTCCATCGTTGTTCCGAGACATCACCTTCACCCCTGTGTTAATGACCTGCGGAGAACAGAGAAGCAGGAATAAAACCACCACCACCACCACCACCACTGTGGGAAAGAAAAGCGAATGGGAAGAGAGACAGACATACTGGACCAATCGTGTTGTGATGCATGATTTAGTAGCGCTTCAACAACACGCACCAATTAATCTTGCCTATAACTCATGCTAATCACTGTCTGCTTACACTGTGACAGTTTTAGGGCGCATTATAAAATAATTTCCACATGGTTGTAAAAAAATAAATAAAAAGAAGAGGAAGAAGGGGGGAGTAGAAGACGAAGAAGAAGAAGAGGGAGTAGAATCTGGGCAGGATCACAAAGAGGAAGTGTAAAAAAAAAAGAGTGTGTGTGTTTGTGTGTTGGTTACCATATAACAGTGGTATTAAACAACATCCATCTCCCCAGGCTGCAAAATCTTTCACCTGTGTGTGTGTGTGTACGTGTGTGTGTGGTAAGGGGATGATCCCAAAGGGTCTCCTCTCTCTGTGTAAGGTGGGAAAGGTGGAATGGGGGCCCCATATGGCACAAGACCTCTGCCTGACTCTCCCCTTATTAACACTGTGTCAGTGTCACTGTGTGTGTGTGTGTGTGTGTCTTCTGGTGAGTTTCTCCTTCCAGCTGACTACAGAATCAGGCCAAGGTAATGTGCTTAATACTTCTGTGTCGCTTTGTGTGTGTGTGTGTGTGTATGTGTGTGTCCTCTGAAGCAGTTCTACAAAATCACTGAGTGAGCGGTGTGTGTGTGTGTGTGTGCTCCTGTTTTCGTGTGTGTGGGCATCTGATCAAATGCGGCTCCTCAATGTCAATCCTTCCCACATTCTCTACAGATTTGTGTGTGTGTGTGTGTGTGTGTGTGTGTGTGTGTGTGTGTGTGCGCACAGTACCCTACCTGCCCAGAACGCACCAAAAAAGGGACTATAACTGGGACACGCATCACCTGCTTTGTGTTCACACACACACACACACACACACACACACACACACACACACAGCTCACAAACATACACTTAAGTGTCCTCTCGCTCTCTTCCTCACACACACCTTGTCCTCTTGGTCACACACACACACACACACACACACTCCTCCTCTCACTCGCATACACACACACATTGTCCTCTCACTCACACATACATACACACACATTGTGTTCTGGCTTGCTCACACACACACACAAACACACACACACACACACACACACACACACAGTGTCCTCACACTGACCTTCATCCTCTCGCTGTTGTTGAGCAGCACGTTGCGGAGCTCCTTGGACACCATGTACAGATGACGCTTCTTGCCCTCGTGCGTACGCGTCAGCACGTTCAGCTTGGGGAAGTCTGGAGACAGATCAAAGAACGCTCTACACACACACACACACACACACACACAAACACAAACATACCTTATTACTGTGCACAAAGTGATTGAGATGGAGCACAGCATTCAACTGAAGTTAAAATAGAAATCATTTGGAGGAATCAAATGGCACATTGCCTGATACATATAGACACACACACAACCCAGACATAGGCAGAGACACAGAAGCCAAAAACCAGGACTCAAGCATAAAGTACAAAATGTATACACTGTGTGTGGTCAGCAGAAAAATGCATACACACATATATACACACACACACACACACACACACAAACACAAACACACGCACTCGCAAACAAACACACACAGACAAATTGGTACAGTAAATATAGAGGGGCATATGGTGCAGAGAGGGAGGTTGTGCCAGTGGACTTGCTGCAGTCTCTCTCTCTCTGATTCCCCCCAAATCAAACATGGCCCCATGCCAGCCCTACGCCTGTGTGGGCATCTGTCTGGGCCCAGCCTCAGCCTCGGCCTCGGCCTCAGCCTCTACTCTACTCTCCACCACATGAGGACTGAAGCACCAGAGGCATGATGCACACTCTTTCAAGAGGGGAGGCGTGTGTGGGTGGGGGAGCAGAGTAATTACAGTTTTACATTTTTTCATTAGGTTTTATTTTTGTTTAGTTTTTTCAGTTCATGTTAGCTTTAGTTCAGTTTTACTTACTCTGGCAAGTGTGTTCGTAGCTTTTAGTTTTTATTTTAAGAATTGGCTAGTTTTAGTTTAGTTACTTAGTTCTAGTCTTAGTTTTAAATGTTGTTTTTTTAGGATGTTAGGACAGCTGTGATTTATAGATTCTGGAATTTCATTACAGAGAAACCGGTTTTCCATGCTGTATAAGACAATACCCAGTTTGAACTTGGAACTTATTTATTCATGGTAACACAACATACTACAGAATCACTTTAAACTTTGTTTTAGTCAAGTTTTACATTAATACTTTTAAGTTTTTATTAGTTTTACTTTCTTAAATGGTCATTTTTATTTTTTACATTAGTTAACAAAATGATATTTTCAGTGCTAGTTTTAGTGTTTTCTTGAACTATAACCCTGGTGGAGAGGAGAGGAGGGGAGGGAGAGAGAGACAGAAAGAGAAAAGGTACACACACAGACAGAGACAGAGAGAAAGTTTGTTTATAAAAAAGAGGGTGAGAGAGAAAGCAAGTGTGTTTTGGCGGGTGTGCATTTTTGGAAGAAAGAGGTTGAGGGATGGAGAGAGACTGAGAGAAGAAGAGGGGAACAGAGTGAGTTTGTGTTTTTGCAACAGAGGGTGCTAGGAAGAGGGAGAGGAAGAAAAGGGAGAGGAAGGCAAGGAGCTATGGCTGCCAAGAAAGAAAAATATGTGTGCAGGAAATGGAGAGCGAGAAAGCGAGAGAGAAAGGGAGAGAAAGCAAGCAAGCAAAAGACAGAGAGAGAGAGAAAGCAAGAGAGAGAGAGAGCGCACAAGCGAGTAAGTGAGAGAGAGAGAGATTGAGAAAGGGAGAGAGAGAGAGAGGACAGACAGACAGAGAGAGAGAGAGATAGAGAGGCAGCCAGACAGCAGGCAAGAGAGTGCAAGCGCAAGTGGGAAAGGGAGAGCAAGACAATGAGACCGCGAGCGCAAGAAAGAATACAGGTCATGAGAGCTTATCAGCTTGAAAACACGCCAATCGCAACTATGATCAATTACTCCTATGATTACATGGGATAATGGCACGTATATGATTGTAACAAATGCACTGTGATTTTGGCAGGTGAGGCCTAGACTGTACGTAGAGATTAGTCACTGTAGCTTTTACTGTGCCAATGACAGAATATGCATCACAGCTGCCAGCTTTAAAGAAACAGATATAGAAATAAAAGAATGGAAACAATGATAAGAGACATCGTCTACTCAGGGGCATCAAGCCAGAGCAGACACATGCTCAATCACAGGCTTTTGAAATGAGCCATCATACGCACATGTACAAGCTGTGAAAATGCGCACATGCGTGCACGTGCGCACACAGACGCGCACACCCACACACGCACACAAATACACACAGAAATACGCAAACAAATACAAAGACACACACACACACACACGTGCAGGTTTCTATAGTGACGTGTGGCGCACTTACTGGATGGGGGGGAACACGGGGTCATCCTCTGTCAGGAAAACAAAAGGATCCTCTTTGAAGCCAAACAGCCTCATCTTCTTTGATGGTGGAGGGCTTAAATTAGGAGAAAAAAAAGAAACAAAAAAATAAAAACAACCGTTTCATGTGAGCGGACACTGCTGCACTTCAAAAGGCCACCAGCAGATGGAAGCATGGATAGAACACTGAAAACAATGCCACCTTTTTTTGGGGCAGTAACAAAAATACCCTTCAATTTTCATATAAGAATATTTTATCGTCAAATGCACAGAGATACTTGGTCAGGTAAGCCATGCAGTGAAATTGTTGTTTGTCCGCCTATACTGTGCATGGGGAGGGGGGGGGGGGGGGGGAGTAAAGTGCAAAGAATGCAGTTGGGGGACAAAGAGCGTAACTGCAGTCGATTGCTGCCAAGTACTAACATCAAGAAGAAGATAACCATCGCGTGTGTGTTTTTTTGGTGTCTGTTAACACCAGCAAAGATTCTTGGACTACATAGCGGGCCAATTAATTTAAGACCACTTTGTTATAGACTTTACATACTGTTATATACTATACATGTATTTCTTCAGTTTTGGCCTTGTCATCCACCTGTTTCTTTTTCCTTAATTATGTATTGGAGACATGTGTGCATGCACGCACACACAAACACATAAAAACAGACATAAACACACACACACACACACACACACACACACACACACACCACCCCTCCCTACCAAAACACTGCATCCTTGTTGGTTGCAGGGTCCTGTTGTGCGTCTGTGGCAGTAGCGGTGGCAGCAGCAGCATCAGCAGCAGCAGCGGCGGTGGGCTCTGTGGAGGTGATCTCAGGGGACGTCTGGCCCTCCCCAGCAGGGGCTTCACTCGGGGGAGAGTCCCCCTCAGCCTGCTCCTCATCTGGGCCCACTTCAGCCTCTGCTTCTGCCGCCGCTGAGGCCTGGCTCTTATCCTTCCGGGGCTACGGCAGACGAAAGGTGAAAGAGGGAGGGAGAAACAAAGAAAATGTCACCAAGGAGAAGAAGTAGAAGTGAAAGAAAAAGACAGTGAGAGAGACAGACAGATGAGAGAGAGAGAGAGAGAGAAAGACAGAGAGAGAGAGAGAGAGAGAAAGACAGAGAGAGAGAGAAAGACAGAGAGAGAGAGAGACAGACAGACAGACGAGAGAGAGAGAGAGAGAAACAGACACAGAAACATAGAGAGAAGGATGAAGTTGTTTTTTTTTATTTATTTTTTTTATAACAACTGGACCTTTACGTTTGGCTGCCCAAACTATTTTATATGGCAGTATAAACATCTACAAGAAACCAAACAAAAATCAGGGAAAATACTAAGGAAGAAGACGGAGAGAGCTGGCAAAATATGAAAAGAGAAACAGTGCAAATGAATTTTAGGAAGAGACATGAGATTTAGGAAGAAATCACACTAATGCAAAGAAATAGTGCAGTGTGACCTATAAGAGAAGTAAGCACAAACACAGAGTATTAGACCACTATGAAGGCAAACGAGAGAAAGAGGGGGAAAGGTGAAAGAAGAAAAGCAATAAACAATCCTTAGTATGCGTGTTTGTGTGTGTGTGTGTGTGTGTGTGTTTGTAGGGCAAATAAGAGTGTGTATAAAAGATGAGTCACAGCTGTGTGCCCTGGTGTGTTTGAGCTACTCTTTAATGAGACCTGGGAGAGTGGCAGGCCCACACACCCACACACACGCAGCCTAAATCCCCATTTACAAATTCCACGCGGTGAGCCCCCAATAAGCGTGACTCTGTTGCTCCGGTGCGCGCTGGGACTAAATAAACAGATCTGTGTGTGTGTGTGTGTGTGTGTTTGTGTGTGTGTGTGTGTATGCACGGGTATCCCCACCCTGAACCTCCCCATTTTCTCACTCACTTGCGTTCATCTCATCAGTGCTCAGGAGCACAGCGCGAGCGCACGCACGCACGCACGCACACACACAGCACGGGAAGTGGGTTAAAAAACAGCCACATTGTTCCAGAAAAGCACTCAGGGATATATTAGGAGAGATAGACAAAGGGGAAAGATACAGAGGCAAGGTAGAGGAAAATACAGAGACAGAAAGAGAGACAAAGATTAATAGAAGGAGGAAGCAGACAGACAGATGGGGGAGAGGGGAGGAAAGGGGGGGCAAGCGAGAGAGAAAGAGACAGAAAGACAGGGATTATTGCTTCAAGAAAGGGGAGGACAGAGAGATAACAGAGCAAGAAAAAGAGCGGGAGGGAGAGAAAGAAGTAGAGAGAGACAGAGACTAGTGCTTCAAGGGCCAAGGCTCAAGCCTGAAAGAGCTTGAGACTGTGAAGTAAAACCATAGAAACCGAACTAAGAGACTCTGTTCCCACCCCTCAATATCTTTAATGTGGGCCTTGTTTTGGTGCTGGCTGAAACTATTACCACTAGCCTGGTGTTCATGTGGGGGACATGTGTAATTAGATTCAAGTTCCTCAACAGAATTTATAATGTTGTTCCCCTTGGTGTTTTCCCCTCATCTTTTCTCCTTCTCTGTGTTCACCATAATGCTACACTGGCCATTGCACTTGTTGTATATTATTGTGTGAATATAGCTTGTATGTATAATGGTTACAAATGTATTTAATTTAACATTTCTGCCCCTATAATAGGTACATTTCATGTCTCTAGGTATTATTAAAATATATTTTTAATAATAAAGGGTATTATTAAAACCAAAAAAGATTCAACATTCTCTGACTATTTTAAAACATTAGTATGGTTGGCGAGGCTTGCAGGTGTGTGTCTGTGTGTGGGCGCCCATGTGTCTGATGGCTGCAAGTGGTTGGAGTTGTGTGTGTGTGTGTAGACAGTTACACTGGTTGGCATGTAGGCAGTGGCACAGAAGTGTGATTGTAGCTCTGTGTGCCTACATATCTGAACGCATGGTTACCTGTGTGTGTGTGTGTGTGTGTGTGTGTGTGTGTGTGTACTTGCACTTGGGCCTTACCCGTGGATGGCGACGGTTCCAGGGCATGGCAGATTTCTTCAGCAGCACTGCTACAAAGAAACCGCCTGTGTTCTGGTGGTGAGGTAGGATCCTCATGCTGAACAGAGACACACACACACACACACACACACACACACAAATCATAATCAACAAAGATGCTACTCAGAACCTTAACAATTGGCAGAAAAATATAAAAAAGCAAACAAACAAACAATGAAACAATGAAAAGACAAAGCAAGCAAACAAACAATGAATAACTCAACCAATGAGACTTGATGCATATGTTTTCTGTGTGAGACATTTAATCCTCTCTACTGAAGTATGTGTTTGCTCATGCATGTCGAACAGCTCTTCATTCTAAGTCTCTTTGATAGTGGAGCATGTCTTGTCAAACCAAAGGGGCTTTATAGAATATCCCATCAGGCTTTTAGAAAAGAAAGAGAAATCTGTTCAATACTACTGATGGAGAATGAGCAATGCCTGTCCCATGAACATGTGGTGCCCCCTGGTGTTCAAAAGTAGAACTGCAACCTGAGTCACTTACAGGTAACCAGTGACAAAACAGCTCTTCACATCCCAGGATCAAAGCAGGAGCCAGAGGGACTGTTTGATGGGCCTCTAACCCATGAAAGGACATAGGACTGAGCACATCTAAGTGTGTGTGTGTGTAAGGAGGACTCACCATCTCTCCAAGTGCATGTCCTGTGTGTGTGTGTGTGTGTGTGTGTGTGTGTGTGTGAAGGAGGACTCACCATCTCTCCAAGTGCATTTCCTTGAGCTTATCGGGGTCTGTGGGTGGAAACATGGTGGGCCGGATCTGTGTGTGTCTGCTCACTGGCACCTCGGACCAGTCGTTAAACCACTCGCCTTCTTTGGTCATGACCTGGCAAGGGGGAGTGGGTGGTGGGGGGTGGAAACCACAACCACAAGACTTAGCTTGATTTAGCAAACACAATACTATTACTCAACCAAAAGCCTCTACTGACTTTGTCTGTCAGTCAGTCAGTCTGTCTGTCGGTCTGTCTGTCTGTCTGTCTGTCATGATGTCAGTCGAAATTGGACAAAATTGACTGGCACACTGAAGTCAAATTGAAAAGCATTTGGCGTAATCATGTGAGGTTAAGCCAGACAGCCAGCCCGGCAGCCAAGTCAAACAAGCCCATTATGACCGATATGCTTTTACAACATGCCAGCCAGTCAGAAAAAAACAACAAGGATGCCACAATATCTGTATTTTATAAATAGTTCAGTTGTGAAGCACACAAGCTATTAAGCAGATGCTTCCCTCCCAGCCAAACATAGTGGCACGGCACAGTGAATCAGTTAAACTGTGAAGCACTACACAATATTTGTGATGTACACGGTCGTAAAAGTACAACTCTAAAATGTCATCGACTTGTGTTAGCAACAATAATCGGCCAATTTGTTAAAGCCACCGAAGCAGACGCTGAAGCAGGCTGCCTTACCTTCCACGATGTGATGCCAGGCATCCATTTCAGCCCAGGGAGATCCTCTGCAGCATCAGCCAGCTCCAGAGCACCTGGTCCAGGGGACAAGCAGGGTTAGACAGCAAGACTTTTTAAATGTACATTAAAGTACAATTTCAATATGTACATTGCCATCACGGTGATAACCAGATACAGCCATTACAAATACGATTTTGTGATGGCAACTTGTGTAGTTACATCATTTTTGTGGATCAGACACCTGGTTGCAGCTGGAGAAGCAACAATAAACTGTAACTTGGTTGTTAGCTTAAGTTTAGTTGTTAATTTGTTAAGCTTGCCGTCAACCATAGTTTTTTTTCCTTCCGAAAAACCACTATCCAATTCAATTCCAGCATCTTACACGGTAATGTCTTTGTGTTTGTGTGTTAAAAACAGACAAAAATAAACAAATGAGTTAATTCACTAAAGAAACCTTCTCCAAGGTTTCTTAGAGTAAACCAAATGTTTGGAATTTGGACAATGGAGGAGAATGTCAGCTTGGGTTCTGGAATATACAGTTTGACCTTTTGTTTACCCATTTCTGACATTTTATTGACTAAACAATTTATACATTTTCGTCTATTATATTATCCATATTAGTAAACAATAAAAAAGATTTGAAGTGTTAGCCCAATTCACTATTTCAGTTACTCCTTCTAAAGACACGACTATGTGAAGGCTGAGTGCAAGACCCCTCATGGTAGGAGTTGGCAGCCTGTGGCAGAAGCGCTGGTGGTGAGGTTGGTGTGTGTGTGTGTGTGTGTGTGTGTGTGTGTGTGTGTGTGTGTGTGTGTGTGTGTGTGTGTGTGTGTGTGTGTGGCGCACCTTCACTTCTCTCCAGCAGGGAGGCGATGATGGCCTCGTCCTCCACGGGGTTGAGGGAGCAGGTGGAGTAGACCATCCTCCCACCCACAGCCAGCTGCTCCAGCCCACGCACAGCTATCCGCAGCTGCAGCCTAGGAGAGGGAATACACACACACACACGCACACACATATACACACACATGCGCACACACACACACACACACATTATTAATGCTACAAAAAACATGCTATTCAAGACATCCACTGACGTTTTTTCGCTATGTAAATGTTGTATGTATATTTACATTTGAAAAATGTATGTATTTTCCTGTTTACTCAAACAACTGGGAGCCAAAGACCCAGTCTATTAAAAGCTTGTTGTAGACTAAACATGCACTGCTGATGATATAATCACCAAACATTTGAAAAAGTCACAGTCCATCTTACGTCTGTTGTAAATAGACAAACTGTAGCCTTTTTCAAAATAAGCCCTACCCGTGTAGATGCAGGCTATTGCTTGTGGTCCATTTCTTCCACACGTCAATGTTCTTTCTCATCGTCCCATCGCCACTGTCGAGGAGAAACACAGGAAAAGAAAATGTTATACAAGCTGTTAAAAGATCTGTCTACTAACTGTCAAAATGTTTATTCACCACTGCAGTGACAAGCAAAACAATTTTCTTCCCATTCACTACACTTAAGAGCTCTTAAGTAACCAAGATGTTCAGTCAACAGTTAGATGCACTACCATCATGATCCATAAAAACAGACCATATAGTTAAAATAAACATCTCTGCAGACAAAAACAAAAACATATAGGGCCCCAAACTGCACCGTGAGAGTCCAGAAATTACCGCATCAGCAAGTCTGAGGTGACCAAGCAAGAGCCAACTTCCTGTGACGCCCCCCCCCCTCCCGACAATGGCAGGTCACAGCGGGATGCTGTCCTCCTACCATTGTGACATCGAGTGAACTGCCAATTTGACTATTGTTTTCTTTCTTTTCTTTTCTTTTTTTAATCTGTCCACTATTTTTGGGTCGTGTGTGTGTGTGTGTCGGCGTGTGTGGGGGGGAAACGTGACCCTGCTCTGGGGCTTTGAAACGGCCCTCGCCGTCAGGCCATAATTACACCGGCTCAGGGCAAACTCGACTTGCTCCCGGTGCCCAGAGACGGGGGAAGAAAAAAAAACGCAGACGCAGCACAAAATGCTCTGACCACATATGTGTGTGTGTGCTGTTTTTTTTCTCTTTTTCAAAGGCATGTGCCCATCTTTCAGATCCTAGCCTGGTACTCTGAGCAGAGCGCCTGTTGAGCTTGGCAGGAAACTCTGAGCTTAATGTTCCATCTGTGCTATGCCGAGAGAAACACACACACACACACACACACACAAAGCCTTTTCCTTCACATAATCTTTGTGTGTCTGTGATCTTGTGTGTGTGTGTGTGTGTGTGTGTGTGTGTGTGTGTGTGTGTGAATGCATGCATGTACAAACAAACTTGTGGTCATTCTAATGCTTCGGACCACAGACTACCTGGTGGGTCCACTGTGCCTAGCCCCAGTTTCAACACGCCACCAAAGCAAATCTGTGTGTGTGTGCGTGTGCACGCAGACACACACACACACACACACACACACACCCTTGGCCACAGTTGTACATGATAGATCTAGCTTTCCATTACACAACCCTTCCTCCAATGTAAATCCACAGTGCATCCTCGCTGACCCTGCTCCTCCGCCTGGCAAATCTATCACATCATTGAGAAAACACTGCAAACAGCGCAGAGTGCCATCGAACTTACGGCTAAATTAATGGGAATAACAACAAAGCGCAAAATAAAAAGAAACTCCAGCTGGGTATTCTCAGGGAAAAAGTACACGATCGAATGGCGTAGCCGCAAA
This sequence comes from Setipinna tenuifilis, assembly GCA_030347295.1. NCBI lineage: Eukaryota > Metazoa > Chordata > Actinopteri > Clupeiformes > Engraulidae > Setipinna > Setipinna tenuifilis. The sequence goes on from CM059283.1 coordinate 19,774,782, forward strand.
GTCTTCCCAGAAGTTATTTTGTTTCCTTTTTACCCCTGGACTGGAAGCCCTGCCTTCGTTTAAGGGCAGAAATGATATGATGATGATGGCGTACGAAAACAGAAAACAACTTTGATGGCTTCTGCCATGCGGAGAACAGACTGACGGCTTAAACTATCGTACAGACACACACACAGACGTCCACAACAATCATCTCTTCTTCGGAACGTTGCCAAGTTTCTTTCTTTTTTGCGTCTTTGCTCCATTTATAGTCATTTCAAAACCTGAAGCCCCAGAGGTTTGTTTTCTTCTATTGCTTGTTAGAAGTTTGAAAATGGGGGTACAGTCACTACTACAAACTAAAAGCACCAGAGCTCCAACATCACATCTGAAACACCACATGAGTACTTCTTTATTAATGTGTGTGTGTGTGTGTGTGTGTGTGTGTGTGTGAGATACAACGCACTGAATCATTTCTTCTCTTAGAATACAATTTTTCTGACACGGAACTGTAAAATCTTAAAAAAGTTTTACCAACACTTGTTAAAAACCTTTAAAACTTGCAACTCTAAAATGTTTCATCATTTCCAGGGAGGAACACGACAAGCCTGCTGCCTCGTTAAGTTAATGACATATAATCTAAAAGAAACACTTGGTGCTGACATTACGATCCAAGTAGTCATCTGTTTCATCCGTAAAGGTCACTCCATAAACACTGCCAGGCACAGGGCCAGTGTGTGTCTAGGAACGGCACGGGACACTGAAATACAGCACACTCACGATACTATGCTTTGAGAGTCACACAGTAAGTGGCTTACAAGCAGACCAGCATGCCTACTACACAGCATAGGGCCCCAGCAAAAAAGACAAACACCACCACTATATAAGGTTGTACTATTTAGTGCATGTCAATGCGATGCAATTTACTGAGAGTATGCATACCTATCCAGCATTAGTCTGGTTTCCATTTATCTTAGTCACATTAGTTATGCATACTCAAAGCACTCAAAGCAATTTGACTCAACAAAACGCACATCACTGGCTGCACACCAGTTGCCAAGACTGCAAATTAAAACATAAACAAGCATTACGTGAGGATCTCTTATTCAGATAAATGAAATGCGTATTAAGTTTTATAGAAACTTTTCAACAATATTACAGTTACATACAAGTGTGTGTGTGTGTGTGTGTGTGTGTGTATGTGACAATGAAAGTGTGTGTGTGGGCATGTGTTTGTTGGCAGGTGTGTGTGTTTGTTGTGTGCGTTCACCTGCAGGGCACGTCGCAGAGGATGCGGTCGTAGAAGAGCGTCTCCCTGCGGCCGTCCTGCTCCACCTGGAGGCGGGGCATGCAGGAGGCGTCGTGGTTGACCACCATGATGCACGGGCTGTTCAGACGCTTGGCCTGGTGCACCAGCAGGTAGCAGCGCTTGTTGTCCGAGTCGTTGGCAATCACAAAGCCCTCTGGGAGAGTGGAAAAGTGAATGAAAGAAAGAAGGAAAGGAGAAAAAAAGACAGAGTAAAAGACAGAAAGAAGTCAACAAATCAAGAAAAAAAACAGAGAAAGAGTGAGAAAAGCAATAAGATAAAAAATTAGAAAGACAAAAAAATAGAAAGAAACAAAGACAGAGACAGAAAAACAGAACATAGCAAGAAAGAGACAGAAACAGCAAAGAGGAAAGGAAAAAATAAACAAAGAAAAAGATTTTTATCTGTAAATGAATGGCACAAGCTGAAATAGATACAGGTCTCCCACTGATGAACTGTGGACGTGCCCAGGCCCCCTGGAAGGCTCACCTCCCTCCACTGATTGGCCAGAATTAAAGATCATTATCTGCATAAGCAGGCTACTGCATTAACATCCCTTACACCCTTGTGTCTCTCATATACTTCTAATACAAACTAAAACACAGCATGCAAGGACTACCAGCTAGCAGCCACCCGCATTCAGACGTGCAAGCATTTATAATCAAATGATAACACTGCTCCACACGAGCCGGCAATACTGGTCAACACCACAGTCATGAAAAGTGCATGCTGTGTCTTAAGAGATGAGGTGATATTAAGCCCACGGTCTCCCTCCAACCTACAATTTTGTAACACAAGGCTGAAATTAATCTTGCCTCAAAAATGAATGCATTTCTACCCCTGCGGTTGACAAGGGCCACAATATTACTGCGCGGCTCACTGTTATTGCACAATTCAGTGGCTGCGTCAGGTCTATTGATTTCCTGGTGCTACATTAGTGCACTTAAGAGAGAAATATGCTCCAACACAGCCCAAGACAGTTAACTACTGGAATGACATTGATGCAAAACTAAACAGAACAGTTGTGGAAAATGTTATAGACCACTACAGCAATGAATATACCCATCAGACAACTAAAATGCTGAACTGAATAGACCACACAGACCTCTTGATTACAGCAATAACACTGTGGAGAGAGGCTGAGATTCTGACAGTCAACCCACACATATTATATGCAATGCAGCTACAAAGACAGAATGTTGTATTGCAATTTAGGATGCATCCAGAGCCTCTTTTAGGCAAAATTAATCATTTACTACTGGTAGATAAATTCCCTACCAGGAAAAGACACATCCATATCGGAGTGGAGCATCTCAATCAACTGGGAGGTCTTGGATCCCGGAGCAGCACACATGTCCAGAATCTAACCACAAACAACAGAATACAGTAATAAACATTTTCTCATGCTTATAATACTAAGACGGATTGTATACATCTATAGAGAAGTCATATTACTATCCAAAAGCAGCACCATCAAAACAATTCATGAAATAATGCAATAGATTTTTGAATTTTAAAACAGACTGGAAAACAAAAAAAAGGAATAAGAAAAACTTACAAAACAAACCATTTACTGACACAATGCTATCATGACAGGAAATCTTTAAGCTTTACAAAGTATCTCAGTGATAGTAAAACAGTGATGAATGTATTACCTTATGGTGTGGCTCAATTTTGAGAAGCAGAGGAGGGATCATGCTGACAGCTTCTTGCCTACTTATGTTACCCTGGAAGCGTGGGAGTAAAACAAATCAAAAGGTGATTTATAGCCTTGTCATTCCTTGGATGATTTATTAACATGGCAGCCTATTGTTATGATGTAACGTTAAACTGAATGAGCTGGTGAAACACTTTTCTTACAATACTCTCAACCTACCGATTCAGTTTCGCTGACCAGAAACTGATGGAATTTCTCTAGCAAGGGAGACTTGCGCAAAATCTTCCTGCTCAGGTTGGTGTGCCATGCCAGTTCATCGGGGTACCTGGAATAATCAAGAAACAGGTTGGGGAGAAGGTTGAATGAGTTTGTGAACATGCAACCTGTTACATATTTATCTTGTACCCTTTTGATACATTGTCAGGTACTGACACAATATGTCAGCCACTTGCTGTCATAAAACTCTCCAGCACATGGCATTCATTATGATGCACCTTGGGATTCATCATCAAAACCAACAGGTCCAAACCATTAAAAGATTAGTCATTTAAAGATCACATACTTAGTTAAGCGTGTAAACACTTTTCGCCACCTACCAGCTGAGGGCCTGGGGAGCCTCTATCTTCTGACCATCCACTTCAAGATCCTGTATATCCTTGAAGTACTTGTCCTTCAGAGTGTGAAGGATCTCTTTGGCATGGCTGACCAAAAAAAAACCAAAACAACATGTTTGTGCATTGCACGCATGGACATATTCAAATGGTTTGGTTCATATCTTCTGATGATACAACAGTTTCCTCTTAGTGCATAAGTTTGCCTGAGACTACCACTGCAACAAGTGCAGAAAGTTACTGAACCTACACAATGTGCTGAAATTGCCCTGCATCCTCCCCCACTAACCTTTTATAGCCAGTGATGCGAATGGTTGCAGGCAGAGGCTCCCTCATGGCATCCATAAATTCCTCAAATTCGCCTTCTGGCACGATGTTGAGCTCCTTATAATATTTCTCGAACAGTTTGTTTTCCTTGATGATTTCAGAGTAACCAGCTCCCCAACCCTACACAATAATAAAGCAAAACATGTCAGCACTGAATAAAGAAACAACTACTTTTAGCCAAAGTTGAGGTAGCAGTGTAAGCTAAGCTTACAATTACTCATCGCCTATTTTTCATGCTCACACGCGAAATTTACAGCTGCAAAGTAGCTAGGCTATGTCTGCATGTTGAACTTAATCGAATGAAACATGTGCAATCAGGAAAGATATGACATTCCAACAAATGTCACACAACATCATAAACACTGGAAAACTAGGCACAGATTCCATGAGCGAGGTGGCATGGACTAGTTACACTCACGGCATTATTTCTGTCTCTGTCTCCAGCAGGTCTAGCGTCCCTCTGCTTCTGTTGTCGTTGCTTGTCTCTGTTTCTTTTACCCATGTTGATAAAGTGAACAACCCGGGATATGAACCTGCGTGACGTTCTGAATGAATGAAATCTAGTAAGGTTGATAAACTCAGTCCAGCTGTACTCCACTAGCAAGAAACACTCGTGTTCAACTAGCGTTCGACTGATGATGACGTCAACTCTACACTCAGTGCATAAAGAAAGGACCCTTTTTAGGTGCCCATGAGCGCCTGCAATTTGGTAGGGGTTCACTCTTTCGCTTCACCAGAGAACGTGACAGGCTCTGACCTTACTAAAGTTTGCGTTTGTGTCTGCTCTATGGTGTCTGCAGACTCCACGGAGATGGCGGTCACTCCAAATAGTGGTGGCGTGGAAACAATACCAAAGATAAAAGTGTCTTTGCTTATTGCAAGTTGTCAATGAATAAGACATTGCTCAGAAGTCGTGCTTGTGGATACATCATTTTGCGCAAAAACGGATTGATCAGATGCACCAAAAGTTACACTTTTCACCAGTGATACGCTTAAATGGATTTCTTTACATTGTTTCCGTTTTATGAATAACTGCTTAAGTTTTTTAAATTGCTTGCAAGCTACATAAGTGTGGCGGTACGGGGCGGTACCTATGGGTGGCACCTTTTTAAACAGACTTCTTCATTGGCCTGTTTGTATTTATGACACACCCACCGTTTCTCTGATTGGTGTATTACATGCAACATTCCAGCTGGTCATGTGTCGTGAAACTAGCAGTTTGTGTGCAGCTGTCAGCCCTGGTGAATAGTAAAGTAGAAGGCAGGTATCAAACTGCAGAGAGATATAATGTGTTCACCTGCACAATACTCTTTAGCCATTTTCATTTAGCGTATCCTGATTTTTAGTTATTTAGAACTACTGGTGTTATCCTGGCTAAAGGAATAGTTCCAGCTGTGTTATGGACGCCATTCTGAATTTAATTTTCTCCTCAAAGGCAGAGGAACTATATGTCTTGGACTGCCTCGCTTATTGTATGATACTTATGGCACTTTTAACTTTTGTAACGCTACTTTTTGAAAACGTTCCGTATGGAAGGTACGCCACTACAAGATACGGATTTCTCATCAATGTCAAGTTTGCCTGGTTCGTACAGGAGCTTCCTGCATTTTTTGTACCTGTATGCCTGGTCTTTTTTACGTCAGCGTCGAGAACATCCCACCTGCCTAACCAGTTACTTTTGTCCATGTATTTTTGCCATTATGTACAAAGGTATATTTTTTCCCTTTCTGACATCTTGTCTTTAATTGATGTGTATGCATGCTGCATCATCAATTTTCATATATTTTCTTACAGTTGTAACTATAGCTAATACGATTATTTTACCTTTTTAGGTCTCTTATATACCCATTTTTAATTAGAGGAGGGAAATCCACTCCCTTTGCATCTTTTGCACTCGCCATTGTCTTCTGCATATACAATGGCTACCTCCAAACAAGATACCTGAGCCATTATGCAGAGTACCCCTCAGGCTGGGTTACACATCCCTGTTTCATCCTAGGTAAGCATCTGCCCTTGACGTGAATATTGTTTACCACCTCTTGAAAAATATTCTGTGTTCTATGGTCTCAGTGAAAAAGATATCAAGTAGATAAAATATGAGGTCAATGTTGCTCATTCCTGTCATTCTCTATCAGTAGCATAGAGGAGTTTGAATTACATTTAGGAATGTGCAGTGGCAGACTTTCAGAGCAGTAAATACATGAAAAATGATGGGGTTAAAGTGTTTTATGCTACAGTTATGCAAAGGTCAAACATTATAACACATTGAGTTTATGTTACTTTAAGAAACACCCAGGAATGGTAAGCTCCTGCCGTAATGTCAGTAAGAGTGACACTCCTCTCAACTGAACGACTAAAAAACGGTTGTAGTATTATATAGTATGGTGTGCAAGACAATTGTGTAATTATGTCTATATGAATATTAAAATATGAATGAGGAATCATTCTTTATTCTTTTACCTACACTGTCCCTGATGGTAGGATGTCTGCGAGCACAGTTCTTGGTCTTTGGTGTTTTTAATGAGTAAAGGTTTTTTAAATTTCAGTTACAAGGCTTCTACAGGTTAAGTAGTCTTGGAATCATCTAGGTTAAGCTCCAACTATAGTCACAAAAAATAAAGTTGGGATGTTATTTTAAGGTTACATTTTGTTAGAAACTAACAAAAACTAACAATCACTAAACCAACTCTCTCTTACTCTGTCCTCATGTGGGGAGTATGTGTGTCTGTAGTGTCCCTGCTCTGGGAAACTTACTTAGGCATATGCATCTCCCTGTATGTATAAAGGTAGTCTGCTTACTCTGTGGTCCTCTACACCTTTGTCAGTGCTTTGTATAGGCGCTTTGTATAAAAGTGTCTGCTGAATGTAATGTAATGTCATTTTATTTTATTTCATTTTATAGTGTTTAGTTTTTTTGTTGTTGTTGTTGACATGAAGAATATTGACGCCTGTGTATTTTCAGCATTTTTTCTGTTTTATTTGTATGCTTATTTCTGTTTTTGCAGGAGGCCTTCTGTGGTTGTTTGGGTGGCTTATCAATGTGCACTCAGACCACATCCTGAGGAACCTTAGGCAGCCTGGAGAGACCGGCTACAAGATCCCCAGAGGTAATCACAAACACCTCCAGCCTCCAGGCTAATTCTAATTCACACAGTACGGAGACAGGTGGCTTTGCCCCCAACAAATGATTAGATTACACCGTATATCATAGTGAGGATTACATGGCAGTTAAATTACTACACACACTCAGAGGAGGTATGTAAGCCCATTGGGTTTTGCGTCTCCCCTCCACATACCTTGAGAAATGGGATACACCTCAAGACAGTCACTAGATGCCGACAGGCTGCTTTCAGCCAAGAAACTGTGCTGGGAGGGGAAAAAAAAGCCCCAGGCAAGGTGACAATATTCCCCATTTGGCACAACTTATTCAGCACCGCTGAGTTTTCAACTGTAATTTCACCCTCTGGCCAACAACCCAGCTGATATGCTACAAACCTTATGCTTGCCTGACATGAGGACAGAGCATGTGATTAACACATTACATGATGTGTCCTAACGGCAGTGTCTGTTCTAGTAATGTTTACATTTAGCTGTAACTGGAGTCAGCCGCATGCCAGTGTCAGTGTTGGAGATGTGTGTAGACTTCAAAGAATGACACCAACCACTTAATTTGCATTTTAATCATTTTCACATTCATAGCATAATTTTGTTCATGATGTTTTCTTGATTTTTTTTTTTAATTCATGCCAGATCTAATGGGTTCTCATTGGTGTTTTCTTATTTTTGCCCCCCTCTTAGATCAGTTGACAAAAAGATTTTGACAAGTAGTCCAGTGCATTTATTCCAGAATAATAAATAAAAACATCAGTCCACATGTTTTTTGTTCAGCACAAGGAAGCATGTTTTATTATAGCTATTCGATTATTAAAATAGTGGGCCGAAGGAATGAAGTTGTTCCACTGATATGATCTTTGGTGGTGCTGCTGCTGCATGCATGTAGCCTCTGAATGGCATGTGTGCTGCTCAAGTATGCTTTGGTCGGGTGTCAGAAAATCTATATACAACATAACACTTGGAGGTATACCAGTAAAGTGGTTAAATGTCAAACCTGGTTTATTTAACCCAAATGTAATAAATAAAATAAAAAATAAATACATAAATAAAACATTTGTTTAGGCCCCTCTACTAACAGGCTTCCTACTAACTCCCTCTGGGTTAACTAAACCACTTTTGTTTTTATTTAACCACATTTGTACTATTCCTAAAACTAGAAAGACAGGCATAATGGTTTTTGGTTTTATTTATTTATTTTCACTTTCACTCTGGATGAAATGTTTTATAAATATGTCATTTACCTATGGCTGTTTAGAAATGTGTGTAGGAATGCACCTTCTGCAGTCTTTCATCTTCAGAATATTATTTCAGCTGAAAGAATTCTAACGAGAGGTTTTGTCACACCCACAACTTGTAAAGTCCTCAGCTGTAACAGATGTGCTATTGATGCAAGAGAACCCACACACACACACACACACACACACACACACACCACTGTCCAGGGTTCTGTGTTGCACAGACCTCGTACGTGACATTAGCATTATAAATAGATGCCCTTTACTGTGTGACTCATTGGCCCAGCAACGCACCGGGACATCAGTTCCCCACAGGCCATCATGATATGTGGCAGGATGAAGTATCGCCTTGTCATGTTTGTGCGCTTGGTTCCAGCAGCTCTCTGTGGAGTTCAAATGAAAAGAGCACCAATCTTTGGGATTCTGCTGTCAAGGCATGCTTTCCCCAGCCACTGTTTCTTTCTGGCTCGTGATTGTTTTGTTGATAGAGGGGGACAATCCAATTTGCAGCACGGGTAGTGTTGGTGGTGGTGACAGCCCGCTTGTTGTTTTTTTTTTAAGGCTTGATTCCACTGTTGTTGGTTAGCGAAAATGGGTCTGAATATTGGATAAATTATTACTGTGGAGGAGCCACAGTCAGCACAACACACACACACACACACACACACAGACTCTTTTTTTGCTCCCTTTCTCTGTTCTAGCATATATTTGTCGTCTGGGCACTGCAAATGAATTTGGCATAATCGACAAAGCAAATTTGTTCTCGCAATTTTCTCTTTTTTTATCACCACCCAAAATTGCTCCACTTACTCTGCTAGTAAATTAAGACATTGCACAAAAGGCGTGGTAGCAGTAGGCACCTAATTATGAACTCCCTCACCATCCAAAATGAGATTTTACTAACTGGCTGACTCTTGAGCAGAGATAATGGGTGTTTCACTCAAAGGGGCTCATACTGCCTCATTTCCTTGGTCCTTGGTGTGTCTCATTAATGTTGTCCATGAACAAGGCTCTGACCTGTCGTCAGACAGCTGCAATGTAATTAACCTTTATTTACACCAGGCTATGCTGACAGAGCATGGTGTACTGTGCAAGTGATGAACTGTGCAGTGTGCAATAACTCCCATGTGAACCTAATTGAAATGGTGTTTGAATTTCTAACAGTGTTGTACATATGTGGTATAAAAATTTAAAAGCCATCAGATAGTGCACGACAGAGGTTTTGGCTGTTAATTATTTAAGTCCTTGGAAATCATATACGATGCTTCAACAAGGTTGATGCATAACTATCTCTGTATGCTTTCTCTCTGCAGGTGGGTTGTTTGAGTTCATCTCCGGAGCAAACTTCTTTGGGGAGATTATGGAGTGGGGAGGATTTGCCCTGGCTGGTAATTCTATCCACAGCTTGGCATTCGCCATTTTCACCATGGTCGTTCTGGCCAGCAGAGCAGTGGCTCACCACAAGTAAGTACCACCAGACCTCACACCAGTACATGGCATACTAGTATGACAGGCTAAGGAATTTTATGTATTGTAGGTGCAGATGTGCAGCCTTTGATTAAAGAAAACTATATGAAATATATCTATTATATAAATATATAAACATATATAAACATATATCCCTGTTTGATATTAAGACCTTGCAAGAAAATATACTTCTATCAAAAGCTAATAATGATTGTTGTATTGGAAAATAATTCATGTATTAATACATTTAAAATCATTTTAAACAGGGATGCACCGATTGTAATATGGGCTTATACTGATACCTAAGTTTACAATTGCTATTTATGCAATATCAGCCTACCTTCAAATAAATGTTGTAATACTTAAATGCTGAATGTATATCATCTTAATCTTACAGGTGGTACCTGACAAAATTTGAAGACTACCCCAAATCAAGAAAAGCTATAGTGCCTTTTGTTTTTTAAACTCATGTTATTTTCTGAACCATTCTTTAACCGAAACAGCCTTCTGAACATTTCATTCCACCAAGAACTCACACTATTTTACTTCATCTCTGTAAACCTGCTTTTGAAGAGATTATCAGATTTTTAAAGCTGTGAAATTACTTCATTCATCAACACAGTGTGGAGCCGGGAGTAAGAAAATTGGGTTTTGCTCGAACAAATTTGGACCATGGCAGTGTGAAGATTTTCTTAACAAGGGTCTTGCTGTTTTTCCAATTCCTACACGCTGAACAAAACACTACATCTGAGGTTGATGTAACACTTCTCTTTGAAGCTGACAGGAGTCAAACCAGGGAGGGCTGTCTGTGTAAATTCTTTGCCTCGCTTGTCCCTCTGACAAGCTCAAAGGAATCATCCAACATGTTATACACGCTGCAGATTTTTGCTGGTGTTTCAAACGTGGTTTGGTGAAACTTCATTGTCTAGCAAAGGTTCAAGAAAAAAGAAAGGTCCTTTTTCCAGTTATCAGAGTCTCACAACTTCAGTGAACCAACTTTGTTGATATGTTTTGGCTAAGCCCATCAAAATACTTTTTTACTTTAATCATATTTTTTAATATATAGTGAGAAAAACAACACAGTACAGTAATTAACTTTCATCAGTATCTGTGTGCATATATTACTATATTTATTTTATATAAAACTATATTTGTATACAAATGTGGCTTTAGTGAATACAAAGGTGTTTTTTGCTGAACATACGAGTAAATGGCAATCACTGGTTACAGCGGGGCAGATGGAAAGCAGAGCGGTCTGCCTGACTGTTGCTGAAGAAAAAGACGGTCTTTCTGGCTCCCAGCTGGATGGTTATCTCTAGGGGGGCCTCTATCCTCTGTCCCACATGACTGCTCTTTGCCCAGAGGCCAACTCACAAGAAAAGCGGACAAGGACACAGTGCAACAAAATGTTAAGCTCTGACAAAAAAACTCAGTTTTTTATTGTTTACATGTGGAAGAGGCCTTGGCCCAGTCACTCAAACAGACACACACTGTGCAGGCAAACAATTATTTTACAAACAACAGGTTGGGGTTATGGTAAGATTGCAGAAGTCAAAATCCAGGATACCATGGAACAAAATAAGGGGCCATTTGTGTTATGCTTTTAAATCCTAATATGTATATGGGCTGTTTTATTAATAATTCCAATGATGAAGACTAACATATGCCATTGTGGTTAAAGGTAGACCCATGTCATTAGGCTGCTGATTCTGTAAAGATCTTAGTTATTTTGAGTGAAAAAGACAAATGATGTCTGCTGTGATTACACAGATGATGGGGAGATTTTTCACTACTACCTGTATTTGCTTAACCTAACTTCTAAATGTAATAACAAATACATTGAATGTACCATGAAGAAGACTATTTATATCTGCTGTGATCACAAAAAGAATGTCAAGGCAGCACCAGTAATTGTGTTTGGTTAACCCGAATTGTGAATGGGACATAGAAATACCTTGAGTGTCTTCAATGGAAATACCTATTTATTTTGTCAGTCTTTTTTTAACCTTTTTGTATTCATTCCTTATCTCTGATTGTTAAGTATTATTTTGCTATGCTTTTAACATAAGTATTGTCTGCAGTGCCCTAATTGGGTATTTCTGAATACTGGTTGTTTGTTGTACTTTTTCCATCATGACATTATTGAGTTATGTTGACCTACATTGTCTCTTGCATTATTTAATGATCGGGTTAATGGGTCTACAAATTCTTGCTTGTTAAATGGCGTGGTTTACACTGTGAAAAGAGAGGCTGAAGATTTGATGTATTAAACAAAACAGTACTTTAGGTTTGGTTAACAAAAAAATGGTTCTTGTGGTACTGCATCTGTCATTCATTGGCTTGAGGTAGAGACAGATGACCTTTCCATGTTTATATTGCATTGAGATATCTCTGCCTTATCTGTGAAGTTTCACAGCAAGCATGCCACAGACATGCTCCAACAGAATCCGTCCCATTGACATGTTGGCCACCCTACCTGACTGCTACTCCCACAAGTAGTGTGTGTATTATCCAGCATTGCTCAGACCTGCCATATATACAGCCCAAGCCTGCAGCTCTGTGTAGTTTAAAGAAGCCAGTTATCTGTCATTGTCCCATTTCCTGTGAAGTTAACTTAGAGTGCTGCTGTATGACCGTATGCCTATCATATTGTCTCTCTCTCTCTCTCTCTCTCTCTCTCTCATACACATGCACACACTCTCCAGCTGACACATATAACACAGAGATAGAAGTACTCCCCTCCCCCTTCTCACTGAGTGCTGGAATGTTTTCACATGGGTTCACAGCAAAGCAGCAGAACATGTTGTGGCCATGTTGGCACGCATATTTTACACATTATATCCTTGTGTGACCAGGACTGACACTTTTCATCATAGGGGTAGGTGGAAGCATTTCACACACACACACACACACCCTCCATCAAGTTCCTGAGCATTTACCGATGTCAGAGGGGTGCTACTATCCACACGTGTCTTGGTCACAAAATTGCCCATCTATACATTACTGTTACCCACAGAGGTAATAGCACACAGGCATTGCCACCGATGGCTGTCACTGCACAGTGGTCACAAACAGTCCATGCTGCATGTGGGGTGGTGGGTGGCCTCACCTAACGCAAGCTGACAGCAGAGGTCTCGCTGAGAGGGGTTTCCCTCTCACTGTGTCACATGCCACACGTGAGCTGGGGAGTGAAGAGGCTGTTACGTAACACCGGGGTAGGGGGGGGGTTGTGGGGTGGGGTGGTAAGTAGTAGCAGCAGAGGGGAGGTGCTGAGAGGCTCCTGCTTTCACTCTACACTACAGCCTCCATACACACCAGTGCTTCCCCTCATGATTTATTAGCCTGGAGGATGGCTGGCCTTTTTTTTCCATGGGGGTGATCTTTAAAGTGTGCGTAGAATTTAACACCTCCGGCCAACCTTGTTTGGGGAAACTAGAAAGAACAGTTACTCTCTCACACACTCTTGCCCTTGCTCTCTGTTCACTGTCTGGCCTTGAGATTCGTGATAATTGCTTAAATGGCCAAACTGGGACATGTAATGTACTACCAAATGCAAGATTGCTGGATTTGCTGAGCTGAACAAGAAATGATTGAACAATTGTTTTTGTTATTTATATGATTATAATTTTTAGGCTGAGCAGTGTGTTATCAGTCCTAATTTTAGGGGGGAGTGTCTAGTGGGGTGATTATGTAATGTCAGTTCTCTGTAACTTGACTCAGTTAGTGGTTATGAAGGTTATTGAAAGTGAAAGGTTTAACAAGCTCATTACCCATTTTATTGTTAATCAGGCAGAAATATAGACCTACCCATTGGTTAGAGGGTTTACCATTTCCACCAACAGACCAGATCCTGATGTTTGGGTCTGACTATCTAAGTCTTATGTTTACGCTCTCCCTCCCCAAAGCCTACCAAAAAAGAATGATCCTGAGGCTCTTCAGCAGGCAACCAGCTTGTATCTCTTTTTTATAGTTCTTATCATGGTTTTAAAAAGTTAACACATTTGTAAGCTAACTAGGCATGCAATTTTCTGCCCTTCTCAGCAAACTAAAGTGTTGACATACTTGTAAAAACGACTGCTTAGTCTGTTTTGTTTGTTTTCTTTTTAAACTGAAATTTGTATATTTTAGCAGTGTATTTTTGCTTAACGTATTGCGTGGGCGCCTGCACTTCGGTGAAAGGTGCAAATATGCTTTTAAATCAATTTTACTTAATAGCATAGACTGTATAGCTTAATAGTGAAAAACAATATTATGCAAATTAGAACGTTGTCTTACAAAATGTCCCGTGCACATTTTCGAATGATTCGATTTGGGGGTGGGGGTGTAACACTGTGGCGGCTGTGTTGACTACATAGGCCTACACTTGAAACGACTCCAAAATAGATCAATTACTCGATGGATTTTGGTAACGTTACTGCAGGGAGGGAGGAAGGGTGGAGTAGCTGCGCCTGCTCGTTTCTCAAACGGGGGTGTGTACAGACGATAGTTTAAAATCCTACAGACATGCGTATTGGATTTCGGGGTTCAAGGGAAAACGCCATATTGGAATCACCGTAGTGTAGGCTAACAGTTTACAGCTAGCGGTTTGAAAAAGGACCACTTATTGATCCCCGGTTGCTTGGGCGTTTTAACACTTTTGCTTCTCTATCCATTTGCCACAACCCTTTTTTTCTGAGAGGCTGCCTAAGTCCAGGAAAGCGTATTTACTGAACGGGGAACACGTTGATTTGCGAGGAAGGGGTTGTTTTAAAAAATAAGTTGAATGGATCCGAGGGTTGCTTGGATTCAGCCGGAACAGAAAGGACCTGCGAACGCCTTATGGATGCATGTCTGGGAAACGTCTCAGGTAGTCCGGGCTAACTCCGGTCAGCATCACAACCATCACAATATCTGTGTCAATTCTCCGGCGTTGGACGGTCTCAAAAATGTTGCGGTCGCGGCGACATCAAGCAAAGGCGTCTGCAGCAGCAACCCAGCCACCACCGTAAGCAGCCACCAGAGCAATGCAAATAACAGCACTAACGTTAACTCAAGAAATGGCACTGCAATACCTGGATTTGTAACGTTAACGAACGGCAGCGCTCAAAACTGTATGATTGCTTCGTCGTTACACGCCAATGGAGTAAAGGTAGGTGTTGAGGAGGCCAAAATGTCTCTAAAGACGGGCTCAGTTTCTTCGTCGTCCTCAGTGGAATCTGGAGCGGACAGTCCATCTTCCAATTGCTCTTTGGGAAGGACTAGTGGCAATGTTAACGTTAGCGGCAATGTTCTCACGGGGAATATGAACAGGAATGTTGGGGGTCCCAATTTGATTTTTAGTTTCAGTGAAAATATGTTTAACAGTGTTAACCATCACCACCACCACCACCACCATCACCATCAACGCCATTCCCATCAGGAGCAACAGCAGTACAATATTCAACAAAATTGTATCAAGCGCCACCCGCTTAACCCGTCTGCAATCCATAATCACTACAATCACCACCATCCAGGCCGAAGGAAAAGTGACAACAAGGCGAGCACGTATGGAATAAACTACCAGCTGTCTAATTTGAGTAATGGCAATTATGTCAGTTCTGGGACGCCATGGAAGACGAGAAGATACAGCCCTGGGGTGGACGGGTGAGATTTTTGTTGTTTCACGTTGAACAAGGCCATAGTTTCAAACTGGATCACAATTAATGGTCCGTGTCCCTGTTCACTGATGTTCTCAGCATTTCCCTTTCGCTTTTCTAGAAGCTGTACTCACGACGTTAAGACTAGCTACTACTCTAACTCCTAACTTACTCATGACTGTTGGGTTTGCCCAGAAGCCCTACCAAAAGCTAACGTTAGCTTGCTGTTTCTAGCCTTTCTGTACTTTACCGTGAGGTTTTGTGGCTAAGCTAATCTTAGCCAATCGAATCTCATCTGCAAGCTAGCCCTTAGCTAGTAGTCAGATGTTAGCGGCTAGTACCTAATGTGATTTTTAGGTAATGGTAGATAACGCTGGGTCGGTTGGCTGAGTTGGGGAGTGCACTTGCCCCACAGACTACCTGCTCCACATTGCATCAGTTTTAAACGTTAATCCGTTTGAATTAAGGAGCCCAACATTAACATAGGTTAATTCTTTTAATATTAGCATTTAAGGATTTACAAGGTATGGATGAGTACAACTAGACATTTGAAACAATGTAATGGTGGTCAGACAAACGGTTAAGGGTTGTAATCTTACGTGAACTCTAAATTGGGCATGTTAATGTTGAAAAATCTGTTGTAGTAGTCTTTCTAATAAAATTTTAATATATCGTCCGAACTTGATGTCGCCAACTAGTATCCAGCGTGTTTGGTTCACGTTACCGGGGCACATGAAATATCACGTTGGAGAAAAGTACAATTTGGTCTAGAAGAGTCTTTCGTCTTTGTAATTGGGGAACGACGACTTAATCAGTTGATTAACTTCCCCGGGAAAGGTCCAGATTTTTAATTCTGCAGTAATGGAATGTAAATACAGCGAACTTTCACATTTGAGAAATTTTCGCAACACAACAGCAGAGGGCATATCAGTGAACGTATGGGACCTTTCGTAACATGCTACGGTCACGGGAAGTGTACAATCTGTTGCATGAACTTGCAATATTTGCAATAGGGCGGTTGCACTCATCTGGAAATTCTCAGAAGAAATTTAAGCTGGTAGTCAAAACAGAATCTTGACTTGCTGAGTTTAATAAAGTATTTTTTTTATTTGTTTCACGTCATTCTGTTTTCTGCTGCTCACTATTTGGCATGTTTACCAACAATGAGGCTGTACATTGATGTTGGTAGAATGGCGTAGTTTGGGCGTACACAGCCAGTTAACCAAGTTAATTATGCCAGCAACTTTACCAATGTGTTTAGTGATCAGTGCCACAAAAAGCTTTCTTCTGTGCTTCTATCTCACGCAGTTAAGTAACAGGGCATGGGGTGCACAAGATGTGCCCTCACAACTTGGCAGTATGCTCAGCCTTTGTCTGAAACAAATGTCTTTCATATTTTTAAATAAAAAATAAAGCTTCTCAACTCCGCTGATACTTACCAACATTTCCCAGGCTTCATGAGGAGATTGTGGACTTCTACAACTTCATGTCTCCCAGACCGGAGGAGGCGGCCATGAGGAAGGAGGTGGTTGATCGGATAGAGATGGTCATCAAGGAGCTTTGGCCCACTGCAGATGTAAGTATATCAGGGTGACCTGACGTGGGACAGACCTCATTTTTGGTGGTCTGTCCATGGTAAAACATGAGAGAATCACTTTGTCCCTGATTTCTGTAGCTAAAACATTAGTTATTTAAATTGTATTTACTGCCAAACTAGGAGTGTCCCTGGTTTTCAAAAAACAATGTTCCTTGGGATCATCTCAGATCTGATCATCCTGAAGTATAACTTGGGCCTCAAGCACACTGCCCTTTCAAAAAATGTTGTTCGAAATCTATGTATAAATGCAAGGAATGTTTGTCTGTCTGGCATGTGTAAATTTGAACCATACGTCCCACTGAGCTCACATTTGGTAGGTGTCTTGCTAATGCCACGAGTAAGTGCAGTGCCAAGTTTCATGTTGGGACAAAACTGTATATCAGTACAACAACTTTTAATTGCCTTTTGGCTGTGTGTCGCTCTAGGTAACATAGCCACTCCCCCCTCACAACACACAGCTGCAAAATCGGGCTCTGCACTAAAGGTTTTAATGTACACTTCGCTATTAGTTTACAGAATTTTAACTATGGCTTTTAGCAGGCATACATTTAGGGGCAAGACAGGAAACACGCATCCAATACTCACTATTCCCAAAGCTGTCAATGAATATGCAAGTGACCTTGTGACACCTATGTACCTTGCTCTACATAACTTCTTAGAGTAGGTCAGCAGTTCACCAGTTTGCAAAACGCCAGTGGTATTAATTCAGTTAAATGTAGTTTGGTATTTTAGAAGACCCTGAAATATTGGTTGACTGACCTTATGAAATGCACTGACAGGGTGAGTGGCAGCCATCGTATAATTGGTGTTCCTCCTAGGTAGGTGGTGGGAAGTCAGTCACCTCGGCTAATGATCTCTTGCCTGACATTCACACTACTGTTTTCTCAAGAACTTGCCGGAGTTTCGTGTACACAAGCGCTTGCAGCACCGTAGTGGAATTCGATGTATGGAATTCATACCCTCAGGAGGTCATGCCAGTAGCTTTCCTGAGATCTCAAAGGTTGCACTCAATCAGTCTGCAGTGCTTTATCATGGATATTGAAGGTTGTGTACCTATTTTAGAACCCTTAACAAAATGATGTCCAAAAACATATTTTAAATATGTGATGTCATTGAACTGGGTTTGGTTGTAATTAATGGGTATGTGTTGCTAAATACAGCTCCTCTTCTAGAGTTTGCAGTCATGACGGAGGGGGAAAAAAACATTTTGTCATGTTGAATTTGATGTTTGTGTTTCCCTTCCAGGTGCAAATCTTTGGTAGCTTTAGCACTGGCCTTTATCTCCCTACCAGGTAAGATTGCTACGCGTGTTCTGTAATGGAAAATCACTGTGTGTGTGTCCAGACTTTTCAGTAGCTGTAGATTCAAACTTTACACTAACTGTTCTATTATCAGTTCCTTTTTCTTTCTTTTTTGCCCTCATTACCATTTCTGGTTCAATAACATGGATGCCTTCTTTTGTGTATGTGTAGTGACATCGACCTGGTGGTCTTTGGCAAATGGGAGAGGCCCCCGCTTCAACAATTGGAGCAGGCACTCCGCAAACACAATGTGGCAGAACCGTACTCCATCAAAGTACTGGACAAAGCTACGGTGAGTGCACAGTGCAGGACGCAACAATGTGTAGTTCTTTTTTTTTTAATTTATGTCCAACAGTGTCCCAGCCTTCACAGGGCGCCTGGAGCCTGAACTGAGGGTAAGGACATGTACGAGTTGTGTGGCGTTTTGTTTTAAACTGAGTAAGACGGTTGCATGACTCTTCCAAATGTAAGAGTCTTTTCCTGACAAGACTTCAGTTTTTATGATGTCTGCGCACCAGCACAGCCATGAGGTTCACGCTGGCCAATTTTCACTCACTATTTTGTTCCCATTCCTTTCACATTTATGTAACTATATAGCTCAATTATAATTGACACGGTGGTATCCAGAGTTTGGCAGTGAAGAGCAAGCAGCAGATGGAAACCAATAGAAACTCATGTTAATGGGACATCAACACCAGAGTGTGCTTTGGTCATAGCACTGCTACTTCCCAGACAAGTTGAGAAGTTATTACTTGATGTATTAAAGGGAAAAGGGAAACTGCCATTGCTAAATATGAATTGAATATATTTTTCAGCACAGGAAAAAGTAAATGTCAAATCCTGCTGTCAAACCAGGGGAAAAAACCTCAAAGGTTGAACTTTTTAAAGGTAGCTCTTTAGAGGGACATTGGATCATCTTCAGAAGGTTTAGATTCTACACATAATCCTACACTGTAGATACTACACAGAGTGAGTCAAAGGACAGGAGTTGGCTCTGGTCTGTAATCTCAATCGTGTTGTATTTTAGCCATATGGAACCTGCCAGGATCTTGAAGTCATAGTGCCACTTTTAAAAAGCATCTTGATTTAATGCATTATTTGTGATAATGGAATTTTGAAAGACTCCCTTACAAATATGAAGAGGATGATGGAGAGCTTTTAGTGTATGTCTATTGTATTTTTGTGTGAGGTCCAGTCGTGCAGTGTGCAGAGATGGTGCTGTGCAAGGTGGTAAGAGCAGGTGTCATCTTTGTGAATAGATCAATTTTAAAGGGGAACTTCTGTTCGAGTTTGAACATATGTCCTACTGTTGGAGACGTTTGCAAACAGTCTGTAGTCCAAAAATAAATCTGCTACTTTGGCTGAGGGATTACAGTGGCTGTGAGTGAGCTGTGCATCTGCTGAAAGTCCAAAAAACCTGATTGCCAAACTTGTTTCTGTTCCCATTTGCAATGATTACAATCAGCTTGGCCTGACTTGAATAGCATCTGCATG
The DNA here is from genome assembly GCA_030347295.1 of Setipinna tenuifilis. Taxonomy (NCBI): domain Eukaryota; kingdom Metazoa; phylum Chordata; class Actinopteri; order Clupeiformes; family Engraulidae; genus Setipinna; species Setipinna tenuifilis. Next base: position 19,794,486 of record CM059283.1, read on the forward strand.
GAATTTCTCAATGAACCTTTAGGCATCAAAACTTGGTGTTTGACCAGAATGTTTGTGAAACCTGTTTAAAAGCACTTCGGTATCTTTAGTGTCATTCTTGTGATTTTTGGTTTCTTCCCTGGCTGCTTTCAGGTGCCCATCATCAAACTGACCGACCAGGAGACGGAGGTGAAGGTGGACATCAGCTTTAACGTGGAGACCGGTGTCAAAGCCGCGCGCTTTATCAAGGATTACGTGAAGGTACCCTTTGTGTGCGCCCGGCCTTTAGGCAAGCCAGGGGTGTGCCTGCCCCCGTAATTAAGCGTAGACGAGATCAGACTTGGCCAGGTTTTCCCAACTAGGGCAGATTTTTGTTCGAGGGATATCAACTGCGGGGTGGGGGGGGGGGGGGGGTGTATTTTTTTTCAACACAGGATTTTCTCAGCCACACAAGCTCTGATTGGAACCACTTCAAGATGAGGACCCTAGCGCTGTTTTCTTCCCTTCTATTTGAGTGCATGTGTGTTTGTCAGGTGTTGAAAGACATGTCCTGACTGCAAGGGGAGATTATGGAAATGTGTAAACATTTTAAAGAGCGTGAGCATGCGTGCTGAGTGATCGGAGGGTGTGAGAGCAGGGGAAGGAGCAGGGTTAGACATGCATCTCTTGTGCTTGCACGCCACAATAGCCCGCAGTCAAATGTAAACAGTCAGGCAAGCTCCAACTTCGGGGCTCTTTGACACTAAGCTCATCCCAATTCTCTAGTGGCTGCAGTTTTTTCCCCCTCTACCCCCAGTTGACCTGGGATTGTTGTGATGGGGACTTTACCTTTTGCACGAAGTAGATGAGTTGAAGACCCAGTAAAGTGAAATCTGTGAGTTTGGCAAAACGTGAAGTGTAATCGGAAAAAATTGTGGAAAAACTCCTGAAGACTGTTTTACTGCATTGTGGAGTTCAACAGCTTTTCCCTTTTCACAGTTAGTGTAAGTAGAGGGGGACTTGGGCACATCCTGTTTATGTCATGAGGTTATGCTTAAGACGGCGTAGCGTTGCATAGGCAGTGAATTTGAGCCGGCACCTTTCACAGCATCCGAACGCAGAATGCATCGCCTATATTCATCAGTTCGAGACCTAATTTTTTTTATCTTGTAGCAACGCTCCTATTCACACAAAATCAACAAGATGATTAGTAATGACTTTCTTTGGTATTCACAGTAACTTTACAGTATTACTGTATTTTGACTATTTTAACTAGGTCTTTAAGGTTGTATTGTTTTGCTCCCTGTATTGTTTTTGCCCTAGCCAGGCTGTGAACCATGGTAACTGGGATCTCATTCATTAGTTTCATTATCACAGAATAAAGTTGGTTAAAACTGTTTGGCTAATGTAGTCATCCACACAGTTTTAGGCCAGGTCCTGGCATAATGTTTGTTAGGATTTATGGTTAAGTGGTAGTAAAAGAATGAAACTGATGAAAAGATTTGTGTTAAGCCATTTTATTTATCACTTTACTAGCCCTGTCAGTGAAATCTAGTAATATAGGTTGTCCTTACTGTATGTTTTAGTTTGTTTCCTCAATTAACAGTCCCCTCTTCTCCTCGTGTGTGTGTCTGTCCCTCCCTCCCTCCCTCAGAGGTACGCCGTGCTGCCTTACTTGATCTTTGTGCTGAAGCAGTTCCTCCTGCAGAGAGACCTGAACGAGGTGTTCACTGGAGGCATCAGCTCCTACAGCCTCATTCTCATGGTCATCAGCTTCCTGCAGGTAAGCGGTGCTTACTCCAAAGGGGGAGAAAAATAGACTGGCAGAAGTGACCTGATTTATGGACAGATGAGAAGAATGTTTATAACCTCATAACACGTCAGCAACACATCGACTTCCAGGTGTCAGGGCAGGCCTGTGTAGTGGGTAAAGGGCATTTTATTGCGTGGGTTTTAATTTATTTATTTTTACTTGTACATAAAGGTGCATAATTTTATTGCACACGTTTTCAAAAAGTCAGTAAATGAATGAATATGTTTAATGCCAAAAAAAAGTAGTGATTGACCATTTGCCATTAACACAATTGCTTGCATTTGCTATAAATCCACACAAGTTTCAAATGGACCATGAGGGAATCCCTTCAAGGTCAATGACTTTGTGTAATGGGTCAGCCATACACGCTAGTGTTATCACTTGCTAGTATGTGTCTGTATATCCAACAGACATTACAAGGAACATGGTTAACTCAAGGGATTCCCTTGTATCAGAGCTGTTTCACATTTAAAAACAGCCAGTTAAGCAATGGTCTGTAGAGACTGTTGTGATGGGCAGCACAAATCAGATTTTTGATGGTTAGCATTGAGATTCATATGAATAAACAAAATGACTTGTTTTTGAGCCTAAATGCTTAAAAACACTATAAAAAGACATCAGTGTGCTTGGAAAGGCTGTGGTTTCAGGGACAGGTGAGAATTCAGTTTATAATGCATCTCTTCTCAATGTGGAAAATGCATGAGGGGTCAAAATGGTATCGCGCACTACAGTACCGTTTTAATCACACCTGTATACACATTTCTCTAGACCAATTTCTGGTATTTGACATTGTTTGCTGAGTTTGCAGAGAAACACTGGTTTATAATTTTATTTGCTTCAGTAGGTCTATTACATTTAGGCAGGCCCGCATTCTTGATTTATCGGTAAACCTATTGAAAAATCAGCTTATTTCATAACCTCAGAAATGAGTGGACTTCATAAACTCCATAAAGGGAAAAAAAGGCCACAGTTCAGATTGCAGGGTGAAAATCAAGCTGATGGTTCATGGAGGCTGGTGATTTGTAAAAAATCACCCTCTCTGTCTCAGGTGCTGCATGAAAAGTTCCTAAGATTAAGGTACCCCACCACTTCTAATTGGCAACCTTGCTCTGCCCCCTGAAAGAAGGAGTCAGTGATTAGCCTACTTGGCATTTCCAAAGCCACCTACAATCCTACAAGAGCTGGAATTGGTCCTCTTGTGCTCTTAGGAACTTGGAATGCATTCTGTGGCCTAGTGTAAAAGGATTGGTGAAGGATCCCCACAGCAAGCGGCGCAAGCGTGTGATTATGATCACGTCTCGCCCCATCCAGCAAAAGCATAAACATTTTCCACAGCGCACGCACACACACAGATGGGCCTCGTGAAATTCCTGTGGCTGAGCTTATTTATCACACCGTGTCATCGCCCGTGTCTAAAGGACAGGTTGACTGTCTGCACTGGCAAAGGAACCTTTAGTTCAGCATGTTGGTTTTGATTGTCTTGGACATTCACAAACATACTTCTGCCCATGAGAAGGTGGTAGTCATGTGGAGAGTGTAATGTTGACTATTGTTTTGGTGAAATATTGTGTATTGTTTTCGAAGCACGACCACAAAGCCCCACACACTAAGGACTGGTTGTTCAAATGGTTTTCTTCGAATTCCTTTCACCACATTGAAGTTGTGCTAACTTGTCTTTCACTTTCTTTTGTTTTGTGTTTTCACTTCGTCCCCTTTCTGCTCGCATCACTACCACCACCACCACCAGTTGCACCCGCGGATTGACACCAGGAACCCCAACGTGAACTTTGGCATGCTGCTGATCGAGTTCTTCGAGCTGTACGGCCGCCACTTCAACTACATGAAGACGGGCATCCGGATAAAGAACGGCGGCGCCTACATGGCCAAGGAGGACATCATGAAAGCCATGACCAACGGCTACCGGCCCTCCATGCTCTGTATTGAGGACCCCCTCCTCCCAGGTAGCCCCTCCTCTGAGCTTGGACCTCTGGGGGGAAGGTACCCCGAGAAGGTGGTGTAGTGTCTGGGATAAAACACTGAATCGAAGAATCTTGTAGCCGGATCAAATTACTTGATTTCAGGCTGACTTTGATCTGGTACGATGCTCCAAATATGTTGCTATGACATTCATGGCAAACATCTGAAGGTGTCTGGAGTAGGTGGTGCAGTGACCCATCCAAGTTAACTCGGTGATGAGCAACTTGTGTTAAAGCACACGGGTAGCTTCTGAATCCAAGTGATTTACCTGTCTAAAAAGGTGTGCAAACTAGGATCAGATGATTGAGTGAATTGGTGGAACAAACGAGTGCACTGCATTAACTCCATAAGGGATAAAATTCCTAATAGAAGAGCCTTGGCTTCTTCCTCCAACCAGAATTAAGCCACCGGGCTCTTCTCTTAGGAGGTTTACAATTTGCTCCTCTGAGAACAGGTGACTAACTCAGGCTGCTTTCTGGGATACCCTCCCTGCTATATTTGTGCTTGCAAACATGAATGGATGCTTTGCTCTTTTGTGGTTAGACTTGACTGGCATCAGGTTTCAGTAGGGTTTTTTTCTGATGTGCTTGCACATCTTCTTGTGTTTTTGAAGACCGTTAAGGACCCTATGTAGTCACTGAACAAAGCACTTAAGTTGCTCCCCCATGGGATGCAGACCAGTTAAAGATGCAGCACTTTATATGGTGAAAAATTGTTTAGGACTTTGATTTGATCTTTCGAGGTGTGATGAAATGTTTTGGAGGAGTTTTTTTCCCGCCTTTACAACTGTCCCCTTAATGCCCCTTGTTTGTGTATTAGACCCTTTATCTTTAGTTTACTCATGCAAGCTTCAGAATTTGTCAACAAATGTAAATGCAAAAAGGAAAGTCAAAGAAGGCAACACTGTGCGTGTTAGATGGAAATGGTTGTTAACGATTATTTTTGGATATGTCCTCATCAGTCTGGAAGTGTTTCCTTATCTCTCAACAAGGGGAAAAAAAACTGTGACCGCCCCTTTAACTACACTCATTAATCTACATCAGGGCAAGGTAGCTAATGTGGAGAGTTTGTCTGGTGTTTGTTTTCCTCAAAAAAAAAAAAGTGACCACAATACTGTCTAGCCATGGATAGTGCTTACCTCCGAGTTAGAAACCTGACGTGTGTGTGTGTGTGTGTCTCTTTCCAAAGGGAATGATGTTGGGAGGAGCTCGTATGGGGCGATGCAGGTGAAGCAGGTGTTTGACTATGCCTACATCGTCCTTGGACACGCTGTATCGCCACTGGCCCGTTCCTACCCGAACAAGGACACTGACAGGTGAGTTTCAGTTTCCCAACCAAGTTTGCATTGCTCTCTCTTTTTTTTTTTTCTGTTCTCGCCCACACACAGGCATGCACACGTACACACACTCGGCACACACAGACTACAGATAAAAAATAGCCTGAGGCTAAACCTGGGGTGATGCATCAAATGTCTGACACTTGTTTTAATTGCACACCATCCCATCTAAATAAGCTGTTCACTGAATGTGTCAATTTCAGTTTATTAGACCACACACTGCGGTATGTCTTAATGTGGAGGAGATCACTTTAATCAAATTTTATCCTCTTTCCACTTTTTGACATCAGTTTAAGTTGCATTTTTACCCCAAAGTCTGCTGTGGCAAATCTGTCTACATGGACATCATTGGGTTAAAATCACCAGACACTGACGGCAGTCTCCATTTCCACCCATATGAAAAATTCACACCTTGAGAGAATTGCAGTGCGATGGCTCCCACACCTCATTTCCTACAGTTTGGACTGACTTTCCCTTTCATTAAACTCTTTCAGTACACTTATCTTACTCAAGTGAGAATTGGGTTTTCAGTATAAAGCCCTCACTCTTTCACAAGCACACATTTGCATGTATACTCTATTGATTTCGCCCTAATACCCCTCCACACCCCTTCGCACCTGCACGTGCGCACACCTCTCTACCCCCCCCCCCTCACCCTTGTCTCCTGTCGTCTTTCCGCAGCACTTTGGGGCGCATCATCAGGGTGACCCAGGAGGTCATCGACTACCGGGAGTGGATCTTCCAGAAGTGGGGGGGCCGTGCGGAGCGAAACACAGGTAGGGTCTCGCCCTCCAGCCCAGCAGTGTCTAACTTCTACTTTTAAGCTTATTGATTTTTATTTTTAAAACAAGGACTCTGGGAGACGACAAGCTCCAAGTGTCTTACAGGTTTTTCCTGCATAGGGAAATTTAGGTCCTTCATGTAAACCTTACAATCGATGCATGCCGACGAGGTAAAATGCAGGCTGCACTTTGTAATAAACTTAGTCAAACACCAACGTAAGTGCTCTGAAAGTTACGCTGCAGGCTAGGTAGTTCGCTATCCTGTGTGTAGTCTACATGTCAGAATTATCATAACACGAAGTGAATGGAATATTAAATATCCAATGTATGTTATGCAACAACCTGAAGCAGATGCTGCCTTACGAAAGACCAAATGCAGTGACTATGTGAACATTACAGCTGAGAAAAAAGCGGTTATGCTGCCCAGTCAAACATGTTATAGGTATAGTAGTGGTGATGTTTTTTTATGTGCTTTCTCAATAGGAAAAAGCAAGAGATTTGGTTACAAGACAGAAGAGGTGTTTTAAAAGTCGATTTCCAGTCTAAACTTAGGTTTGACAAAATATGTAGCTACTGCCTTTTGACTTTGTAGGGCAGGACAGGTGAAATGCAGTACACTTGGCTTATTAATTCATTTGACTGGCTTTAATGCCAAGTGGAGAAGAATAGTAAATTACCCATGCCTGGGAGTAGTTTTATTTATTTATTTGCAGTGAATTACATTGCTGTGTTATTTTTTTATCCCATGTGACTTAATGCCGATCTCCTGTGGTAATGCAGCTTGATCCTCACTTCTAAAAGTGTCCAAGTGTTGGCTCGGTCGGAATAAGCGCATAGACATGGAAGTTAGCAGTGGTGGAGAGGATCAGTGGAGGATTAGGGCAGCAAGAGTGGAGTTGGTTTCCTTGAGGTAATTAGACACAGGTCTCTGCAGGGACACCGCCAACTTGTAGCATTACAACTTAATGCCCTCGCTGGAAAGATCTCACAGGTGGAACTATAGGAACCCCTTTTTTATTATTTTTGCATTTTTAGCTTTTCATTTTTGATCTTCTCTAAATGCAGTGCCTACTTTTGTAAATGACTAGCTACAGTGTTTCATAGTGTTTATATCAGGCCATTTGTTAGGCCCTCTATATTTGCAGCAGTTATTTGTAATGTTTCAATTCCTGGAGGAGGGGCATTTATTATGAAATGTAGGCTGGCCAATACTTCAGCATATTACAATACATCATTTTCAACCCTGTTGGCTGTGCCTCTTAAAGGTAAAGTGTCCAACTGTGGAAGCAGTGTTGCCGCGGAGCATCATGATGGGTTTCTGATATTCTGATTTGATGATCACATAAAGTTGTATACTAATGATGAAAGTTGCCCCTATGAAAATGTGTAGCCTAATATCGATAGAAAAAGTTCCAAAAACGCCATATGTTTTTAACGTTGCCTGGCAACATTGCTCATAAAGTTGCCCTGTGCCCCATAGCCTTTAAAGCCTCTTGTTGTGGGACACTAACCCCACATACATCTGCCCTGCTCTGTCACAATCTGGCTCCCCTTTGGTGTATTGTCCAAGTGTAGTGGATGGTAATGGGATACAGTACATGTAGTGTTATAAATTCTGCTGAATTGGAGGGCAACACTATGATTATGTATGTATGAGTATTTTGCATGTATTATCAAAGTGTTAGAACAGCAGATTGATGATGGTACATGAGGTATTTACGGGAGCAGCTACGATCCTGGGTGCCACCTTGGCCTCACACTGAGGAGCCGTGAGGCTTGGGGAGAAGCCCTATTCCGACCTTCTAATCGCAGAGAATGGGCATGTTAACCTCCATAAGACAAAAAACAAGGCAAACACCCTTGTAGACAAAAAGTGTTCATAGTCAGCGGGTTGATTTAGTGGTGTATGTGCATATGGGTGCTCCCATAAGTACTCACCCACACACACACACACACACACACACACACACACACACACAGTCTGACTGAAAGTGACATGAGTTGACCGGCCAGAAAGACCTTCCTCCCGGCAGCAGCAGTGCCATTCAAACCCCGTGGCTCCTCATTTGTCCAGCCCCCCTCCCGTGTGAATGATGGCATTATTAACGGCTAGCGTTAGCACTTGTAATAAGGAGGGTGACCTTTGTGCATGAGGCTGGGTTGGGGTGGGGGGGGGTATCTGTAAAACATATTAGATGTGAACATTTTGCTGAACCACAGAGCCTTACGGCTAGCTAGTGAGGTGTGTGTGTGTGTGTGTGTGTGTGTAGATGTAGAAGGAGCTTCTCTGTGTTTGGGCCTGTGAAATCTATATTTTAAACAAAACTGCGTAGATCTGAAGAGGTGGCATTCCAAGTGAGTGTGGGAATTTCAAAAATATAGCGAGTATTGGGATGTGTGCCATGGCCACAGCTTGGTGCCGAATTGGCTGCAAATGGCACTGGGCACACGAAAAATTGAGAAAGCTGTCAACAGTCTCGTGGACATGTTAACAAATTATGCCGTTTTTTGCAGATTAAAAAGATTTCTGCCCAGTGGCTCGAGCTCTACTTAAGTTGCTTGGCTTTCCTGTCTTATTTCTAGCTACAGGACGAGGAGCGATGTTGTGCCTCAATTGTTGTGTCTGGGGTTGTGTAAGACAACGGTGTACTCCTGTGCATACTTCACAGGGCTTTGCAGCTGCGGCTGTAGGCTCCGTTTTTGGCAGGCGAGCCCGAAGCTCTCGCTGTTCCATTTGTCTGGTGTTCAAAACCGTGGCATTACAGTTAGTTCAACCTCAGGCGGCGTTGGGTTTTTTTTGTTTTTTTGCACTTGTGAGAAAACAAATTGTCATCTTGTGTGATAAATTGTGCAGGTGTTTAGCCCAAGTGCTTCCATTTGACATGTGTAGAGTTCTTGACAACTGTTGTACAGGTCTTTTGAGTGCAATGAATGCCAATATATTGGAAAGGTAGTAATTTACATATGATTTGATCTTCAGTCCTCTCTGTTGGTATGAATGCTACACCTGTCATGGTATTTCATGGTGCATAAAAAGCTCTTTATAGTCTGGTTGCTAACATTTATAAAGAACACATTCCTTATATTTTCTCTCTCTGAAGTGACAAAGTGCTAGTGTGTTGAGTGTGTTAGTTTAGTTTCAACACGTGTTGATATTGAAAGTGTTTTAATTATAACTGTAGATATGTTTCCTTATGAAGTAAAGCCGTGACTTGTTGTCTTTAGCTCTTTGTTTCCCTCTTCCTCTACTAACCAGAATTCTTAGGGCTTTCCAAGTCTAGTGTAGGTCTTCCAAAACAGGAAGATGTATTATATGTACTCTTCTAGATATATTGAGCCACAGAACTTTGCAGTAGTTGTCAGCCTGGTTTATTTTGGTTGCTTTGACCTGGCGTGGAGGAAATAATCTGTGGAATTGGCACTCGGGCAGAGTGAGGAGCCTTATCTGCTGCGTGATGCATCTTTCTCAACAGTTTTGCAAATGCAATTTCCGGATCAGTCCGTTAGCACTAACTCCTGCAAGCCTGTCGGGAGTTTGTATACACTGTTGGGGATCTGTTCCAAAAAATCACAGCTATAATCATACTTGTAGACAAGAAATTAATCAGAAATATGTCACGCATGACTTCATATCTCATAAGATTTGCAAGAGATATGAGAAGTAAATTAGTTACTGTCATTTTCTTGCTTATTACGAAGACCAGAAAGATCCATTAAGAGCCTAGATATTTACCTTTTAGCAAACAGGCCAGAAATGTCTTCAGTCACTTCAGCAGTCACAATTTTGCCCATAGTTGTCAGTGTGTCTGGACTATTTGTTAATGCATACGTTGCAAATAAAAACCTTGAACTAATGGTTGAAACAAATGTGTGCACTTGAAAGTTGTCAGAACTTGAATTCTTGTCTTCAGTTTTCACAAGTTTCATTACTGTTGGATTGAGGCATTGATTTGGTAGGATATAACAATCAAGGAGGTAGTCGATAAGGTTTTTTTTTTTTTGTAGAAAAGAGCCCTATGGAGTGTTTGATCTGGAGGCTGTGTGTGAGTGTGTTTGTCTGACTCTAACCTTATCCCCCCTGCCCTATGTTCTCAGGCCTTCTGCACAAGGAGCCTGTGGAGGTGGTGGACTCGGGCTCCCTGTTGGGGGTGTCTGTGGAGGATCAGCAGCAGCGTGACTCGGTGTCCCCCCACAGCGCCGACTCCCCCATGTCCCTCTCCAGCCCCCAGCAGCACTCTTCAGCCTCCTCCGCCTCCTCGCTCTCCGGCAGTGACATAGTAAGACACACACACACACACACACACCCTCAGTTTAATACATATAGTCAGTGACAAGGTACATGAGTAATTTCAAATGAACAGATAACTTGCCCTAAGTAGACATTGACATAATGATGACTGAAGATCATAATACTCATAAAGTTTTGGGTTGCAGCAGGACAAGACGGGCTTTCGAGTTTGTATGTGCAGTTAGTTTAAGGGCTCGCTATTTGGGCATTTCACCATGTGTGTTTTAGAATACAGCTGGCAGAAAAAAAACTAAATTGAATATTTTTCCTAAATAAGGCAAATACTGCATTTTTTTACAATCCAATTTGATGGTCAAGCTTTAGCTCAGTATTCCCAATTTCGCTGTAAGATGAGCTACTTCAGATTGGTGACCCTCACTGTCAAAGAGAATGTCATGAAAATAAACTTAGATGTAGCTCATGATGAGGTCATGAGGACAGAAATGTAACCTGCACATTTAATTTAAACTCCATTTTAATTTGATTTTAATTAATGGATTGATTTATTGTTTAGACTAAATGAACATTAGCTATTTACTCTTAAAAACAATATCTAAAGTAGCTGGACCTCTGTTTCACAATAGATGGGAGCAACGGACAGGAAAGGTAATCGCCCAACTCCATTCTAACCCCCCCCCCTTCCATCTTTCCCAGGATTCGGACTCCACGCCTTGTGTGGCACCGCCGCTGCCCCACTACCCGCTCCAGACACTGGCACTGGGTGCCCTCCCCCCTGGTCTCCAGATGGGCACAGGCAAACCCAACCTCAGCACAGCACTGGCCATGCCCCCTGTCTCACAGGTAACCCTGCCCACAACATGGCACTGCACCGTCAAACAGCTGGGATTTGTAGTTCTTCTCGGTCTGCTGAGATTTGTAGTTCTCAGTCTGCGGGCGTTTGTAGTGTCTTTCTATCCATTTACCCCTTGTGTCACTGTGAAGAGGTTGTGCCCAGTCAGAGGCATGGAAAGGAGGATTGAGCCTTAAAATACTTTTCAATCGGACACACCTCTGAAATTTGTGAACAAATGGCAGCTTTGGTATTCTCCAACCATCTAGACAGAAATCTGTATACGTACTGATGACACAAATGATTAAATAACATCCTTTCTCTTTCATGAAACCTAGTGAAAGTACTGACCGAGGTGACGATAAATGATTTGCAGGATTTGGCTTAGACGCCCCATGGCAACTAAATTTATCGTTTCCATGTAATATTTATGGATTGGTTGTCAATTGGCAATTTCAGTTGGTGATATAATGGTAATTTTCTCCCCTTTGTGCATTATTCAGCGTGTTATTGAGCACCACCTTCGTCCAGTTTCTCCCAAAGTTGATACTTGCTTCACAGATACATGCGCCTTTCTGCCATTTTGCTTTTCAGATAACATGTTGCATTAAAGCTGTAGAGTTTTCTCAACCCAACATTAGTGTCTGGAATATGCAGATTTTATACAAGTATGCAAATTGGTAAACACAAATTATAAATAAATGTCAAACATAAATTTAGTGTAGCTGACTATCGAACTTCAAGGACAAATGAATGCTTTCCTTGAGAAAAGCTTGGCTCACCAACAGCAAAATGAAATGGCAAAACGTTTTTTTTGGTCTCATCTGGAAAGAGTCAAACTTTAGTTATTTTCTCTGGCGCTGTTTTGGTTAGCTGTGTGTAACATTAGTATCTTCTCTTCTGTCCATCTGCAAACCTATTCTCTTTTCCCTCTTGCTCGCTCTCCTTTCTCCTCTTTCTTCTCTCTCTCTCCCTTACTCTCCCCCCCTCTGTGGCTGGCTCAGGGGCAAATGTCCATGCAGGGCGGTCTTCCTCTCCACGCCTTGCCGGGCAGACAGGTGTGTATGGCAGACGGAGCACCCCCTCCACCACCCCCATTCCTCCACATGCCTCCCCCAGCCGTCCCCCCCGCCCCCCCCAGCCCACTGCCCAGTCCCCACCTTCACCACAAGGTATGCGCTTGCACACACACACACTCGCACACGTGTGTACACACACACTTGCACACTCCCTGACACACACACACACACACTTATACATTAACAGCATGCATCCCTTTTTTTGTTGTAGATTGTGTACTCTCCTCCACAGAGTGCTGTATGTGCACGTGATAAGCACCTCCTTTGTCATGCTCCATATGTTTCATCAATTTTAATAGAGTTGCCTTTTGTTCTTCCTGTTCAAGGACAGCATTTTTGTTATGATTCTGTTTAATTGTTCGAATCAAACCTCATAATTACTTCTGGCCTATTTTTTGTTTGCGGGAGGTTATCCCCCCCCCCTTCCCCCCCAGCTATAATTTGAGATCTTTTGCTTGTGCACTTTCTGCGACATAGATTGCTTGCCATTTTCTATTTGGTCAATTCCTTGTCAAATGATTTTGGTTCACGCATGCTTGATTTCATTTTTTGCCTCTTTTAGTAGTTTATTTACATGGATTCAGCTAATGCATGAGGACTGACTATTTCACTAAAAAAAAAAAAATGTTCTTTCCCTTTCTTTCTCTCCATCTTTCTTTTATTTCTCTCCTTTCTTTCTCTCTTTCTTTTTCTTTCCCTTTCTTTCTTTCTTTTTTCTTTCTTTCTCTATCTCTCTGTCTCTCAGAACGGGCCCAAGTTCCCGCTGAAGGGCTTCCACAACCCGGCCGTGGCCCACAGCCCCGTGCTTGCCAACCGCAACGGGCACGGGCACGTGCAGTACAACCGCAACACCTGGCGTCGCCGCAAGAGGGAGAATTTGCCCGCCAGTGTCAGCAGATAGGAGCACCCCAAATGGCCACTACCCCCACATCCCACACGCCCCCACCCTCTCCCAAATACCCTCCAGTTACCCCCCTCATGCCCCATCCAGCTTTCACACCGTCCCAACACACTCCTCTCCTCCCCCAATGCTGGTCTGTCCTTTTTTTAAAAAGGCTATAGCTACACTGGCACAAAGGGAAAAATGACAGACAAACTCGCCGACGCCCCCTGCTGCCAGTTCTGGAGAAGCACCTCTCCACCCCTCCCCAACCTGGGACAGTGCCAGCGGAGATACACGGACAACCAGTAAAGCCCTGGGCACGAGTGAACAAGGCTCTCGCAGCCCACCTTGATGTGCGTCTTCCACTGTGTGTATGTGTGTGCGCGTGTGTGTGCGCGCATGCATGGGTGTGTGTGCGCGCGCACCCGCGCCTGGGCATGGACACACTGCTGTGTCAGTTCCCCCCCCCTCCCCTTTCTGGTCAGCAGAGGTGAGTGTGTGGCGGTGATGGTGGTGCTATCTCTCAGTCTGCCACTGAATCTGTGTGGTTTTTCTTTTTTTATATATTTTCTTTTCTTTTCCCTCCACTTGGTCAAACGGTCCGGCTTAAAAGAAGCAGGAAAGGTGTGTCTAAAAAAAAATAATAAAAAAATGAACCCCAAACAAAAAAAAAAGACAAAATAGAGGAAAAAAAAACGGACAAAAAAAGGATAAAAAGGAAAAAAATGGCCTCCCCCCTCGCTGTGGATTGTAACTTCCACAACATCAGTCTCTGATGCCTTGTTCACTGTAAAGATTCCTTTTACTCTTTTCTTTCACTTCATTTTTTTTTTAAATGTTCTGTTAAGCAGTCATTGCCTTTTGCATTCTCTCTCTTTTTTTCGCGCTTTTCTTTTTCACTCGTGTTGCTTGGCCCTAAAGGGACACCATCCACAGGTGGGAGGAGCCAAAATTCAGTGGATTTTAAGTGATTTGTCACGTTGATGGCTGATGCAGTTAAAAGGGAAGGAAAGGGATGTAATTTTGCCTGAACGACAGCCACTTTGTGTGTTTGTGCATATGTATGTATGTACGTGTGTGTTTGTGCGTATGTACGTTTGTGTGTGTATGTGTGTGTGTAAGCTTGTGTGACACTGTTTAAGAACTCTGCAGCCAAGCTGCCTTTAGGCATGTCAAGTTTTGACTGTCCATCATACACGAGGAACAAGTGGTTTCTTATTTGTGCAATAACTTTTTGTTTCGTTTTCTTTTGTTTGTTTTTCTTTACAAACATGTTTATTTAATTTTCTTTGTTTTTTGTCATCTTTTAAAAGATTTTTAATTTTCATTATTTTTGTAGTGTTTTTAATTTTGTTCAGAAAGTTTACAGATCCCGCCATAAAAAGATGGAGGGATCCATTTTGCTTGAAGTTTGTTTTTGTTTGTTTTTTTTGTTTGTTTTGTTTTTATTTTAATCTCTGAGCTGTAGCTGTATATTTTTTACGTGCGAACATGTGTATGGTAGGCTTGCGTGTGAGGTAGGGTATGTGATGGACACAGTGTCTGACATCCCACTCGCTCCCGCCTTTGCCCCCACCGCCCCCTCTCCCCCTTTCTGGACACAAACCCTGAGCAGACCATGGAGTTGGAACTGAGGAAGAGGATGGGCTGCACTAGAGGGGAGGAAGATGAGTTGGTGAACTTGAGGTAACGGAAGGGCCGGGGGGGGGGATTTGTAAGCCAAAGCCTTGCTTCTCTCTCTCTGTAGTTAGGCTGTTCTCTTTCCATAGATTTGAGGGTAGACTCCCTCTAGCTGCAGTCCACCGCATACTTCCTCCAGGTGTCCCCATCCTCAAGATGTCTGTCCGTGTGTGCATGTGTGCGTGCGTGTGTGTGTGTGTCGGTGATTTTGCAGGCTTATGTCCATTAGACGTGAGTGTTATGCACAAGATGGTTCTGATGGTATTAATTAGCCCTGCTCCAAGCGTGTCAGCTCTTCATTCACTCAACCCTCATCGCCCCTGATGGCGAAGAAGTAGTTGTCTCCCCGCTTAGGATGTCTGATTGAACTTGGTTCATGTGTCAGTATTTGTGTCGACATAAGTGCATATTTTTGCATGTTTATTTTGGTTGGGTTTTTTTCTGTATTTTTGTTTTTGACATGGGAGAGGATGAGGGAGAGGGACTTGTGAAGACTGAAGACAGTTTGAGATCAGTGCAGCTTTTTAATGCTAAGTGCCACCTTGACAAATCGGTTTAAAAAAAAAAAAAAACAGGCCTTGAGGAGAAAGGGAAAAATTATTTTGATTCCTTTCTGGAATCTTTCATGTTGTGCATTTAATTGCCAGGTACTTCTTTTTTGATGTATGCATCACGTCTGTGCATTTCTTTTTATAACTGTTTATTTTTTCATTGTTGTCTCCTGTATTGTGTTGTTTCCGTGGGGTACATGCCACGCATTGGTGTTGCCGTTGCTTGGAAACGCTACAGGCATGCAGGTCACAGTTACTATGCAAGTGGATTATTTTGGGGTTTTGTGTTTTAAAAATCATTTTGAAGTGTCTCCCCTCTGAAACCTCCATATGTGTATGTATGTGTGTGCTGGGAAAGCAGAGGAAAGGACACCGTGACTAAGAGCAGGCGGACAACACGGAATCGAGTCGAGCGCCTGCCAATGGTGGCACTTCTTTTTTTGTTTTTGTTTTTTTGTAGAATGGACACTTGGATGGCAGGTGCATCAGAACTCTGTATGCAAGTTACTGTTTTTATTTTCCCCTTCCTTCCTCCCCTCCCCTCACACACCTTTACTGGACCTTGTTATGTCAATCCAGTGGACTTCTTGGCAGAACTGTCCCTGCTGAGGCTGTATCTATGGCACCCATTGGAGGAAAAAAAAAAAAAGGGAAGACGGACGTAGAAAAACGACAAAAAAAAATGCAAAGGACTTGGACTGGCACCTGCTCTCTGTGTACTGAATGACTTCGGCCTCGCGCCAAACTTGATGTGTGACGTGCTCCATTTTTTTTGTCTTTTCAGAAAGTTACCACTCACTTGACATCATAGACAGTATTACAATTTCTGTGTGAGCTACAGGAATGTTTGTGTAACTCTCCCCCCCCCACCCCCACCCACTTGCCTGCCCGTCAATGCAATATGACAAAAATGTAACACTTCAAAAATGGCAGTTAGCTGCTTTTAGATAGAACCAGCATCTCTTTTTGTCAAGGGGAGGCCAGGAGTCGAGTACAAGAGACAGCAGGCGGTACCACACTTGGTGTCTGGGGTGAGCTCCCTTAACATGGCACTGCGACCTTCCTTTTCTTGAATGGAACTTCATAATAGGAGGTTTAAAAGTGGTGCTTTTTGCATCACTTTGGTTTTAAAAGTAAAAAACAAAATGGGTCGCCATAATACTGCTAGATACAATGTGACACTCCCCCATTGCGTATCCAATGAGGGAATTTTAAATGTAAAGTTATTTTTTTTGTCTCTTCAAAAAGTCACGGTGGCCAAAAGCACTCAATCCCAAAGTAATCCTTAAACCCCAAACCACGCCCCCCCACCCCACCCCCATATCCTACCCCCTCTTAGATTCCTGAAATATGGCCACCCCTGCAAGAGGTCAGAGGAACTTTTTTTTTTTTCCCTTCGATATTTTTATGTACATTTTTTTTTCTATTTTATTTTTTAATAAACGTCTTAAAACCAACCAAACATGCCTGTTTTAATATTTTAAATGATTCTAGCACTTGACAAATGTAAGTAATTTTTATGCGTTTCATTTTAGCCTTTAGATTTAAAACCTTCGTACAGCCTGAACATACATCCATGTAACTAATTACCTTTTTACCAAAAATAAAATAAAAATAGGGGCAACAATGTCAACACTTATAAGGTAGCTGCTTCAATATCCACTAGAGGGCGATAACAACCTGTCTTCATTCTTGCACACACAGGCCACCAGTGCCTGTTCCGACACTGTTGTGGTAAGGGGAACCGGTCTTCACTCTGTGAAACTAAAAAAAAAAGCCAGATCTCCCTTCCTTATCCACAGCCAGTGTCTACGTAACAGATGGTCAGATGCCAGCCCAACGTATTAAGGGTGAGAAGACTCGGGTCACAGATTGAATCACACTTAAGATGAAAAATGTCATCTCCAGTGTGATATACAATGATGTATATGTAAGATGTATGTGATGGTGTATATGAAATACCAATAAGACGGTGTATATAAAATACCAATAAGACAATCAGCAGGTGTGCATCTAAAAAAGAAATTGCAAAAAGGCTACATGGCAGAAACTCTCTTAATCTTAACAGGAAAAAATGGTCAGCAAAAACACCTCTCCTGTAATACAGCTGCTTTTGTGTGGTAAATCACTGCTCCCCCCCCTAACGACTTTTGTTCTATTAGCTGCCTGCTGTGTCTCCTCGCTGCCGTGCAACAGCGGCACCTTAGATCAAAGACCGCAAACATTTACACAGATGCATCATTATGGAGGGAGAGAGACAGGAAGCAGGTCTAGGATGGACTAAAACAACAGCAAATAAGGAGGAGAACAAAAGGGCAGGATAGAAAGAGAAAGGGAAAGGAAGATAATGTGGTTGGTGGTTGAAGAGGGAGAGAGAGTGACAGTGTTTGTGTAGAGTTGGAGAAAGAGGGTGTGTGTGTAGAGTTGAAGTGTGTGTGGGGCTGCCTGCTTGGCACAAGGCAAGATTCAGAAAAGGGGGGGGGGTGGGCTCCACTGAGATGTGAAAGTGTGTTTGTTCATGTTCAGGCCATGTGGAAGAGAGAGAGAGGTGGAGTAGCGGGGTGGGGGCATTAAGATAGAAAGAGGATTGGTGTGGGAAGACTGAGATACCAGGAGATGGATTTACAGAAGATTAGGTGTGTGGGGGATAACCAACAGAGGGGGGGGGGTGCAAACCTTGTGATGAAACAGAAGGGAAGAGGACACAGGTGGGGGTGCAGAAGGGGTTCCATGAAAAACAGAGCGGGATGGAAAAGCCAAAACACTGTGGGGGGGCAAGATAAGAGAGGAAAGGCTCAAGATTCAAAAAGATGAAGCATCGAGTATATGGTTTGTGTGTGACAGAGAGGGAGGGAGGGAGGGAGAGAGAGTGTGTGGTGTGCTTGTGTGTGTGAGAGAGTGTGTGTATGGTATGTTTGTGTGAGTGTATGGTCTGTGTGTGACAGGAAGTGTATGTATGGTGTGAGAGAGAGGGGGAGACAGTATGTGTGGTATGTCTGTAAGTGGGGTGTGAGTGAGAGTGTATGTGTTTGAGTGTGGCGGGGGGAGGCTATAGGGAATGTGAGAGGGCTTTCTCCTGCCTGGCAGTACAGGACTGATATATAGGTGTGCATAGGACAAGATGGGCAGAGAGAGGATGTGACAAGGTGCAAGTAAACTCAAGGAGGTGCAAGAATGGTGGCAGACAAGATGCGCACACACACACACAGGGTGTTATCAAAGAGATGGTCTGTGTATGTGCCCATGTGTATGTGCCTGTCTCACACACACACATACACAAAGAGATAATGTGGGTGGCAGTAGGTTGCCATCAGAAAGGTGTGTTTGTGTTTGTGTGTGGGGGGGGGGGGGCTTCAGAGAGTAGACACACAGAAACCTTGGTCCAAAAAAGCTCCGGCATCAAAGTGTGCCCCCCAGAATTGCAGGAGCCGCTGCAGGTAATGATCTCTCCTGAGGATCTGTGTGAGGCGGAGCGCAGGCACCAACCTCCTCTTCCCCTCACCTTGGGGCACAGGGTTAAGACCAAAAGCACAGGGAACATGGCTGTTTTCCCTTTCCTCTCATTTGCACCATCTTCTCTCCCTTCTCTTTCTCTCTCTTTCTCACCTGTTGGGGTTAGATTTTGTTACTCTCTATCCAGGGAAGACCACTGTCACTGTGGCACAGTTGCTGTGGTGATGGCGCCTGGTGGAAGAATATTTATATTATTTTGATAACAATGGCCTGACTTAACTCTGTATTGTGTGTCTTGATGTATATCAAGTTCTGTGACCACTACTGTTTTAGTTCAGGCTTCCACCTTTTGTCTTTGTTTTTTAAAGGCATTCAGAGACTGCACTTTGACAAACAACAGCCCCACTGTTATCTTAATGTCGGCTAATGAAAGATAGATCTACTAAAACATTCAGACATCAAAAATACACTTGCCACCCTGTGTTCTTGAGGGGTCAGAAAACACAGAATATGATTTGTTTACAAAATCCTTTACCACAGATCCACTTGTCGTCCACCTTGACCTACCGCTGACCCTCGCGCGATGCTGATCCTGAGGCCACTACTGGCGGGATTTGGTGTTAACTGGAGCAGTATTCATAACGGACTTATCCGCAAGCAAGCTGCGTGTTGCAGGGAGAGCAGTAGAGCCTATATTTTGTTACAGAAATAACGTAGTTTCCTCTTGTAAGCGTCATCCTCTTCGTTTTTATTCAGGAGAACAGAGTGGACTGGCCTGTGTATGAGAGGATCAATCAGCCTCTTGCTGCTCGCGCTGTAGAATGACAGCCACAACGCGGCTTGTTTAGCTTACTTTTATGTAGCATAGACTACGACGACACCCGGTAGTTCCTGCTCAAAAAATAAACCAATTAATAAAAAAATTAAAAAGGCGATAGCACGCATGCCGTCATTCTGTCTAGTTAGGGCGGCGCTGCTGCTGAAACCTCAGACAGCATATTGAACATTGCTGGAAATGTTCCCTCGGAGAGCAGTAATTAAATGCTTGATTATGTCTGCCGCCGAACAACGCATAATTACCTTGCGCATCACTCGTTATGCTCACACGTTCAATTAAAGCGATGATTATATTGATTGAGGGTACTGCATTCTGGGTACACTCTGTGTCTATTTAGGCTTGTCCCTCCTAACCCCAGCAACCATCTATAGGATTACATGTTATGTTTAACATTACATTTTAATTTGTAGGCCTTTTCATTTTAGCCTATTTACGTTGCCTGCTTGCGTAAGATTTACACTAGGGTAAATAATACATCATCATTTGCGAGAAGCAGGTGGAAAGCGGGAAGCAACGGCAGGTGACAATTGGCTTGCATCCTCCACAAATATGTGACCACCTGATGTCGGTGATTCAGAGGGTTGTCCACGCATTTGTAAACAAAGGCTCTCAAGGTCTTGACGTGTGGGAGCTTGTGGTATGTGGTTGTGGTTTATCTTTGAGTAAAACAAACAAACATAAAGGAATTCTTGTCTAATTAAAACCCTTCACTGAAGAAAAAAAGAGGTGTCTTGAACAATGCACACGCCAGAAACAGGGAGTGAAAGAGTACCCAATTAATTTGCCCTCTCGCTTTTCCTCTCCATTGAAAATGTGACAATGTCTGAGACAAACGTGTAGCCTACCTCAATGGAACTCTCCCCCCACCCCCCTTTCCCCGGTCCTCTTAAGGAGCTTCGACAGACTTCGCTTGTTACCATGGAGCTGCAGCATCTACTGCTTGCTTGGGCCTCTCTCGAAAGGCTTCTTGTTAACATTTAAAATTGCTGTTGTTTTAACGTCGAGAACATGCAGCACACTCATTATGTCCATCTACAAAGCCCTGAGAACGTTATGATTCCATCCGGCAATTACTTCTCCCCCACCCCTCACCTATGGCTTCTCAGCGTCTATGGATTCCAGACTGTAGATTTAATGTGGGACAAGGTAACACTGTGGTCCTTGCACAGTGAGACATTTTGTTAATGGCTTTCCTTTTGGCAAGGGCATTCTGGGTGTAAGGTTCTGGATGTGGTCTTGACAAGGTCCATGCTGACCCAGACCCACGCCTCTGCAGGAGGCTTCCCATCCAACACCGAGGTCTCTTGCCATATTGTGCTGCTGCTGGGATTGTTGCTATTTTTGTATGAGTGTGTGTTAAAAAATAGATCTTGGTGATGCATGAGCTTCTCACTGGAGCCTGGTGACATTAGCAAAGGGTGCTGGAATGTGTGAGGAACTCCCCGTTTTTTAACCATGTTCCCATTCTGTCAAAGCAGATGGCCCCCACCACCACCACCACCGCCGCCGCCCCTGCTACCAACCAACCAACCACCCATCAGGCCTTTGGTGAAGCAGGTGTTCTGTCCACATCTTCAGCTGCTGGAGACAGAATTCTCACTGGAGACTAGACTTCCACAGGCACTCTGTGTCCTGAATAAAAAAACCCAGGTGTGTAAATTCATCAAGGGGCTGGGGGGGGCAACTACTCCTCATTTTCTGTTCGGAGCACTACCAACGTTTTCTACCAGGCACTCTACCTTCATTCTCCTCCTCCTGCTTCTTTTCCTCCTTTCATGTCTTTAGTGCCATCCACCCCCACTTCCAGTTCCTTCCTCCCTCAAACTCTCTCTCTCTGTCTCTGCCTCTCTCTCTCTCCTCTGCCTCTGTCTGTCGCTCTCTCTTTTTCTATCTCATACACACACACACATATTTCCATATTTCCTCTCTTTCTCATCTTTCCTCCCACTCACTGTCACACTCTCCCTTTTCATATACTCAAAAACAAGCCCTACCCCACGCACTCCAGGGCTTTCCTTGTGGGTGCCTCTCCTCTCCTCTCTTCTCCCACCTCCCACCTCCCACTCCCGTCTCCCCTCATCCCTCCCTTCTACCTCTCGTTCTTCTTCTCTGGCTGCTCTAATGATGGCCTGAAGCCTGTTGGGCTCCAGGCTTGCTGGCCTGTGACTGCTGAGTGGAGCTGTGAGAGGGAGCGCTGTCAAGAAGGGAGAGAAGAAGCTGAGGGCCAGCGGTCTCACTCCAACGCCTGTTCCACCAGCTCCTCAAATTAAGACAGGGAAGGGGATAGGATAGTCTGTTACCCCCCCCCTCTTATTTTTTCCACCCTTTTCATAAGGAGGTGTGTGTGTGTGGGGGGGGATTGCTGTACATGCTGCCTCCTCTCAGCAGTGGTAGCAGTTTATCCCTGCAGATCTCTCCAGAGCCATAGTTTAGATGCAGTAATTTGGTTTCCTGCGGAAAAGTGGAGGGATAGCCAAGTACCCTCCCACGATAGGGGGATTCCCTGACAATTGTCTCTCTGTCTGTCTGCAGGAAGGCTCTTTTTAATATCATCTTGAACTTTATATCATCTGAGCCAAGATTAATCATGGTGTAAGTGTACCTCTTTAAGTCATGGTTTGTATAATCAATGAGAAGGTCTGTAATTAGTGGGCAGGAGGGTAGCTCCAGGGGGTCTGATTGGGTTAAACAGTTGGATGAAAATTAACACCTTCCTCTTGGCTGTAGAAAGAGCAGACATTATTCCATCATCTTTCATTTCTTAGTTGGACTGCTAAATGAGGAACTCACTTGAGGTGTAAGTGAAACATGAGATGTTAGCTTCAGGTGCTATTGACAAAAAAAAAAACATCCAGAAGATGACATAGCTTTTTGATGGTAACTATGTGTGTCATGGGACATGTTGCCAAAAATGAAACTGCTACATTTATTGATTTCAATTATTTCTCATGTTCATGTCACAGGATGTGATGGATGATTCAGCATGAAAAAAAATAATGATTTTAACAGAGTACCGCTTAGAGATGATGCCGTTTCAGGAACCTAACCTTGAGGGATATTACAGCCAATTACTGGCACTCATTACCAGTAACAGATAAAGAAAAAGCTCTTGAATGGAACAACCCCTTGAGTTGGACAACCCACAGCTATTCAAGGCAAAACAAGTAAGTTTTCCATGGCAAAAAAAAAACTAAATCATTTTTTAGAATTGCAAATACAAAACAGTTTTGTTATGAAGACGTTCATTTTCCTGTGTTGCATGGCTATAATTGCTCATAAGACCCTGAATCATCTTTACATGTTTTCGAGCTGTGTTCAATGTGATGAAGACAATAAATGCTGCCTGAAACAATATTAAGATGCAACAAATGTGCCGGTAACCGAGCGGAAATGCCTGTCTTTTGTTCCGTACCTCAATTTTCACCACTGCATCAGGCTCAGAAATCATTTATATTGACCTTATTCTGACATGCCCATTTTCAAAATTACTTGTCTTCCGCATTTGTCTTCAAAAGTCCAGCCCGACAACAAAAGCTGCTTATGGTACCTTCCATTCCTTTGTGATTTGCATCAAGGAGCTCCCTGACTGCATATCGCTAATGAAAACACTAGACCATTCCACAGGGCAGACTCTGTTTTGTAGACGACTCCAAAGCCAAGTGCTTTCATTTGGACCGAGGCATATCTTGTGAGTATTAAGTAAACAACTTATGTACCGGAGTCATGTTTGAGGCAAGACTTCAATTAGAGAAAGCACAGCAATGGGTAATATGATTTAACCACTCTCAGTTGTGGAAGCAAGGGAAGAAACTCCGTCATGAGCTAATCTCAGGAAAAAGTCCGGGGAAGAAAACAAATAATGAAAAACACACTATCACACAAACAAACTTGTTGGCCAGTGAGTTTGTGGTCTTTATCTGACAGTGCTGAAACAGGCTGCCGGCCGACACAGCACAAAGGTTGCTGAAAAACAACAACGAAATAGCAAAGAGGGCAGAGATCTATTTAATCCCTGGCCTCTCTGCACCAGTGGAGCAACACAGATTTCCTCTGTTTCTCTGTGTCACAACGAGGTGCGTGCGTGTGTGTGTGTGAGTGAGTGTGAGAAAGATAAAAGAGTCTTAGTCTTTGTGTATGAGGAAGAGATTGTGTGTGTGTGTGTGTGTGTGTGAGAGAGAGAGAGATAGGGAGTCTTAATCTTTGTGTGTGAGGAAGAGATTCTGTGTGTGTGTGTGTGAGAACAAGAGACAGACATAGACAGAAAAAGTGTGTGGTGTGTGTGTGCGCACTTGCATCTGTGCATTTGTGGTTGGTGGAAAGCGCTCGAGAAATTTCCCAGTAGGAGTCTATTTTTGGTTCCCACCACCCCCACTACAGGGGCAGCGTACAGTATGTAAATGCATTCGGAGCTGCGAGGTGTCAGTGTGCCGAGGTGCTGTCTGCAACCCTGTAAAAGTCACTGCGGGAGGAAGATGAGAGGAGGAGGAGGAGGAGAAGGAGGAGGAGGAGGAGGAGGTGGAGGTGGAGGGGGAGGGGGAGGAAGAGGAGTAGTGGCGTAACACTAATGGAGGAGGAAAGAAGGTGCTAAGGGGAGTGTTTTAAACCACCAAAATGACATCTTTTATGTTGACTGAAGCCCGGTAATCTTCTCAGTCACATGTGACTTGAGGTGAATTGATCGAATGGATTAATTGAGTGAAAAGAGAGCTCTGGTTCGATTGACTAAGAATGTTTCCAAAGAAGGTATATGCACACGCACAGCCTCCTCACCTTTGCCCCACACTCAGGAAATAAATCAAAACAGGTAAGACTCACAGAATGATTTACAGAGGAAGCATTTCATTCTCCAGGTCAAATTTAGTGGCGAACATGAATAAGCACTTCGTAATTTGATGAATTCATGTGGGATAAATTGACACTGTCAGATACCCAATGACAATATTTCTGTGGTTTGGCTGTGAGAAACTCTAGGTTTGATATGATATTCTGACTTTTAACTTTTGTCACCAAAAGTTTTTTTTCTTGGTATTCAAAAATATCCTATCTGGTAGTGCAGAAAATGACACCAAATACAGAGACACGCAGTGTAATACTCCTTTCACTGAAAAACGTCACTTGAAGCCATTCAGAAATACCTGATATGGTACAACAGTTTTCTGGATGGGAAATTTAATAAATAACCCTTGTGCAATATCTAAATGTATTCAGTGCGAGAGGTTATGAAACACTTCAACAACTAAAAATGGGGCAACCCTCTACACAGGGGAATTTCTACACCGCCTACGGTGAATCACACATGGAATGGTACTGTAACACATACACAGAGACACCACCGTTAGGCGACTGTACTGTAGCAAGTGCTGTAAGTACTGTAGGAAGGCATCTTTATTTGGTTACTACATGATACTTGCACCTATTGGGTTGATTAATGTGATTATGACTGTCATGGATATTGCGCATAATGGTTGTGTGCGCATGTGTGCATGTTTGTGTGTGCATACATATGTGTGCATGCGTGTGTGTGTGTTTGTGCGTGCATGTGTGTGTGCTTCGATTCCTTTGTGTCCTTGACTTTTCCTATCTAGTAATCAGATGCCAATTTAACAGTGCACTCACCCACACATGAGGTTGAGAAATAGAGCTCAGGATAGCTGTTTTGGGGTCACTGGAGGGTTGTGAAAGTGTGTCGTAAGAAATTGCACTTTAATTCCCACTAAGGACCTCCCAGCTGAAATATGACATTGAGGATGTGTTTGTCTGTCGTTAGTGCATTGGTGTATGTTTTTATTATCACTCTGCTCATCTAATCTAATCTCTCTATAGATTAGTTTTTCAGATGTCCAATAGCTGCTCTTTATGTCCCTTTTATCTTCTTCCATTCTCTCTTCTTTCTCATTAACTCACTGACACATTCAGTTTACCCTGCATTACACTTTTGGCTGCTTGCTCTCCCTTTTTCCTGTCTCTCTATTTCTCTCTCTTCGATTCTCTCTCTGTCTTTCTGTCACTTTGTCTCTCTGTCACTTTCCCTCTTTCTCTCTCTCTCTCTCTCTCTCTCTCTGTCTGTCTCTGTCTCGCTCTCACTCTCCCCCTCTCCCTCTTCCTCTATCCTAGGGTTCTCTCCCTGCCTCTTACAACCCCCCCTGCCCACACACACACACACACACATGCACACGCACGCACACACACACACACCTCTCCAAACACCACCCCCCTCCACTCTCTCACTGTGCCGCTCTCACTCACCCTCCCTCGGAAACACGTGCTCCCCCTCTCTCCCTCTCTCCCTCTCTCTCTCCTGCTTTTTCTCCCTCCCTCCCTCCAATCTCTCCCTCCCTCCCTTTCTCCCTCCCTCTCTCCCTCCCTCTCTCTCTGTATCTTTGCCAGTTCAGTCCCACTCCTGTGCTCAGTTCATCATGTTGGCTGCTGCTGGACGATGCTGCGCTCCGCCGTGCTGTCGCTGCTGCCCTCGTACGGGACGCGCCTGTCCCTGCCGCTGCATCTGAGCACGCTCCGCGAGGAGGAAGAGGAGAGGGAGGAGGGGGAGGAGGGAGACTCCGCTAGCAGCGTCACCACAGCCACTGTCACCACTGTCTCCACCGCTGCTGCTGCCGCCACCTCCTCCAGAAAGGCAGCCGCTCCTCCCGCGGACACTGCCTCCAGCCGGGCTGCCCCCACCCCTGCCCTCGCCCCTGCCCTTATCCCCATCCCCACCCCTGCCCCTACCCTGGCCCCGGCAGGCTTGGGGTCGTGCTCCATCCCCCCCGTCCCCACTCCTCCTCCAGCAGACCCCCTGACGGCCGTGGGGGCGCGGGGGCGGCCGAGCCCCATGCGGGGCTCCCAGAGGGGCTACCTGCTGGATGGGGGTGCCGGGGGTAGGGTGGGGGCCCCCGGCGGGACTACTTGTGCCGGGGCGGAGGAGTTGGGATTGGGGTTGGGGCCGTGGCAGGGGTCGGGGTCGGCCGGGTGCGCGCTGAAGTCTCCGGACTGGCTGTACGAGTCGTATTACCGCATGAGCCAACAGCACCCCCTCATCGTGTTCCTGCTGCTCATCGTCATGGGAGCGTGTGTGGCGCTCATTGCCGTCTTCTTCGCCTCTGGACTGGTAAGACTCCACTTCACTACCACCCTTATTTAACTCTTATTTTCTGTTCCTTTATTTGTTTTGTTTTTGCTTCATTCTTAAATCTTCATTCTAGTTTTTTAAATCTCTCTCCATCCTACTGAGCTTATTCTTTTCCCTTGATCCCCCCTCTCTCTTCTTCCCCTCATCCTCTTATATCAGTTCATCACAGTGTTTGCTCTCCCCACACTCTTCCCCCTCTCTTGTTGCTGCTCGAGATGGAGAACTTGACTGTTTGTGGCTGCTGTATTGTATTGCATTGCATTGTGCTGTGCTGTTCTGTGCTGTTCTGTGCTGTTCCGTGCTGTGCTGTGCTGAGCAGGACAGACTTAGACTTAGGAGGCTGCCGCCCCCCCTCGTTATTGATAGCGCACACAATAGACTCCCGGAGCTGTAAGGATACGGTGGCGCATGCTTCCAAAGGCTGGGCGGATTGTTATTGTTTTTCAGAGGATGTGGCCACAAGTGTGTCGCTGGCTTATCGGGGAAACAGCAAGAGCTCTTACAATAGAACGACCTAATGCACCCAAAAATGTCAAGCGACGTCAACTTCTTTCTTTTTTAATCTCAGTTTTGTCATCTTTGCCAGCTACTTTGTGGTTGTGTGTGTGTGTGTGTGTGTGTGTGTGTGTGTGTGTGTGTGTGTGTGTGTGTGTGTGTGTGCGCTTCCGTTCACTAGTGTATGTTCTAGCTTAATTCTGAAAACTTTCGAGCTTTCTTCTAAAAAAAAAACACAGGATGTTCCCTCATTTCTCTCACACAAACGCAAGGCTTATCTTGTTTCTTCAGGAACAGACCTGATTGTAATGATCAGTCTGTACTTATGCTGGCTTTGGCCACTGCATGCTATTGATTGCAAGGCTGACTAAGGTGATAACAAGGTAAAAAAAATAATAATAATAATAAATAATAAAAAATCTATATATATGTGTGTGTGTGTGTGTGTGTATACATACATACATACATACATACATATATATATATATACATACACATACACCTATATATATACACACACACACACACACATATATATGTTGGGTTGTCGTGTAATTGGGTAGCAGATGACTGAGAGAAGAAGCTATCGTACTTGGCCCCTTAGAGGAGCTTTATTGAAAATCCATGCGTGAATCGTGGTCCACATTACGGCCGAAAGAATGGCCCATTAATCACTCCTGTCTCCATGTCATATGGCCCGCCATCACTGCTTTTTCAAACATAACTCAATGTGTTTTTTTTTTTTAAAGAGAGTGTCGGCCTCAGTCAGATTTCATGCAGACTAACTGAGTGAGCAAAACAAATAGTGTCTTTGAAATGTCAAATGCAACCAAGTAAGAACTTTTGCTGGGGCAATGTTTCTAATCAAATCAAAGCTTAATCTGTGTGTGCTGTCTCATAAGTCGATGTTTGATGGCTTGCGCGGGGAGAAAATTGTCCATTTTGTCTGTATGTAGAGAAGATGTATGCGTAGTTTGTAAAGATTGCTGCTGAAGGTAGCGGTATGGTAAGAGTAATGGATAAATCGTTTCACCTAGTTGGACCCCTGAATAGCATCAGGAGAGCAGGGCTCAGCTCAGACACACCCTTCTTGGAAAGAGCTCGGTACATTTCAGAGGCTGGCCCAGGACCAGTTACTTTCTTTTTTTTCTCTCTCTGTAGTTGCGCATATAAACACACACACATGCATACACATACACATAACACAGCCTTCCGCTTCTATGCACACACACACACACATACACAGAAAGACAAAGACACAGAGAGAGAGAGAGAGAGAGAGAGAGAGAGAGAGAGAGAGAGAGAGAGAGAGAGAGAGAGAGAGAGAGAGAGAGAGAGAGAGAGAGAGAGAGAAAGACAGACAGAAAGAGAAAGAAAGAAAGAAAGAGAGGGAGAGGGAGAAAGAGAGAGAGAAAGAGAGAGAGACAAAGAGGCAAACACATATATTTTTGCATAACAGCATATACTAATACAGTCTCTCAGATAGACAAATCAATACTTGGTCACACACACACACACACATACACACACACACACACAGAAAGAGTGTTGTGAAACAGCTTTCACACTCGCGCCCTCAGAGACAGTAAGAGAAGCACTCTCCTCTGTGAAGAGTTCAGGAACTCTGTCCAGCTCCCAGAGTGGTGGGGCACATGGTGATCATTTTGCAAGTGAGAAGGCGACAGTGAAATATCATGAGAGTGATCTGTGAGTGTGTGTGTGTGTTTGTGTGTGTGTGAGAGAGAGAGAGAGGGAAAGAGAGAAAAAGAGAGAGAAGGAGAGAAAGAGAAAAAACATTGTTTACAGAATATGCAGTTGTAGGGGAATAAAATGTTTGTTGATTATTATTGCTTATCATGGCTGTGTATGTGTGTCTGTGTGAGTGGACAGTATTTATGAATGAGTGTGAGTGTGTGTAGGGAGGGGAGGGGATGTATATATGTATGTGTGTGTGTATGTGGATGTGTGTGTTAAGTCAGCAGGTGTTTGTGTTTGTGAGTGTCTGTGTGTGTGTGTGTGTGTGTGTGTATGAGGGAGGAGGCAGTTGGTGGTGGTGAATGTGAGGGGGGGTAGTGGATGGGGAGGTTGAGCGGGGCGACCCAGCTGTGCGGACTGAATGGAGAGCGCGCTCTGCAGAAACGTGATAATGGCCCTGGGATGAGCAGGAGAGAGGAGGAGGAGGAGGAGGAGGAGAGGAGAGCAGTGGAGAGAAGAGAAGAAAAGAGAAGTGGGTGGAGGTGGAGAGGAGGAGTGGGTGCAGTCTGATCAATGAGCTCGCTTATGGAGAGGAGAGGAGAGGAGAGGGGAGGAGAGGGGAGGATAGTAGAGGGGAGGGGAGGCCTATGCCAATGGCCAACACTCCACCGTACCGTACTGCACCGCAGCGCACCGCAGCGCACCGCACCACTGGCCGTGATATACTACTCTAACAATCACTGCTCCTCAGGTGCCACAGCTCAACGCACACACACAAGATTTACTGAGACAGCCATATCTCAGTAGCTCACCTGCTCAGTAGCTTAAACTGCCTTAAAGCACAAGCCATTTGTTTTTAAGGCACCACCCCCCCCAACCCCCCAACCCCTCAACCCCCCAACTCTGCTAAGTGCTACTAAATCCTTAAGCAGTACGTCTTGTGTCTCAGGTCTTGTCTGGTTTAGGTCTCCGTGAAGACACGCAGGGTCTAAAATTGATACTGGAGTGTGCAGTGTGACCCTGACTCTAGGTGACCACAGAAGGAAGGGGGGTGGGGGCGGGGGTTTGTTTATTAAGTCTACTACAGCAGTGGATAGGGTTAGCCGGTACTGGTACTGATCCATAACGCATGGCCAGTGCCGGCACTCCTTGCTGTAAGGAGGACGCCCCCCCCACACACCCACACACACACTCCTCCACTCAGGATGCCTCATTAGTGCAACAGCTGCAGTGGTTTGATGGGACGAGGTAGAGGCAGTCCTACCCCACTCCGGCCCTCCACTCCCACTCCCACTCCCACTGCTCGCCACACGACAGGTTGTGAAATCCTTTGGCTTGAGCTTTAAAACAGCACGGGAAAAAAAAGACTTTCGGGAGAAAAAACTATTTGACATTTACAGCAGAGGCACAGGTGTGTGCTAACTTCCCTAGCAACAGTTCTGATGCAATGCCAAAAAAAAAGAGAAAAGAAATACAAACTTCCCCAGTGATTGACGGGTCGATTAGCATTTCGTATGGCCGAGTGGTTTCCTGATAAACCCTGAAATTCTCCATATGTGTTTTCTCCTGGTTTTTGCCATCGGGTTAATTGAGGGCAAGCGTCATCGTGCAGTGGGAACACTGACGTGTTTATCCAAGTGTTACAGTTATTTGTGCACAAATAATTCAACACTTTCCTACAAACAGGAGTGGTGCGCACCTTGGGGAAAACGTGTAATACATTACCAGTCATACAGCACATTATCCCAAGAATGGACTCCTTCTGGGTAAACATTGAGTGCAGTCCTTTCGCCCTGTTTTTCTCAGTGGAAATGATGGAAGGGCATTAACTATGTCGGAAATGTTATTAATTCGAACATACTTTAATGGCAAGGGAGCGAACAAGTGGTTTTAAAAGAAAAGCATGGTGTTTTGTTGTTAGTATGGTTATAGAGATGACAACCTGATGATCTTCTTTCATCTTCTTTCACATAGATGCAAGCAGCACTAACAGTTTTTTTGTTTTTTTAGTTGTCTGTTGACAGGCATCATATGAACAACAGTAAATAAGTAAATCTCAATTAATTAGGCTTGAATCTCTATTCAGTTTTTTCCAGTTTTTAATACTGGTAAAAGACATCAGATATGGATGCTTTCTTAAAGACAGATGCAGGGTTTTGTCTTTCTTTTCAAAGACCTCTTTTTTTAGGCAATTTTGTCACTGAGTTGGGCTGTTTTCATTAACCTGACTGAAGCAGTTATCTTATCTCATAATAGCATCTAGGGTGGTCTTTGCCTGTGTTATTTGCCAAACTGAAGTCATATCTTTCACCACATTAACATTCAATCGAGGTTGGAATTTCGGGAAATGTGCAGCCGGTTGAGCAATGGTAGTCTGACACATCCACGTTCCCATAAAGACAGCAGAATCCTCTCTCTTTGTCAGATGTTCCTATTGACGTCACGGTCTCTCATCACTGTAGCAGTGGTGGGGGGAGATAGACCATCGAATAACCTCTTACTCCCTCTTGCGAACCGAAAAAAAAAAAAGCCCATCTCCCTCCCTCTCAGAAACCAAAAAAAAAGGAAAAAAAAGATGACGCCGCAAAAATTCCTTGGATTTTCTCTTCCGTGGGACCAGCAGCTGCTGCCGAGTCAATTTATGACAATGAGCCCTGGAGAGAGCCGTCGTCACCAGATCCGCTGTCCAGCAGCACACAAAAGCACGGCCGGTCAGCGGAGCGAAGCCTGGGGCCGAGCGGGATATAACAACCCGGGCTCAGCCACGGCGGGCCCTGACAGCGTGTCCCTGCCCCTCTTTTGTATCGGACAGAAAACGGTTTTAAGTGGATTTAGGACGTATTCAAAAAACTCAGTCGGGGGCTAGTGGGTTTTTTTTTTTTTTACATCCACTGGTAGCCCTGGATACAGTGCATGGACTGCTCAGAGGCCAAGCTGTTCAGCATTCCCATAGAGTACTGTATGTGGGCAGGCCAGCCCCTGGGGAGAGCAGGCATGGATGGTTCGGATGTTAGTTAGAGAGGCAAGGGAAACCGCTTCCTGGTTTTAGTGTTACACGTGTTGTATAGTGCAATACATGAGTCACACCAGTAACTGATCATTGACGTGCATAAATATGCATGGCTGCAAGTCACTTTAAAATACTTTCCACATTTACATGTGTGTGTGTGTGTGTGTGTGTGTGTGTGTGTGTGTGTGTGTGTGTGCATGTGTGTGTGTGTTTCACAGTGTGGCATATGCCTTTGACTGTGTGTGTGTGTGTGTGTGTGTGTGTGTGTGTGTGTGTGTGTGTGTGTGTGTGTGTGTGAGAAGGGGTATCTTTTCAACTTCATTTAAATTCTCGCAGGGTTCTTCTTCTCTGCATGCCGCTATAGTGCTCCTTGGCTAGCACTCTGTGGCAGGTGGTGACTCACAATACGGATAGCATTACTTTAAGTCCAATACTACACACCCTTTCTCACAGCCTAATTCATTTATAACCCGGTAGAGAAGTTTTACTGCTGCTCTCATCTTCTGTTAATATCTACAACTACTTTCTGTTGTTCGTGTTTTGTTCTAAAATGGTCCAAAGCATTATTGGTTGTCCACAGTCTAGATAAAGTTATCACGATGATTGGTATTGTTTCTATTGGGAGGCTGAAATGTTCTTTCATTTAGTTTTTTATTTCATTCTGTTTTCCTTTATTCAGTGTTTTACGTTTGATATTTTTAGTGCCTGATATATTTTTCCAAATTCATTTTTCTTATCTGATATGGGTTAAGGTTATGTGGGGACTTCTCTTGAATTCTAATGTTGTTGTGCAGTCTCTTCCTCTCTCTCTCTCTCTCTCTCTTTCTCTCTCTCCCTTTCTCTCTCTCTCTCTCTCTCTCTCTCTCTTTCTCTCTCCCCCTCTCAATCTAAATGTACTGCTGAGTGAATGTTTGATTGACTTGGGTGTAGCGTGTCATGCTGCAAATGAATGACAAGGAATTTAAAAATGAATGTTAAATCTTTTTCTATCTCTCTCTCTCTCTCTCTCTCTCTCTCTCTCTCTCTCTTTCTCTCTCTCTCTCGCTCACTTTCTCCATCTCTCTCCCTTTCGTTTTCCCTCTTTCTCTGTCTCTATCTGTCTCTGCCCTCTATCTGTCTGTCTGTCTGTCTGTCTGTCTATCTATCTATCTATCTATCTATCTCTTTTCTCCTCCACTAGGACATGCAGGACCACGTAGCCTTCATCATCACCGTGCCCACCACTCTGGCCATCTTCCTGGCCATCTTCGTCCTTGTCTGCATCGAGTCCGTCTTCAAGAAGCTGCTGCGTCTCTTCTCCCTGCTTATCTGGGCCTGTCTGGTCGCCATGGGTTACCTCTTCATGTTCTTCGGCGGGATCATCTGTCCTTGGGACCAGGTGAGAGAGGACGAGGAGGGAGGGACAGTCGAGAGTGCGAGGGTGAACCATCTGGGGCCTCTCGAAGCTAAGTGTGATTGCAGCGAGGCCAAACTTTCTTTCTGATGAGTGGGCTCCTCTGGGGCTTTGCTTTGGGTTGTTTTTTTATGTTTTCCGTTCATCTGCTCTCCACTCGTCTTCACTTCGAGAAGAGCTTTTCCTTCCTTCCAGGGTTGGGGTGTGCACTTTTACTTTACTTTTTTATGTGTTCACTTCCACCACCACCACCACCCCCCCCCCCCCACCCCCGCCCCCCTCCTTGTGTCTATTCTTCTCCTCCTACAGTTTCCGGTCCCCCTTTCCCTTCCCTCTCTCACTCTTACTGTCTTTCTCTATTTCTGTCTCCCTTTCTCAGCTTTAAGTGTTTACTTTCGCTGAAGTTGCTTTTGCCATTGTTTCCATTCACCTCTCCTTCTCCTTTCTGTGTATTTCTTTCCCACTTCTTTCCCAGCTTGCCTTTTGGCAGTTTCCTTTGTTTTCAACTCTTGCATGTCCCACACACACACACACACACACACACACACACACACACGCACAAATTCTGAGTTTGGTGTTGACCGCAAGCAATTGTGTGTGTGTGGGACCCATGCTGAGTGGCTGAATGCTGCGCTATTGCAGCCCAGTGGTGGGTCACAGGAAGCCAGGGCACGTATGGAGGCTTCACTGGATCTCTCCTGCGTTTCGCCCACTACTCTCTCTGCTGGCCAGGCCGAGCAAGAGCACGCATAAGAGCTGAGGAATGACCCCCCCGCCAGGGCTTCTCTCATCCCAGCTCAGCTGGACACTCCTTAAATATTAGCTTAATATCAGCGTTAGTTAAATATTAACTGAGGCTAAGAAACGATATCCTGTGGTGATGGTTTTCTTTATGAAGTAAATCTTTCACTTAACTGTCTGACTGGCTAATGTCAAGTTGTCATGACAAAGACGTTGTCAGGCAATGCCATCTTGGTTAATGTCAAATTGTCATGATAAGGACACCCAAAAAAATTGTTGACATTACAACAACCGAATGACACTTTATGACAACAGTCATGAACATTAATAAAGTGTCATTAGTGTGCATGACATGTGTCATGGCATGTATATGACAGGCTAATGTCACCCTTAGGTAGGCACCTTTAAATGAAGTGTTAGCCCATATGCTATCATTTTGCCACTGACTTCTGTTTTACGTCATGCTTACTCTTGCATGGTCAGCATGTTCTTTCTTTCTCTTTCTTTCTTTTTTTAGCTCCATCTATCTTATAGTTTTTTTAAATGTCTTCCATTGTTTTCCCATCTCCCTCCCACCCTACCTCTCTGTCTGTCTTCCCTTAGCAAAGATAATTACCATTATTACATTGCATTTCATTACATTACATTTAGCAAGTGCATTTATCCAAAATGACTTACAGTAGAGGACACAAATCAAGCTACACATATGCAGAGGAGAACAGAGTACACAAGAGCATAGCAGAGTACAGAGCAAGCAAGAGCATTAAAAACTACAATGCTGGTACTGCCACTTACTGAAACCCAGTTGAATTATGGGTAACCATTGGTTCAACGTAGAGTTTAGGCAGAGCTGTCAATCCCGGGTTCAGAAAGTAAAAACCCTGCCACAAATTCGAGCCAACCAGCTCTGAATCAGGTGGCCGTAATGAGCACTCAAGACGGGTAGTTCAGTTACTCAGTGCTGCCACAGAAGGTCTGATGCAATGCTAACACTCAATTTGGAGTTGCTTAACAATACTGTTATGATTCATCAAACTTTTTGGACGTATTGGAATTCAATTCTGTTATACGTTTTGATGTATTTCTCTTATTATTACATTTTGTATGGGGAGTCTTTGCTGGTAGCTTGGTGCAGTAAATTTGTTGTCAACCTTGACATTTTTTTTTTCATTTTTATTGTGGTTCAACACAAAGAAAATGGTCTTGTAGGCTTCAAGAACATCAACAACCACATCGCTGAAATATAGTGCTGAAAAATCCTGTGATACTCCTCCCTCAGTAATTGTGGAAACGACCCTGAACAAGCTCACAGAGGTTTTATGCAACCTGATGAGCTTGGTCTCCTGGCTCCACTGTTGCTGTTCCCACCAAGTCCTTTTTTCTCTGTAGACCTTGTAGGCTGTGTTTTACCTACATCACATCCACAGCGCCTCAGATTCAACTGTCAAGAGTCTTTGTGCAGAGTTTTTTTTTTTTTCAATCGAATCAACAGACAGGCGCACAACAGATACAGAAGCGTATACAAAAGAACAGGAAATTGCTGTTCAATTAAGCGCGTAGAGAAATTGAGGTCTGTGGCCTTTGGATGTTGTGGTGGGCGGTTTTCCGTGGGGCAAGCGAGCACTCGCGGTGAGCACTGACACTGGAAAACAATGGCAG
Organism: Setipinna tenuifilis; assembly: GCA_030347295.1. Classification (NCBI taxonomy): domain Eukaryota; kingdom Metazoa; phylum Chordata; class Actinopteri; order Clupeiformes; family Engraulidae; genus Setipinna; species Setipinna tenuifilis. Next base: position 19,830,033 of record CM059283.1, read on the forward strand.
ACGGGATCAGGCAGGAGCCCAGCCCATATATATACACGCACACACACACACACACACACACACACACACACACACACACATATATATATATATATATACATATATACACTCACACACACAGTATCTCTCATCCACTCACACACACACACACACATATGCATGCACACACACACACACACACACACACACACACACACACATATATATATATATATATATATATATATATATATATATAGTTTTTTTCACAGGCTCTGTTTAGCTCATTCAGCAGCCATGGGCTGAGTTGCCTGTCTGGGTCTGGGTGTGGGGCTGTGGGCGCAGCAGACTGTGATACAGGGCGGAAAGATGTGGCGGGATTAGGCGAGAGCAGCCACTGTCTGTGAATCATCAAAGTGGCCCTTGTGTGCCCAGCCAAGCAAGCAAGCAAGGCAAGCAGACAGGCAAGCAGACAGTCAAGCAAGCAAGGCAAGCAAGGCAAGAGGCGTCTCTGCCGGAGTGAGCGAGGTATGAAATCCAGCAGAATGTGAGGCGACAGATGCGCCACTCGTCTGGCCATGGCTCAAGGGCTGCGCTGCTACATCGAATGCATTATTGATTGGCAAATGCTCTTCATGAATACGACAACTATGGCCAACCAGCTGTTGCAGGACCATCATAAATATTGAACTATTTCAAGCAGTCAAAGTAAGAAAGAGCCATTTGCTCTGAGCCAGGGAAAATAAAAAGGCACATTTTCACAGCCTAGCCTCAGTCTATGCGTTTGCCCTTGGATTCTTTCAAAACATCATGCGAGTGGAGTGGTAGTATATCCACATGCTAGTGACTTAATTCTGTACACTGCCGCTTTAAATTGAACACTGACCTCACTCAATTTGTCTCTCTGGGGCTGTCATTGTGGTAATTTAAGGTAATAGAAATGGTAAATGTCACTGCATTTTGGCTGCATAATGCATTTTACGCCTGTATGACTTTCATTTTCTGCCCGCGAAATAAGCTTCCGTGGAGTGCAAATGCAAAAAAAACCATCCATCTTCCTGATTTTGACAATTACAGTTTGTGTAGAGCTAATGTGTTATGTGGACTTGCCTTCTTCCAGGATTGGACTATTTTTCTGTTGTGAGGATTTTTTTTTATTGCGCTGATAATGGAATAGGCCAGCTATGCATAAGAAGAGGTATGGCACAATTATTTTATCATTTTATTTTCTAACACCCACTCTGCACATCTATATTTACCCTCCTGTTCCTCCTCTCCTCATTGTTTTTTTTTATCCGCAGTACTATAGGGGCGGGCCAATCTCTTTGCAATTTTTATCTTTCTTCTGTTTTTTTTTTTCCTCTGCGCTTCCAGTGTGTCACCAGTAATTCTCAGTAGAAAGCACAAGGCTCCTGATATAATTCTGATATGGTGTGCTTGCAGTGTTTCGCCTAGGGCTTGAGAAGCTATGCAGGGGGGTCTGGGGGTGGGCAAATATGAAAATAACCCCATAAGTAGTGACTACTGGCAATGTCCAAATTCAGAAATCAGTATAGTAGAGTATAGTAGAGTAGAGTAGAGTAGAGTAGAGTAGACTGCCTATATGGTGTACAAATAAAAAGGCATTACCTCAATGGTGATCTTACTAATCATCAGTAATTCTATCCTTTTTTTGCAATGGTGGTACACCACTACTAAATGCATATTGGGAAAGCCCTGTCTTGTATTGTCCTGCACAGCAGCATGCACAAGGGTGTGAAGCTCAGTTGGACTTACAGTAGATCCTTTGCAATGTCACCTTGTACTTACAAGCATTGGGCAATGGACCCAGTAAGCACCATGAAACCTCTCTATGGTTCCATTAGCAGCTGCCTTTCCACTCACCCCGGCATGCTTTCATGGACTCTAAGGGTCTGTGTGCACATAGTTAGTGACAAAAATCAATTGTGTGTGTAATATCAAGCTCGTCCATCATCAACCACTATAAGAACAAAAGCTCCTGGTCTCTAGCAGGCATGTCCTCAAATGTGAGCCCTTCAAAGGAGCTCTTGAAAGGAAGGATGAGAGAGAGAGAGAGAGAGAGAGAGAGAGAGAGAGAGAGAGAGAGAGAGAGAGAGAGAGACAGAGGGGAAGAGAGAGAGAGAGAGAGAGAGAGAGAGAGAGAGAGAGAGAGAGAGAGAGAGGGGGTCTCTAAAGGATATTTTTCATAGAAGTGGCAGATATGTTACTGGGCATATGTTCCACATGACTCAGTTCGGACTCGATATAAATTCAATTCAATTTAATTCAGTCTTTATTACAGACTCACGTCAGGGTCCATATTATAAAAAGAAATAAATAAAGGATTTAAAAAAAAAAACAAAAACAAATCCCAGACCAGCTGTCATGCAAGATCCACACATTATAACAAGCCCAATTACAATTATGTCATTGATGAAAGAGCACACAGTTTCTTTTGCCAGTGTTTTCCATGCCTGGATGAGTACCTTACACAGCTCCTTCTAGGGCTGGTTAACATTACATTGCATTGGGAAGCAGCCTCATGGCATTATTATAAGCCATAGTCAACAAGTCCTCTAAAGGGAGGCTGTATGCATGGGTGCGCAAAAGGTTCTAAATAAGCACATGCTAAACTTGCAGATCACCACATTAGCCTGAGCAAATAACTTACAACGCTGTCAATACATATCTTTATCGTCGTTCCTCAGACTCAATTCAGCTCCTGTGTATAACAAGGGCTGAATAAGGGGTCAAAGGTTAACTTGAACGGGCAGCAATAGGTCACTCTCCTGTGCATGGACATAACTGTCACCTGATTGGATGGTGCTGCTGACACAAGATCATAACAGGCAGTTAACCTCTGCACTCTCAATGCATTGACCAGGTGGAGCTGTGTGTGTGTGTGTGTCCATGTGCGTGTGTGTGCGTGTGTTTGCGTATGAATGAATAGTTTTTGTTTAAATAAACTCTGTAATGCTAGTGTTTCTCATCGGAAAAGGCTGAGGGATGGAGTTAGGTAGTAGTGAAGGAGTAGGATGAGGAGAGTGGAGAGGGGGCAGTGGGTCAGTCATTTTATTTTTACGTAAGGGGTTTTTGCATAAACACTCCAAAACAATTTCACTCTCTGGGACCTGTTTTTATATTTAGCCACACTTAGGCCAATTTGTCCCTTTGTCGAAACTGTTGCTGTCAATAGAAAAGTGTTCCCTCCCAGAGAACAATTATAGATTTCCACTGCTACTCGATCAGGAACTGCATAGTGAGATGCTACAGGGCTGAGGTTAGTACCTGGAGAACAACACCACCGAAATAAAAAGAAAAGAAAATGAGAAAAACAAACAATTCAATTTTTAAAATGCTTAGTACATTAATATGACAAATGATGGAGGTCTTCAGAAGCAAGCCTATTGATTATACTTTCTTATATCCTTACAAAGTATTGCAGTGTTATAGCATGAAATAGCATACAGTAAGTACCACAGTGCTTTATAAAGCTTCTTTATCCTTTCACAATGGCACAAATGACATAATAGAAAGAAGAGAAAAAAGGTTTATAATACATTATGATACTTTAAGTACTTTGTTTTTTTTTACATGGCCACCATTACTGTTTGTGAGTGCACTTATGACTATGTATAAATAGTCAAATGGACATATGCCAACCTTTATGAGGCTTTGTAAATGCTTTATAACCAGTTGTTAATGTGTTTATAACCACATACAGATACTGGGTTCATAGAAAGTGTTACCAAAGAAAGATTTTGGTTCCCTTTTTGAAAACAACCAGCTGAAATGATTCATGAGTGGTCCTTTTTAGCAAAGTTTGCCTAATTATCAGCAGGAAGGCTATTCATAATTATGCAAGCCTCTTAAACGAGTGTGGAAAATCCATTTATAATGAATTGCATAACTGACGTTGAAGGACTTTTTAAAAAATGGAAACGTCACGTCAAACAACAGAGTGTCTAATTCGGCTTGGAGGTGATCTAGAAAACACAGCTCAAACAAACCTCAAAGACAAGCAACATGCTCAAGGAGTAGAGCAGTGGTTATCGAAGAGAGTGTTAGTGTGTGTGTTGAGTGTGTGTGTGGGGGGTGTTTGTGTGTGTGTGTGTGTGTGTGTGTGTGTGGGTGGGTGGGTTGGGGGGGTGAAGCAGGGGAGAGGTCACCATGGTTACAGTTGTCCCTGTCGGCACTGAGCACTGACAGAGTGTGTGTGTGTGTGTGTGTGTGTGTGTGTGTGTGTGTGTGTGTGTGTGTGTGTGTGTGTGTGTATGTGTGTATGTGTGTATGTTACTGTGGGAGTGTGACTGTGTTGCTGTCAACGACTCTGCGGTGTGTGTGTATGTGCGTGTGTGTGTGTGTTTGTGTGTCCAGCCAAGGTCACTGTGAGGAAGCATGGTCCCCGTGACAAAAACAAGGGCCATAGGGACGCAGCTGACTCCCACGGCCGGTCTCTGATGTCACTGCATTATGTTTGCCGCCTATAAATAGGAACTTGACAAAAACCCACATAGTGTAGCCAAGGTAACTCATGGCTGACAGTAAGCTGCTTTAGACAGAGAGAGAGGATGAGAGGAAGAGAGAAAGGGAGGGACATAGAAAGAGAGAAAGAAAGAGAGAGAAGGAGGGGGCAAAGACAGAAGGGGAGAAAGAAAGAGAAAGAGAGGGAGGGGCAGAAAAAGGGGGAGGCATAGAGAAAGAGAGAAAGAGGATGAGAGGGAGAGAGAGAAACAGAGGGGCATAGAAAGACAGAGAGAGAGAGAATGAGGGGGAAAAAAGAAAGGGGGAGAAAGAAAGAGATAGAGAGGGAGAGAGGACAGAGGGAGGGACAGAAAAAAGGGGGAGGCGTGGAGAACGAGAGAGAAAGAGGATGAGAGGGAGAGAAAGAAAGAGAAAAACAGAGGGGCATAGAAAGAGAGAGAGAAGGAGGGGGCAAAGAGAGATAGGGGGAAAAGAAAGAGAGAGAGAGAGAAGGAGGGGGTAAAGAGAGAGAGGGGGAAAAGAAAGAAAGAGAGGAGAGAGGAAGGGACAGAAAAAAGGGATGCATAGAGAAAGGGAGAGAGAGAGAAAGGAGAGAGCTAATGGTGAAAGGAAACAGGAAAGATGAAGGTGTGTGTCCAGTTGAATTTAGCAATATGAAGCACAATAATAAGCATTAAAAATGGAGAGGGATGCCCTACTTGTCGTGTGTGTGGGTGTGTGCGTGTGCGTGTGTGTGTGTGCGCATGTGTGTGTGAGTGTGTGTGTGCATGTCTGCTGGTGCGTGTGCGTGTGTGTGCCTTTGTGTGCGTATGCTTGTGTTTGTGCTTGTTTGTGTGTGTGCATGTGCATATGCTAGTGTGTGTGTGTGTGTGTTTGGGCTTGTATGTGTGTGCGTCTGTGTGTGGACTTGTATGTGTGTTCATGGTTCTGTCTGTATGTGTGTGTGTCTGTCTGTCTGAGTGTGTGTTGGTGTGCTTGGGTGTGAATGTGTGTACATGTGTTTGTGTGAGTGTGCTTGCCTGTGTGTGCTTGCATGTTTGTGTGTTCGTGTGTGTGAGTGGATGTGCTTGTCTGTGCGGTGTCTGTGTGTGCGTATGTGTGTGTGTGTGTGTGTGTGTGTGTGTGTGTGTGTGTTCAGGTGTCTGTGCTGCGTGTGTGTTCAGGTGTCTGTGTGTGTGTGTGTGTGTGTGTGTGTGAAGGCGATGGAGCCTGACTGATTCTTTTGGATGAATTTGCAGCGGCAGCAGCAGAGAGGTGATGGAGCACCAGCAGACCGTACGCACTAACACCCACAACTAAACCATCCTCCAAAATCACAAACTGTTTCTGCTCCCATGCTGTTTCATGCTCGGCTTCATCTCTGTGTGTGTGTGTGTTTGTGTGTGTGTGTGTGTGTGTGTGTGTCTGTCTGTCTGTCTGTGTCTGTGTCTGTGTCTGTGTGTATGAAAGAGAGAGAATGACAGAGACAGAGAAAGAGAGAAAAGGAGAAAGAGAGAGTGTTGTGTTGTGTGTGTGTGTGTGTATTTTGTATGTAAATGTGCTGTGCCACTAGGCCTGTGTGTGCACTCGCTGAAGAAGTGTGTGTGTGTAAACAAATGTCGCTCTGCTGTGTGTGTAATGTGTCCTGTGTGCAACCATCATGTGTGTACTTACTGAAAAAGCGAAAGTGTGTGTGTGTGTGCCTGCGTGCGTGCGTGCATGTGTCAGTCAGTCAGTCACCAACTGTCACTATGCCGAGCTCATGTGTGTTAGTGTGTGTTTATTGGCGAACTCATGTTTTGACATCCATCTAACGCCTCTGATAATTGACACCAGCATGTCAAGCACACAGGCCTGTCAATGCGCCTTTTGTTTGTGACGGTTACGTCAGTCAATTGTCAGCTCACCCACCACGAGACGAGAGCTCTTCACCGACTCTGTGTGTGTGCTGTTAAGAACACTCAGTCTTCAACTCTAAACACTTCAACTCCAACACTGTTCAGAAGAGCACACACATGCACGGACACAGGCACAAATGCGACACACGTATGCACACACACACATGCACGCACGCAAACATGCATGAACACAGGCACAGATGTACACACACACACAGGTGCGCATACATGTGCGTGCACACACACACACACACACACACACACGCACGCACACACACGCACACACATGCACGCACACATTCATGAACACAGGCATAAATGTACACATGCACACACACACGCACGCACACACACACACACACACATGCACATGCGTGCACACACACACACACATGCACATGTGTGCACACACACGCATAAATCTACTGTATGTTTACAGTTTTTTTTTTCCTTCACCATTGCTGGGTGAACATTATTAGACTTTTAACATTCTTCTGTACACAATCTGTGTTCACTGACAAGTAAAAACTGTTCATGTCATGTCATTTTTTAAGGCGTTCTCTTTTAACAGCCTCATTTCAAGTACTGTACGCCTTAAACGTAATACAGCTTAATGCAGTGCAAACACTGTATTATCTAGGCAGGTACAGTATAACACAAATAGCTGACATGGCACACAAAGGGTGGAAGTGAAACTTTTTTTGTTCCGGAGCCCCAAATATACCCCATAGTTTTCCATCAGTGCGGTGTGGTGTGGTGCAGTGACAAGCTGGAATATTAAGCGGACTCTTGGGGAGTTATATTAGGAAGCAGGTGTGCTGAGATGATCCCCTTTTTGTAGAGCACAGGCACAGTGGAGCGAAACATCCCATCATCCCATCCCTCAGGCCCTCCCTTTCCTCTCATTGCACATTGCTAGACAGCTTCATTAACAAGAGGGGCTAAGATTATCAGCAGCCTTAATAATCCTGTCACAGGGTTAAATTAGTCTAATGATATGGGGGCTGCGGCCAGCCTGGAAACTCAGAGAATTCGGTGGAACAATTTATACGTGTGTGCACGAAAAAACTGCCATTAGTTCCGGTGTTACATTTTCGAAGCTGAGCGGCTACCTAAACCCCTTAAATGTCTTTTTTTTAATCCTAGCTGTGTTTTTTTAATTTGTCGTTTGTATTATGTTGATGATATTATTTTTCTATACTGTAAACGTAATACTTCACTGATGTTCTCTTTCGTCATTGCTCTTGCAACATAGGAATCAAGAGTATGATGTGGTCATGTTCTGATTCAGGAGAATGGGATGTGTGTGTTTGTGTGTTTGTGTGTGTATCATGAGAGAGAGAGAGAGAGAGAGAGAGAGAAAGAGTGCGAGAGACAGCGCGAGTGTGTGCGTGTATGCGTGCATGCGTGCTTTGGGGGGGGGGGGGGGGGGGGTCGAGTGTGTAAGGTAGCCATACACATGAGAATATCAATACCTTCCAGCGACTTTTATTGGCAGGGGAGTGTGTGTGTGTGAGGTGCAATGGTGTGTGGAAAGCGCTCACAACATTACGCTACCGATCGATAGCCACAAACTCTCCAAGAGCAGGAGGGGAACTGATTTTTTTTTCTTTCTGTCCCTGAGATGACAGAATGGCAAAGACACCTTTTTCACCCCCCCGCTACCGCCCCACCAACCCAATTTCCCCTCCTTGTGCTCAGTGTCATCCTAAAAAGCGTTGTCATCTCTAAAAAAAACGTGTCAAAGTAACAAACCCTTTCTCACTAGAAGAATTCTTGCCCCCTTTTTTCTTCCACTTGACTTTACTCTGAGTCTGTAATCTATTTGGTGGCTTTTCTTTGGCTTTCTATCTATCTTTCTATCTATAGCTGTCTGTGTTCATGTATGCTATTGTATGTGTGTCTATACTTTAAATCTGTTTTTATTTTCCTATTCACAGGTACACCCTTTTATTTATGTATCTATCTATTCATATAACCATAGAACCTTTTATTCATCCATCCATCCATCCATCCATCCATCCATCCATCCATCCATCCGTCCATGCATCCATGCATTCCACCCATCTATCTCAGCACTCTTTTACATTCATTCATTTCTCTCATTCAGTGTCTGTCTTTAGAAAAGGTACACCCTTTTATTTATGTATCTATCTATTCATATAACCATAGAACCTTTTATTCATCCATCCATCCATCCATCCATCCATCCATCCATCCATCCATCCGTCCATGCATCCATGCATTCCACCCATCTATCTCAGCACTCTTTTACATTCATTCATTTCTCTCATTCAGTGTCTGTCTTTAGAAATTGAAGCCAGGTGGGCTGACACTAAACACCCTTGACTTCTGGAAGGAGTTGGGAAGGGATGGCGTAGTGTGTGTGTGTGTGTGTGTGTGTGTGTGTGTGTGTGTGTGTGTGTGTGTGTGTGTAGACGCCTGTATGTGGGCTTGCATATTATATATGCATGACCGATATATGTGTGTGTGTGTGTGTGGGGGGGGGGGGGGGGGGGGGCATGGGAGGATTATATGGGAGCTCTGAGACGCACGTCAGTGTTTAAAATGCGGCGTAGAAGATGAGAGCCCACCGGCGGGGCCCTGAATGCGGAGCAGGCAGCCAAATTGGAATGCCAGTCTCAATTCCCCTTACTCCACAGCCCGCCGACACAGAGGCCTCGCCATCAGGGCTCTCGGCAGCCGAAAATTAGGCTGAGGGTTGGGAAGACTGCGTCTGCAGTTTATGGCTTTGGATTTACAGTCCACCTCCAAACAACCCCCCCCCCAAAAAAAACCACCCACACACACCCCAAACGACCCACACAATTCCCCCCAACCCCCCCCCCCCCCCCCCCCCCAACCTGCTCCTCGTGTTATGAAGGACATCAAACATGGCACTGCTGTGCCTGTAAATAAAAAATGAAGAGAGAGAAAAAAAAAAACGTCTGTCTGCCTCCCAGACAAGCTTTAGGTGTGGAGTGACGAAACTTTTTTTTTTTTTTTTCCTCTGCCCCTTTTTTTTTTTCCTCATCTTGTTCTTCATTCAGAGTGGAGAACGTAAAGAAACAAAACTGAAAAGGAAGAAAGGATTGGAGCTTAAAGCTTCACTCTTGGAGAAAGCTTTCATGCTCATACTGTATGTAATGTAACCATAATAGTTTGGTTTAGAGGACTAGAAAAATGACATCTGCTCTCTGTACACACAAACAAATATCCCTCTTGTTCTGAGTATGAATGTGTGTGTTTACTGTTTACGTCTTTCTTTCTTCATGAATGTGGGTTGTAAGACTGTATGGTTTGTTTACAAAAGGCAGCCTTAAAACATTTTTTTTTTCTACACACACATACTTTTCTTCTTACTCTTTTCTCCTGACATGTATACTGCTGGTGAAAGGCACTGAAGAATGATGGCTGGTCTTGTATACCCATCTTGAGTTACATCGTGACCAAAGGCAAGGGCACATTTCTAGAACAGAACATTGCTGCTAACAACGCTACCAAGGTTGCATTTAACAGCTCTCGGTCGGCCATGTTCACTCACACATGAGGTACATACTGGTGGTGTTTACTTCACAGCTGTGAATTGAGCTTGTGTTCAGTGTTGAGTCTGTACATCGGGAAGGTCTGTAAAACACAGTCGGGGTAGGGGAAAGAAAAAAGAAAGTCATTCAGTGTGTGAATGGGAGGGCGGTGGGGGTGCTGAGGGTGTATGTTTGTTGCACTTTCTCCTTGTGTGCCTGTATTTATGCTCGTATTGTTAAGAAAAACACGCAATGCTAATCTTTTGCTTCTTACATTGTTACCCAGCATGTTGTTTTGCAAAGGCATGGAATAGGTGTTGGTGTTGGCGGTTGCTTATAGCAAGAGCTGACTTCGCTTCATCAAAAACATTTCTGAATGGGAATGATCAGCATGACAGACTAAACCACATTTCAGATGACACAACATTTGATTTGTATATTTACATCGTGACAGACAGGTCTAGACGTTTACCCGTCAGGGACTTTGCCCAGACTTTGTACTTCATCAAAAATCTCATCAAAAATGTATTTCAGTTCCAGGTTGTATTTATTGTCAACAGCAGCAGTAAGCCTAGATGAGTGCAAACGATCTATATTAAAATGAAAAATACATAAACCTCCCAGCCCGTACTAAATGTATTAAGACGGCCACATCTTTCACCTGGCTTGACTTGACAGGCAGCCAAAAAGGTGTCTAATGTCACAGAAACTATTAAATATAAATATGTGATATTCATCACTCTCACTGACAGAATTATTTTTAAAAAAAAGATGTGAGCAATTTCACATTATGGATGTGACTGAACATAAGCAAGTATAATATCATTTCAATATTTTGTACTTTTTTTTCGTGCTAATTCTACATCTAAAAATAGCAAATCCTTAAACTTCATGTAATCATTTACATTATGCAAATTATTATAATTATTATTATTATTATTATTATTATTACTACTACTACTACTACTATTATGCATTTTACTGGCGTAATAAATATGAGAAAAAGTCCACTGCAACTCTGTGGAATTTCCTCTTCTCATTTCATTTCATTTCTTTTATGTCAGTATTTTGTTTTCATAACCCAGAGAGGTATCAGAACTGTCACAGGAACAGGAAGTGAAAACAGAGCCAATCAAAAACACACACACAGAGGTCACACATCCTGTTGGGGTAGGAGCTGGCTCCCAGATTAATCCCCCAGTTGTGTGGATTACACCATGATCTTTATTAACGTCTCTAAACCTCATTATCCAAGACCAAGAGCCTTTTATCTGCGGTTCCTTGTATTTACATAAATCCCCCTCTCTTCTTCTTCCTCCTCTCCCCTCACCCCCACCCCACCCTTCCCCACCCTCTACTTAATGCCTTCTCAAAACTCTCTGGCCTTTGATTAGGTTAAGTAAGACACATGCTTTGCGTCTGGAATCGAATTTACTTGGTACTGCCTGTGAGCGCTGTCATTCTTGTCCTCTCCAAAGCCTCATCACAGCAATAACCCAGAGAGGTACACACAACACACAACACACACACACACACACACACACACACACACAAAGATCAGCACATACATACACATACAGATACACACGCACACACATGTACATACACAGATACACACACACACACACACTACATTTTTCACCATGATCACACACCTCCGCAGGAACAGGGCTTTGGCCTGCGACCTTTCCAAGGTTTATGAACTATGTTTACGGCCAGAGATATCGCTTTACTGTTTCCTCTTCCCTTAGGGGGGACATGTCCTCTTGTTTATCTGTGGTCAGGGCTTGAGGAATGAATTTGTACGTGTGCGTGTGCATGCATGCGTGTGTGTGTGTGTGTGTGTGTGTGTGTGTGTGTGTGTGTGTGTGTGTGTGTGTGTAGACGCCTGTGGGTTTTGCCCAAAGAGACTGTGCCTTCCTCTCTCTCTCTCTCTCTTTCTCGCTCTGACTGTGTCTGTGTGTGCATGTGTGTGTGTGTGTGTGTGTGTGTGTTTTGCCTGAAGAGACTGTGCCTTCCCCATCGGCTCCTCTTCCAGTCTCATGAATCACACCTGATTCTGTTAATCAAGGCGTTGATGAGCCCGAGAGAGGTGGAATCAGGTTTGTTAAATTAGGGCCTGGAACATCACGCTGTTGGCCACCCCCAGGGATGCCAGAGCCTGCCGAGTCAACCACCCCCCCACCCCCCCACCCCCCCGCCACACACACACACACACACACACACACACACACACACACACAGCAGCCCCCCACCCCAAACCCCCCATAACATGCACCTGCTTCTCCTCATCACACAGTCAAGGCCTTTATAACGGCTTGCCTCAGCTGTGCGAAATTTAGAAAGATTGTTCTTTAACCACCCCCCCCACAAACACACACACACAAAACACACCTCGCCCCTTACATACGCCACAGGAGGAACTCATCCTCATCGAACAACCACAGGTACTGCTTGTGTCAAGTGCTGAAAGGCTTGTCATAGGCAGAGTTGTATAAAGTAGAAGTAGAAGTACTGTTTTGGATGTAATTACAACACTGGTAGTATGGTATTATGCAGTTGCAACTGCGTAGTACCGTACTACTTGTGTTGTAATTACATCCAAAACAGTACTTCTACTTCTACTTTATACAACTCTGGTCATAGGATACCACTTCCAAGTTCAGAAATCATAATTATGACTTGTGTCACATATTCAACTCCAGAACTCTGAGCACTTCTAGCTAAAGCATCTTTCCCACAAATAAAGACATAAAAAGTGGTCCTAGCCATTACAGAAAGCCAGTGAATAAATCTCCTACTGGTATGTTTTGGATTATTATATTTCATTTAAGAAAATTAGCCATGAACCTTAGAAGCTCGGCTAGCATGTCAGCAATGTTTTACTTGAAGCATTGCCATATATACCCACTTTCAATGTATGACATGATAGTAGTGTATTGAACACATAATGTTTGACAGCAAAACAGGCCAACTTCAATAACATAAAATAATTTTGAGTTTGATGTTTTAATCCATCTGGATGTGACGGAGCCTCACCTAGTTGTAGATCAAACATAGCTTTCCTAATCTGCAATGTTTTTCCTGAAGACTGGCTCCAAAATGTGGACTCGATGTGTGTGTGTGTGTGTGTGTGTGTGTGTGTGTGTGTGTGTGTGTGTGTGTGTGTGTGTGTGGTGCAGGGGTCTAGCAGAGACTTCCTGTTGTGAGTGTTGTGCTGGTCTACTGAAAGAGAGGGATGCTACCCACAAACACACACACAGGGTCACGTTTTGGGCATGCAGTGAGTGAGAAGGTTTGTGTAAGTGTTGTGCACGTGTAGAACTCTGTGACACTGTGATATTTCTCCCTCAGGTTTTCTCTGACATTGTGGCTCTGTGTCTCTGACTCTGTCTCTGTCTGTCTGTCTCTGTCTATTTCTCTCTTTCTCTCTCTCTCTCTCTCTCTCTAATACCACATCAACTGCACAGCTCACATTCTTTTGAGAATTTTAAAGGTAGCCTCACCATCATTGTGGAATTGTCTGACAATGAGTTAATAAAGGAGTGTTAACCGGCCCATATATATCTCTCTCTCTCTCTCCCTCTCTCTCTCTATCTCCACCTTCCATCTCTCTCCACAGGTGTCCTTTTTCCTCTTTATCGTGTTCGTGGCGTACACCATGCTGCCCTTCTCCATGCGGGAGGCGGTCATCGCCAGCGTGCTGACCTCTGCCTCACACACCCTGGTGCTCAGTATCTGCCTCTCCTCCGCCACCGACAACCTGGAGCCACTCATCTGGCAGGTGGGTCAAGAGGAGGCCTGCCGAGGGAGGGATGGGGGGATGAGGGAGTAAGGGTAAGAGAAGTAGGGAGAGAGGCAAGGAAGAGAGGGAGGGAGAGAGAGGAGGCCTGCCGAGGGAGAGAGGAAGGGAGAGAGAGAGGGATAGAAGGGGAAGGGAGGGAGAGAGGGGGAAGAGAATGAGAGAGTCAGGGAAGGAGAGGGTGGGAGAGAAAGGAGGCCTGCCGAGGGAGGTATGGAAGGAGGGTCGAAGGGAGACAGAGAAGGAGAGAGGGGGAACAGATAACAGAGGGTCAGAAGGGGACAGAAATGGCAGGAAACACACAGTGAAGAGAGGAAGAGAAGCAAGGGACAGAGTAGCGGCAGAGAGGAAGAGACGGACAGAGTAGAGGGAGAGAGGCAAGTGAGAGAGGGAGACAGACAAGTAAAGGGAGAGGACAAGAGTAAGAGAGACAAGGCATAGTTCAAACAAGAGCCATGTAGAGAAATGCAGAGAGACAAGCAAAGAATGAACACAAAGATGGTACAAACACAGAGAGACAGAGACTGAGAGACTGAGAATAGAAGGAAAAGAGAACAGTTATGGAGGATGGCACAGAGAAAAAACAACAAACACACAAAAAGGTAAACCGAGATACAGGAGACAGCGACAGAGAGAGATGTAGAGATACACAGGGGAAAAGGAGTGGGAGACAGGAATAGAAATGTGATAGACAGGAAGTAGTAACTGAGGCAAACAAAGACAGAATTTAATTTCATTTGGATTATAAAGTTTGAAACAAAACATAGAGAGACAAACAGAAGAAAAAGAAATGAAAATGATGGAATCAAGGTGAAAGAGAGTGTGGGGGTGGTAGAGTGTAAAAGAAAGCGTGTAAATGAGAGGTGGATAGAAGGAGAGAGAGAGAGGAACTAAGTCCGCAAGCTTCTGCTTTGATATGCATGGGCCACATTCGAAAACGAAAGTGAAAGTTGATTAGTTTCCACGACACACACACACACACCATGATACAGGTTTGATAAAGAAAATCAGTGGGAAGCTTGACTTTCAGGAATGAAAGATGACACTTGTTTAAGTAAGGAATGATTGTGTGTGCCTGTGTGTTAAACATAACATAAACCTGCCCAAAGCCCTGTTCCTGCGGAGGTGTGTGATCATGGTGAAAAATGTAGTGTGTGTGTGTGTGTGTGTGTGTGTGTGTGTGTGTGTGTAAGTGTAAGTGAGTGAGATTGATTAAAGTGGAGGCCTGGGGAGGATGCGGGGACTGACGGGGCCTGACGGAGTGCCCAGGTTGGGCTGCTTGCCCAGTGTCCTCCACCTGACCGGCTCCATGGCACCATGCCGCTGGATGGGCTTTCCCTCTGGAGTGACACTTACAGAATACACAAGCAGCACAATGACACACACACCTACAGTACACACACACACACACACACACACACACACACACACACACACACACACACCTACAGTACACACACACACACACACACACACCTACAGTACACACACACACACATATATATATATACACACAGCCAGTCACACACACATATATATACACACACACACAGTACACACACACACACACATATATATATACACACACACATACACACCCACACACATACAAATACACATATACACACACACACATACATACACATATACACACACACACAAATGCACACACACACACACACACACATTTACATCCTCACCCTTGAGACTTGCGCAAACCAGCAGTTCAACTAATAGCTGGGTCCTCCACTGCTATTAACCCCACTAGGGGGGTCTGCGTCTGTCTCTGCCCACAGTAAATAAGTGCCAGTCAGTCACAGTCAATGGCATTGCTATGGATAAGTCCCCCCGTCCCTGCACTTAACTTCTGGGGCTAACACTTTTGTTTTAACGCTTCCTGTTACATTGTGTCTAAATGTAACAAGACGGAATATTATGTACTTATTTAACGGATGCCAGCTAGCACAGCTCCCTCCTGACATTTCAAAAAGATACGCTACTGACCTAGCTAATAGCTTTTTGCTCACTTGATAGCGTGTTTGTCTCCCATACCGGAGTTGTTGTGAGGTTGCGGGTTCAAGACTGGGTCTGGACTGTGGAAGGAAGTCCTCGGTTACACTTACACTAACCCTAATCTTAAGCCTTATCCTAACCCTGCGGTACAACATAAGTACATAATATTACATATTGTTACAGACTTTTTTTACACTGTACTTCATGATATAGATCCATTGTAACAGGCACAGAAAAATAAGATGCAACCCTTCTGGGCAAATGGAACCACAGTTATTGTTTTCTTAACAAATCTGTGTTAATCACATTTGAGGTTGGTGCCAATCCATTGCTCAGTGGTCATTGTTTTGATTGTCAAAACCCTGAAATAGATACTGTTGCTGTTGGTCTGATCCACTGAAACGTAATCTCCCACCTGTCAGCTGTCTGGTTGAGCATTGCTCCACATATTATCAGCACTCAAGTCATGTCAAGTGGGTATAACTGCCATTTCAGCCATATACATAGTACATACATTTACATGCACAGCTAAGCCAAGCTGATGGCTATAATCAAGCTAAGGGTTTAACTGGAGTTTCACGCACACAATAAAGATACACGTTTGAAAAAAAAAAAAGTTAAGTGCAAAAAACAACAGTGAACAGGAAAACAAACACAATAGACAGGAGCTTGACCTAGTAGAGTATTAGCATGTAAATCACACAAACTCCTGACGTGACCTATTCATGTCTCTGTTTACATTATCACTGCTATGTCATATTTCATATGAAGTCAAGGAAGGGAAAGTTTATGAAGTGTTCCATAGACTCCAGTGCTGATATGCAGCCAAAGCACGAGTGTGGCTTTGAAAAGGTTATTGATGCTGAAAGGTCATGCTTGTCCTAAGGGGCACGGCTGGTAAACTGAGCTACGGAGGTGGTCTTTTACTTGGAGTAGCCGTGGAGGGAAAACCAAATATCAGGCGATAGTCCCCATGAATGAATGAGTGAGCTCATGGCGTCAGTTAAATTTATTTAACTTTCCACATTTCATCTTTCCCTGTAGTCTCTTTGCTTCTCACTCTGCCTTTTTTTCTTTCTCTCTCTGTCTGTGTTTCTATCACTTTCTCTCTCACAGTAAATTTACTTAGCTTTCCTCATTTTATCTTGACTTCTAGTGTCTTTTTTGTTCTTTTTCTTTCTGTCACTCTTTCTTCTTCATACTCTCTCTCAATTAAATTTTTCTTAGTTTCCCATTTTATCTTTCCCGCGTGTCTCTCTCTCTTTGTTTTTCCTTCTCCCTCTCTCTCTACCTTTTCCTACCTCTCTTACACACATACACACACACACTCAGTGCAAAGCTCAAAGCTGGTTTTATTAATCTACAGTTGCTAATTTAACTACTTTTGCCGCAGTTGTGTAGCAAAAAAAAAAGTAATACGACGTACCACTTTGGACTAACCTTAATTTGCCTGCTGATAATTTTAGCATTTGTTTCCAAAACAAAACAAAGACGTCAGCATTATGTTAACGTTTTTCTTTGAGCTCAGAGCAACTGTGAACCAGCCCTGCTGGATGATAAAATCCTCCATGAATATGCTTCATTGTATTGCAAATCAGAATGCACAGGCTGCATCATGAGCTGCTCTTATTAAATCATTCACCTGCACTTGCACCGGATGTGCATATACATTTCGCCTTGTTATTTTTCCCCTGGCGAGGCAAGCATAGGGATTGAAATAGTGTGAGTGTGTGTGTGTGTATGCATGTGTGTGAGTATGTGTGTGTGTGTATGCATGTGTGTGAGTGTGTGTGTGTGTGTGTGAGAGAGAGAGAGAGAGAGAAAGAGGGAGAGAAAGAGAGAGAGAGGGGCAATTTCCTTGACACACTCTCTCTCCCAAGGCCTCCGTGTCTGAACCCCCCTCCGCTCTGCACCCCCCCACCACTCCCCCACTCCGCTCCCTTAACAGCCCCTGAACGAGATGGCGACCGACCGTATTTGCCTTCATCTCCGCCCGCTCGAGCACCACTCTATCACATTTTGGGTCCCACGCGGCTCTTTGCGTGACCTTAATTAAGACCGGCTCATAGACCTGCCTGCCTGTCTCTCTGGGAATACACTGTCTACTCGTTTCCCCTTATTTTCCATCGGTCCTTAAGGACGGAGGGTATTCATTGACAAGGGCTTAGCAACAATGCCTGCCTGGAGCCTGATGATGCTGCATACACACACACATAGACACACACACATACACATAAACACACACATAAGCACATACACACGAACCGACACACATGCACATATACACAAATACACATAAGCACACACATAAACACACACACATACACATAAACACATACACATACACACAAGTACACATACACATACACACACACATACACACACACACACACACACACACACACACACACACACACACACACACACACACACACACACACACACACACACACACACACAAAAGAAAGCCTTCAGAACAATTACACTATTTTTTCAAGCAAAATATAGCTCCCTAATGGCATCTTTGAAGCTTTAAATGGATGATGTTTTTCGCTTCCCTCGGACGTCACCGACACTCCAAACTGGGAGCCAGTTGCTGATAAGGCAGGTGGAGTGAAAGTGATGGATCTTTTTCTACATCTGCTTTGTCCTCCATCTTCCTGATAACCCTGAGCTACCAACTCTCCAACAAGTCATAAAAGTGGTTGTTTCTAAACTGAAAACTATAGATTGTGTATTATAAAATATAAATTATAGATAGATGTACATGTGGGATAATCCAGGAATGCAGCCACCTCCAACCCCCTTTAGAATGGACATCACCTGCAACCCGATCCACACCCCAGAGTCCCACCCCAAGCAGAGACCAAATGTTGGTAGCCCTGCAAAAATTAAAAACCACACTCTGTGGCTCACACCTGATTTTTCTATATCCCAGTTCTACATGAGTGCATTTGGTTTCAATGGCAATAAAGGATTAGCCTGGTAAACCAGCCCCTCATATTTCATTTTGTTTTGTACAGAGGGTCTGGCTGTGCTTTATTGAGAAACGTTTTTTCTTCCTGGAGGTGTGGACTTGTGCTGACTTCTGCTGTAATTTAAAAAGATTGGATCTACATTTGCCCAAACATTAACATGAAGGAAGTTACAAAGCTTTCCGGAAATGAACGGATTAACTACTAACGCTCACGAACACTCACTCTGTGCACTGATTTAGCTAGGAGGGATTCTACCTACAGCCAGCCCATTTCAATGAGACCAGCCCCAGACCCTCTGTACAAAACAAAAGTGAAATACAAGGGGCTGGTTTACCAGGCTAAATAAAGGATGCGCCCATGCAAAGTTTCTAGAGCATATCCCTCTCCCCCACCTCCCCCCCCCCCTCCCCCTCGCCCTCGTCATCAGCCCCCCCACCCCCCTCCCAAAAAGCAAGTAATTAACAGCCCCAGCTGTGGGCTACCCAATGGGGGACGCTGTGTCCTGTCTCTGTCTCCTGCCTCCTTCAGAAGGTGGGTGTGTGTGTGTGTGTGTATGTGTGTGTGTGTGTGTGTGTGTGTGTGTGTGTGGGGGGGGGGGGGAGTAGCAAACATGTAGCCTGCGGAGGTAAGCTCTGACAGACGGAGCCCTCAGACAGACAGCAGGGACGAGATAAAGAGCACGGAGGCTTCCAGTTGGAAAAGCAAACACCAGCTTAGATAATAAACTCCCTACCAAGCTTGTAAAAAAAAAAAAAAACTGGGCTACACAAGACCATTTGCCATCCCTTGTAAAGACAAACACTGCTTACCGATTGGGAATGGCGGGTTCGGTGTGTGTGTGTGTGTGTGTGTGTGTGTGTGTGTGTGTGGGTGTGTGTGTTTAGGGGGGGGGGTGCGGGGGTTGTGATTTAAGTAAATGAATAGGCTGTTGACTTTGTGCCTTTAATGATTGGAAAACAGTGCGTAATTGGCTCTTCTGGAACGAGTGTCGCCTGGTAATAAGACCTTGGTGAACGATAGCGGGGGCGGGAGGGTGGTGGTGGTGGTGTGTGTGTGTGTGGGGGGGGGGGTAAAGAGTAATTAAACCAGTAGGTCTTGTTTGCTTTTCTTTTCTTCCCCTTCTTTTTTTGAGAGCTGAAGCAACAGTCAGAACAAATCATAATGACTCGCCTTTCTTTTTTTTTCCTTCTTCTACCTTTGTTCATTTTTTTCCTGTTGCTTGCTCTGCGTGTTTTAACACCCCTGGTCACCATGGCGCTGCTGGTCGTCGTGCCAATTAGACATGAAAGGACTCTGCCAGACTCTGCCGTGGCAGTGTCCTCACGTACGGTATGGCGGTATGGTATGCCGACAGGCTTCCTGATCCTAAGCAGCGGTGTCCTGAGAGCAAGGTGACATACATGTCATGTTTTTGTCTGGGTGCTCTCCTCACATCTCATTCTACAGCACAGAAACCAGGGAACTGACCTTAATAAGCTTCAGAGTTCAGGAAAGATGACGAAAAAACAAGCAAGAGGTTCTTAAACCCAGTGACCTTGTCTTCTCAGCCTTTTCATATTTCCTATTATGTGTCCTGTTAAGACATGGAATTTCTCTCCTGTTCTTTTTTCTACATGTTGTCAACTCGGTGAAAAATGGCTTTTCTCTACAGCTTTCAAACACAAAGTAGTATTGCACAACGTCCAAGTATTGCATGACAAGTAGTAGTAATATTGCCCAACAATACGACAACACAGAGTATTGCACAGCAGAGTGGTACTGGTATACACTGAGACTCCAGAGAAATCGTGCTCTGGTACGGTATAAAATGAAACATACCTAGTGTGAGCACGCCCTTAGGTTCACTGTTTTATTCGACAGGGACCATGCAAGAGTACAGCATCGGCACCACAGTTAGCCATTTAGTTTATTCGCATCTGTGAGCCCTCGGTGAGGGGAGTATAAAAGGACAACACAAGGACTATTTTAACAGGCAGTACTTAACACGAAAAACTTTGAATGTGGGTGAAAAGTTCCATTATGGTGCTGAATGAAATTCTATCTACGGCATACCCACAGTACCTTATTTTGAAATTCTCTGAATGAGACGGGCGGAGAAGTTACCTCTGTGTGATATATGAGGGTTGTCTTCCCGATGAGCTGATTAAATTTGCTTTCAATTCATTGCGTAATCGCCACGCTCAATACGTCCCCCTCCCCTACCTAATCTCTCAAGAAAAACGACAGGCTGATTGTGAATGATGAATTTGCAATAACAATCGAGACTGCCCCCCCCCCACCCTCATCAAACACACACACACACACACACACACACACACACACACACACACACACACACACACGCTCACACACACACACACACACACACACACACACTCCCAAAACAAAGAACTAAACTTTCAACTCTATTATTGTCCTCCCTGAGTGGCAAGTTTATAATGGCCCGCTTGACATTCTCTCTGCTGTTATTTATTTACGACAGTGGAGAGGCCAGTGGGCATCCGTCCAGCAGTCTCTCTCTCAGTCTCTCTCTCTTTCTCTTGGTCTTTCTGTCTGTCTGCCTCTGTCACTCTCTCTCTCTCGCTCTGTCTCTGTCTCTCTCTCTCTCTTTCTCTCTCTGTCTGTCTCTCTCTCGCTGTCTGTCTGTCTATCTCTCTCTGTCTCTCACTCTCTCTCTCTCTCTCTCTCTGTCTCTCAGCCTTATGATGGCAACAGTACTCAACAGGGGCCTGTGGGCAAGATGAGGGCCCAGCACACGTTCAGTCTGTTAACTCTTGCCTATCCTGTGTACCAGACTGACTCCAAAACCACACAACCATTTAACAGTTAAGTGACACACCTGTTTTATTTAACTCAGAGTTAGTCCTAATACGGGGTAGGACTTTTACACCATAACTCCAGGTTTTTCACAGACAGATGTGCGTTTTGTAGTCACAGACTAACTCCAGCCTGGATCTGTTTGGTGTTCAAAGAGGGGGTTTAGTAACTAACCGAGAACAGTTAACACAGCAGCTGTTTCCAGACAGATCAGCCCAGTGTTGGAGCCAATTCCCACACCAGTTACACTAGGAACCGAAGAGCTTGACCATGAACAGCCCACATTCATAGCATTGTGCGACCCCATGACATGTCATCAACAAAGGGCGTTGCTTCGCCACCACAAAAAAACATGTTTTACTGAACCAAATTGTCAGTTCGCGAGTGCTCTGATTAATCGGTGTGAACATGTCGAGATTGAGATTAAATGCAGGAAGCTGCACCAGCACGTTTCTCTGTCGGTCTTAAAACACCTAGAGCGAGTTGTTAAACCTCTGAATAGAAAAGAGTCTTATGGCTTCATTCTCCCATCAAAACAAAGCTACACAGGTCTCCTATTAGGAGGTTTGCCACTAGCTCTGAGTTAGCATACCCAGGTAAAGGACTAAACCTGCTTTCTGGAATACTCCCCTGGTGCAGAAGTTTGTGTGTTTTTTGTTTTGTTTCTTTTTGCTTTTTAAGTGTTTTTTCTTATTTATCAGGGACTGTCCAAAGGACAAAAAGGTGAACCTAGTCTTTGCCCACAGTCTGGTATATTAACATTTTTTAATGTTCATATATATTTTTAAACTTACCAATATTTTCCAATTACTTTTCTGCATACTCTCTGATTTGTGAGCTTCTAAATCCACTTGTTTGCTGCTGACTGTGGCCCTGGTCTGGCTCTGCTGTGGCATGCATCTGATGCCAAATCAGTACCTAGTATATTTCAAACTGAGTGTCTCTATCTGGGTCGCCCCTCATCTCCCATATTCCAGTCCGCATGAACATGATGATGATCAGCATTACATAACCCCCCTGGCTGTGGCTCAGGGTCTATTCTGCCTGCTCAGCTTTTTGTATTTATTTCATTATTAATTATTTTATCTATATTTTTTCTGTCCCACTCTGCAGATCCTGGCCAACATCATCATCTTCATCTGTGGGAACCTGGCGGGGGCCTACCACAAGCACCTGATGGACCTGGCCCTCAGGCAGACCTACCAGGACACCTGCAACTGCATCAAGTCCCCCATCAAGCTGGAGTTTGAGAAGCACCAGCAGGTATCTGGCACAGCAGGGCCTCCTCCTTCTCTTCAGCCCATCTTCCCATCTCTTGGAGAGGAGAGGCTCCATGTCTGCTCTGGTGTAATGATGATAGTGATGATGTATTATGCACTGTCCATTCTAATTAGACCCTTTTTAAAAAAAGTGAAGAAACTGATTGCCCTGAAAAAGCAGACGAAAGTGGATTTGGAATTATTGAAAGTGGAACTTAAAAGTGACAAGACTGACAAGTGACTAAGTCAGCTCAACTTTTGAATTCCAAGTCCACTTGAGTCTGATTTCTGAAGGCAGTTGGTTTACTTGCTTTTTTGTTAAGTAAGGTCAACTAATTAGAATACACAATGTGAAGACATCTTGGAGGTCTTGGCTCCCTGACTGGTCATGTTGTGTAGTTGTGTATTGTGTAAATGTCTTGAAGAAGTGGCTTTCCGATTGCTTGTGTTGTGTAGTGATGTATTGTGTAAGTATCTTGGAGAAGTGTCTGTCCAATTGCTTGTGTTGTGTTGTGCTATATTGTGTAAGTATATTGCAGAAGTGTCTTTCCAATTGCTTGTGTTGTGTAGTGATGTATTCTGTAAGTATCTTGCAGAAGTGGCTTTCTGATTGCTTGTGTTGTGGATCCTGGAGAGTTGGTTGGCCATTTGCCCGTGTTGTGCAGTGACATGTTGCATAAGGGTCTGACCCTATTAAGTGTATGACTTTGTTATAGTTGAGTTACTCATGGAACAGGAAAGGTTAACCCTACCAGACAAAGGTCATACAATCCCACGTTTATTATATCCTGCAGGTGCAATACTTCATCTTTTGACCAGGTCAAACAGTTTGCAGTAAAAGCGCTGTAATGCCTAAAAGTACTGCAGCAATAGACTATCTCGCATCTACACACAGCAAGGCTCGTAACAGAGAGAGAGATAGCGATAGCAGCAGAGGACAGTAACACATGACGTGAAAGAGGCTGATCATTAACATTGACTCTAGCATCCTTTGGGATTTCATTAGGATTCAGCATATAGCTCTCGTAGATAGTGTGTCTAGTCGAAGTGTAACATTACATGCTCCCTTTGGAGAGGTGGCAGGTAATAAGCTTGTACATGGGCTGCATTTTTTAGTGTGTGCGGGGGACTTTGCTCTTATTGAGCGGGGGCAGAGGGGGTGCTGTATTTCAGGCGTGTACATGTCGCCAGAGACAGAGAGGAGAAAGAGTGGAGGGCCCCCCTTTGGAGCTTTACGGCATGCACTGAAACTGGAGTCTCACTGTCTGTGTACGTTTGTGTGTGTGTATATGTGTGTGTCTGTCTGTGTCTGTGTCTGTCTGTGTACATAGTGTGTGTCTGTGTCTGTGTGTGTCTATGTTAGGCCATGTATGTAGTGTGTGTGTGTGTGTCTGTGTCTGTGTGTGTGTGTCTGTGTTTGTCTGTGTACGTAGTGTGTGTGTGTGTCTGGGTGCGGGTATGCGAGGTTATGTTTGGGTTTAGGTTTTTGTGGGCTTGTGTGCATGCATGGGTGTGTATAGTTTGATTCTGTTTTAGTGTGTTAACCCTGAGCGACCCTGAGGTGATAAAAAGAGTGACCATTGTTTTTGGACAGCTGGGGAATGGTGTGTGTGTGTGTGTGTGTGTGTGTGTGTGTGTGTGTGTGTGTGTGTGTGTGTGTGTGTGTGTGTGTGTGTGCGTGTGCGTGTATATGTATATGTGGGGGTTGAGGCTGAGACGTGATATGACTCAGTAATTCAGCTGAAAAAAAAAAATGTTGTGGTGGTGGTGATGGTGGTAGGATATTTTTATATATCACCCACATCACTCCTGACTCCAAACATCCACAGGCGGGGGTGAGGCTGATTATCCAAAAATAGATTTTCACCCCCCCCCCCACACACACACACCCACCCCCACCCCCACCCGACAACTCCCCACTGCACCCCACCCCACCCCACCCCACCCCTAACCCCCTCCAGTCGGTGGATGTGATGTGATGGGGTGGCTGTAATTCAGAAAAATCACAACCCCCCCCCCTTGCTGCAAATAGAGCCTGTCTGTGTTGTGTGTCAAATAACTCTATCAAGCGGTGGGTGTGAGGATGAAATATTACAGTGGAGATGAAAGAGAAGCCTGAGCTGCTGAGGCATAGTGACGGCGGTGTGTGTGTGTTTGTGGGTGTGTGTGTGTGTGTGTTTGTGGGTGTGTGTGTGTGTGTGTTTGTGGGTTTTGGTTTCAGTGTGTGTATGAGAGAAAGAGAGAGAGAGAGACTGTATGTGTGGGGAAAAAGAGAGAGAGAGAGTGAGACTGTTTGTGTGTATGTGTGTAATAGTGTGTGTGTGTGTGCGTGCACGCATGTGTGTCTATAAGTGTGTGGGGACTGGGGTTATCATTCTGTGAAATATCCTTCTGAAGAAAAGTACAAATACCCCATTATTCTGCAAATGTCAGTGGAAATGTTGTGTTTTTCTTTCTCTTTTTTGTGCTTATACCCAAACATAATTACAAAGCCATTACACACAAACATATACCTTGCACCACCAATGCAAACACACACACACACACACACACACAATATATTCTCCCATTGTTCTCTGTCTCTGTCTCTCTCTCTTCCTCTTTCTCGCTCTCTCTCTCTCTCTCTCTCTCGTTTTGTCTCTGTCACACTCTCTCTCCCTCCATTCTCTTTCCCTCAGGTAGCTCTCTGAGTGTTTTATATTGTAAATGTAGCCCAGTAATAAGTGTAATTAAGTGCAAATGAATGTACCCAGCGTTAGTGCTCCTCCGTAGTCTCCATTGTGTCTGCCCGCTCGCTCAGTCTCAGTCTGAGAGTCTGTGGCCTTGCCCTCACCTCACTTCCTAATCGCTTTCTGTCTGATTCGTCGGCTCTGCTCTCGCTCGCTGCTCTTTACCTTTTCGTTTCCGCTCCGTCTTCCATCCCTCCATTCACCACACGTCTGTCTGTCTGTCTGTGGTGTAGCGTTTTTTTTTCACCGGCGACCATTTTAGCAGTCATTTTAGCTCTGATGGATTCAGAAGAAAAAAAAACCTCTTGGTTCAGTATCACGGCTTTTTTATGCGTAAACTGCTTTTTTTCCCCCTCATTCTAAATGCAATGTAGAGGTCTCGCATCAAATATGGCAGTCCATACAACGGATTCAGCCCATTTACTGTGAAAAGATTCATGCAACACAACCCATTGAGTCTGTTGTTACATTCAGTAAGCACTGACAATAAAAAGCGCCCAATTTTGAGCTCCTGCTGTTCCTATTGCTACATGTATTTGTGCTTCATATTTATGGCTCCAGCACTAAACTCTGGGGCTCAATGATTCACCAGTTTCACTGCATGTCCTACTCTAACCAGTATGTCTATACATGTGACAATAAAGGATTTTTGTGTCAAACACAAATAGTGTCTTTGGTCCCTTTTCAATTCTGGTTTCTTCATGCAGCTAGGTTCTGCCCTGGGTAGTATTTGTCACTTTTTCTACTCTTTGACACCTGTTCCTACCCCCGCCCCCATTCTTGTTGGTGATATGAGTGGTTGTTGTGTAAGATGTATTGCTATATTTTCACAATATTTCATTTCATCATGTCCATCAGTTTATCACAGTGTCTTACAGGCTAATGCGCTGCAAGTTAGTCTTTTTGGAGCAGTCCATCTGCTCAGAGAGAAGTAAAGGCTGATTCTGTGTGGAGAAGAAGACCACTGAATCGGTCCTGCTGCTGTTTATCCATTCAGGTGCACTCATTCGCTCACTCGCTCGCTCCCTCCCTCCCTCCCTCATTCACTCGCTTACCCACTCCGGTGAAACACACGTGAATCAACTTATGGTCAGAAATGGCTGCCACTCCCACCATTAAAACAACTCTCTCTCTCTCTCTCTCTCTCTCTCTCTCTCTCTCTCCCCCCTCCCTCCCTCCCTCCTCCCTCCCTCCCTCTCTCTCTCTCTCTTTCTCTGTCTCCCTTCCTCCCTCTCTCTCTCTTTCTCTTTCTCTCTCTTTCCATCTTTGTCTCTCTCTCTCCCTTTCTTGCCCTCTCTCTCTCTCTCCCCCCTGTCTAGATAACAGTGTATCGGAAGAGTGTTATTTAAAAGCATTTCCTGTGCACGAGTGCTTTCTTTTTAAATGGCAGGTAAAAGTGCCTGAGTCAGAGGGGTAATTAACCTGTTTTTATCCTCCGCTGCTCCCCCGGTGGGAAAGGAGAGCCGCACTGCGCTTGCATTCGGCTCATTTAGCTTTCATTTGCGGCTTGTGGAGAAAAGAGACCCAGCACTCGCAAAAAAAAAAATAAAGACTTCACAGGATATCACACTCCGAGATGGCTATTAGTGACCTGGATACCTTGAATGACTTGTTTTTAATAGGCGGATGACGTAAACTGTGTACGTTTGACCTTAGACAAAAAAAATCCATCGTGAGGATGTCTCTCCCAAGAATGGTATTTTAATGAGGGATGTTACTTTTTTTTTTTACAGTACTTGGTAGTCAGGTGCACTCAGTGCACTCACAGTCAAGGATGTGGTTGAGCAAAAAGCAAAAGGGACCACTTAATATTTGGCAGTGAACAACCTTCATGGTCTTGTCTTAAGGGGGTTTTGTGCTTTGTTGTAGCTTGGTTCTTCTGGCAGTGAACAGCCTTTATGGGTGTGGTCCTGATGGGGGTTCTTCTTCTGTGTTTTTGTTTGGTCCAATAGGAGCGTCTGTTGCTGTCCCTGCTCCCCGCCCACATCGCCAGGGTGATGAAGGCTGAGATCATTCAAAGGCTGAAGGGCCCAAACTTTGGACAAGCGGAGAACACCAACAACTTCCACAACCTCTATGTCCAGAGACACACCAATGTCAGGTGACTACACGCAACACACAACCAGAGCTACCCCTCTCACTGAGATGGCATCCAGGGGCATCAGTGGTGAAGGGTGGGTGATGTGGTGTGTTCTCACATGTATTTTCATCTGGGTAGCATTTAGTAAACATCCCCTTCTCCTTGCTAGAGATGTCCTATAGAACAATTTATTTCTATCAGTTCGTTTTCACTTTTTTTCAGTGTGTTTGCTTATATATTTGGCCATCTCTCTTGGCTTCAAACAGACAAACATGCAGATGCACGCACACACACACGCATGCATGCACGCATACACACACACATGCTTGCACACTAAAAAAATAATGAAACATCTGGTTAGTTAAGAATGAGAAGGAATCTTTTCTTTTGTTAATGTGTCTTGACATGAATCAGATGATATGAACAACTAGGGTATTTTATACTGTAGCAAAGTACATTTTGAGAAGTAGGCATATAATGTGCATTAGGTTAGATGCACTGTTTCTGATCAAATCTGGAGCTCTTCCTAATCCATGTTGGAATATTAGCCAAGGTTCAACATTCTGGTGTTTGCTCAAAACCCAGCACATTTATCCCCGTTTTTTAATATTTCACCGAAAGCACAATGACTAATTTAGTGAATTCTCAGGAAATGAAAGATGATCGGCATGTGTTCATATCAGCCGTTGGAGCCTCATGGACTACTCTTCACCCTAACGTAAAACAGAGCGAACTAAGACAAGGAAGCATTTAGGTCTCAACAAATTCACCATTGAATTTGAATGCTTTGAATGCTCAGCCTCCTTCAAGAGAGAGAAAGGCATTTCAAAACAAATCTTCCACCCTAACAAAACTCTTATTTTAGATGCTTCTCAAGATTGTTTCTGCCTCTTGGGGTTCGATGTGTGTTTTTCTTGAACAGAGGACAGATTTCATAGAGGATACG
The DNA here is from genome assembly GCA_030347295.1 of Setipinna tenuifilis. Classification (NCBI taxonomy): domain Eukaryota; kingdom Metazoa; phylum Chordata; class Actinopteri; order Clupeiformes; family Engraulidae; genus Setipinna; species Setipinna tenuifilis. The sequence goes on from CM059283.1 coordinate 19,858,522, forward strand.
GAGTGGAATAAATAAGAAGGCTCTGATCACAGTGAAGGACAGAGAGTCCTCCTTTATTTGGAGTTAATACCTGCCTGCTTGAAAGCTCCTTACTGCGGATCTAATATGTTTTTCATCATGCAAAAATTGTGGCAAGCGAGGAGAGTGGCTGAGTGATGGTGGTGAGTGTGTGTGTGTGTGTGTGTGGGGGGGGGTGTGCCAACACACTGCTCATTATCAGAGCCTTCTGTGTTCATGTTTATATTCTTTGTGTGTGTTTCTGTGTGTGTGTGTGTGTGTGTGTGTGTGTGTGTGAGTGTGTATTTATTTATTTATATAGAAGGAGAGTGAGTGTGTGTTCGTGTGTGTGTGTGTGCGCGTGTGTATGTGTGTGTGTGTGTGTGTGTGTGTGTGTGTATGTGTGTGTTTGCATGCATGCGCGCACGTGTGGAGAAAGAGAGAGTGAGTGTCTGTGTCTGAGTGTTGTTTTGGTCTGTCAAGCCTCAATTGTCGTCTCCTTGTGACCTCCATGGTAATGGTATCAGCCTTCCCCCGAAGAAGAGACTCAACCCTGTAATTTACTTCAGATAGGATGAGTCTTGCGGTCAAGCGTGGGACAGAACACAGTCCTTAGATAGACAAGTGTGTGTTTGTGTGTGTGTGAGAAAGTGTGAGAGTGTGTGTATGTGAGTGTGTGTGTGTACCGTGTTTTCTGTGTTTGACAGTGCAGTCAGAATGGCTTCGACTGTCATGTTGCCAAGCACTGACTTGGAGAGTTTCGAGCGGTCTTCCAATATTTTTTTCTTTTTCCGATATGGTGTCTTTTATCTCCCCTGTGTGTGTGTGTGTGTGTGTGTCTGTGTGTGTGTGTGTTCGTCTGACTCTGGCCCTCAGCATTCTGTATGCGGATATTGTCGGCTTCACCCGCCTCGCCAGCGACTGTTCCCCGGGCGAACTTGTTCACATGCTGAACGAGCTCTTCGGCAAGTTTGACCAGATTGCCAAGGTACCAGACACTCTCTCTTCACACACTCACAGTCATAGTCTCCCCTATCCAAGTGTAAACTCTTGATTTGTTTTCTTTTTTTCACTCTTTTTTTCTCCCCTCTCCCCTGTTTCTGTCCCATCTCTCTGGGTGGTGGGGGTTGGGTGATGGTGGGTGATAATGTTGGGGGGAGGGGGGTGGGAAGGGTCTTGGATTTTGTGGTTTTGGATGATTGCTTGAATGTCACTGCCTTTCTCTTATTCTATTTCTAGTCTTTCTGTTTGCTCTATGATCTTTGTCTCTGTATTGTTTCCTGTCTTCTCTTTCTCCCAGTATTGTGTCCACAGCAAGAAACAGCAAGGATGAAAAGTGTTTGTCCTTTTTGTGATAATTCAATTTTGCCATTCACTTTCTCCACACATTTTCTTCCTTTAGCCCCTTTTGTTGTCCAGATGTTTCCAAATATAAAACACCTAATATGCTTCGTTGGTGAATCTGATCTAAAATATCCATCTTTAAAATGTCTAGTCAGAAAAAATGTATCGACAGCAGGTCATTTCGATCACTTTTGTCCATTATCTTCTGGCAAAGTCAATACGTGTTGTGGGAGGATGATTACTTTCATTATCGTACACCTGCATAGGTATTGACTGGTGATCAATCTTTTGATTTTGTGGCAGAGAAAGCTGGAAGTAGAGCTAGGCAGAGCATGCTTTGCTCTTTTTAATATCATTTATTTGGCTTCAATCATACTCCTGTCGTACCTAAAGACAATTGTGCAATTCTGTGCTGATATTAAGAAGCCTCAAATGCAGTTTGACAGAATATTTCTCCTATCACCATAACTTCACTGCTCTGCATTCAGGAGTCTTAGACATATACCTTTTTTTGTCTATGCCGTACATCAGAGGCAAAACAGATAAACAAGCAATTCATTTTATGATCTTAAAGTAGTTCCTGATTGTTTGCACTAAAAAAACCTGTCCTGTCCTGTCCTGTCCCGTCCTGTTCCTTTTTTCCGACTTATCTTCAGGAGAACGACTGCATGAGGATTAAGATCCTGGGGGACTGTTACTACTGTGTGTCGGGCCTGCCGGAGTCCCTGCCCAACCACGCCAAGAACTGTGTGAAGATGGGCCTGGAGATGTGTGAGGCCATCAAGTAACTGCCACGCTTTTTTCTTTTTTCCTTTTTCCGTCTTGCCCCTTTTCCTTTTTCTTTTTTTTTTCCTATTGTCTGATACCACCCATCTCTTGCATCAATAACACCACCTGTCTCACAATGGAGACTATATTCCCTGTACAGTCTGTGTCTGCTAACACTGCCAACCCGACTGTGCCAGTTTTCTGGTATTCTGTTTGTTACCTTCTTTTACTTTTACCTTTGTCCTCTCTAACACTGTCTCTTTCTCTCATTGTATCTCTCTCTCTCTCTCTCTCTCTCTCTCTCTCTCTTGCTCTGCCCCTCTTTCTGCCTCTCTCTCTCTCTGTCTCTGTCTGGTGTTTGAACAGTATATGCCCACTCTTTTTTCTCACCCCGATATTTCTTTGACTCTCTCTTTGAACAGAGAACCTGTCCACTCTTTCCCCCACTTCTATCTCTCTCTCTCTCTCTCGCTCATTCTCACTTTCTCACTTTCTCTCTCTCTCTCTCTCTCTCTCTCTCTCTCACACACACACACACAGACTTTATTTCTTTCTCTCTCTCTCTCATACACACACACACACACACACACACACACACACACACACAAACACACAAACATACAGACACACGCGCTTTCTTTCTCCCACTTCCCCTGTCTTTGTTTGCCCTTTGAGCACATATTACATGCCCTATTTCATCTCCTCCACCTCCTCCTCCTCCACCTCCACCACCTCCTCTTCCTCCTCCTCTTTCTCCTCCTCCTCCTCCTCCTCCTTTTCCTTTCCATCTGTCTTCAAAATCCATTTAAGGGTGTGAGAGAGGTGCCACTGTTCTCACCTCCCATATTCTGACATGCCGCACAAAAGTCTGATGGATCCACTGGTGTTTCTGATTGTCTCATTCTCTCTCTCTCTCTCTCTCTCTCTGTCAGACACACACACACACACACACACACACACACACACACACACACACACACACACACACACACACACATCTCTCAACACAGGTTCCCCAATGCACTCAAAAACTATAAAACATCCAGAAAACCTGGCTGATCTTCCTCTCCCAAATGCCCTCACTCTATAATAAACACACACACACACACACACACACACACACACACACACACACACACACACACAAACAAACATGCATGTGCACACCCACACAATCACACACATACATACACACATACACACACACACACACACACACACACACACACGGACACAAATACTGTGATTGATGGTCTCATCCATCTGGAGGCCTCAGTGCAAACACAATATGAAATCAAGATGATAAGATGATCCACATACACAGCTGGGAGCCTATCACTGGCAGGAGCCCCGAGCGAAGCCGGAGCGAAGCCTGAGCGAAGCCAGAGCTCTGTGGAGCGCTGTGCTGTTCTGCGCCCACCAAACAAACACAAACTGTGGTCCGGGCCCGTACCCGCCTCGCCTAGCCTCGCCTCGCCCCCTCTTCGCCTTGCCTCCCCTCGCCTCCCCTCCCCTTGCCTCCCCTCGCTTCGCTCGTGCTGATATTTACACTGTCGCCTCATTAGCTCACGGTCGCTTCGCTCGCTCGCTCACTCCCTCCCTCCCTCACTCCCTCCCGCCTTATTTTTAGCCCTGGGTAGAGATATGAGAGAGACTGGCACAGTGGCAGCCCAGTGCATAACAGAGAGGGGGATATGAAGAAGAAATATCAATATCATCATCGTTCACTGAATTATTCTTCTCTCTCTCTTTCTCTTTCTTTTTCTTCTCTCGCTTTCTCTCGCTCTTTCTCTCTCTCTTCTCCATGCTTTCTGCTTCTGTCCTTCAGAAAAGTGAGGGATGCCACCAACGTGGACATCAACATGCGTGTCGGGGTGCATTCTGGGAATGTCCTGTGTGGTGTCATCGGCCTTCAGAAGTGGCAGTACGACGTGTGGTCACATGACGTCACGCTGGCCAATCACATGGAGGCAGGGGGTGTGCCGGGGTATGTACTGTAAGCTACTTGGGTCTGGCTTGGACATACATAAGACACAGATCAACAATGGGTCAGGAATGGCCTGGTTGTCTCGGGGTATGATTCCCAGATTTGGTAGTGGGATCAGCTAAAATTGCATACCAGTCCGTGAAGAATTCCCGATCTTGTACACTTGGTAGGACCAGAGTTTTATTGATACACATGAGTAAGCTTTAAAGTTAGTCTGCTAAACACTTCCAAAAGTCTGTTTTTTTTAGTTAGTTACTAAGTCGTATGCCACTTTGAATAAGGTGATAAATACTAGACCTTCATGCAGAGTAAAAAAATTCTAAAGGTGAAATTGCCCCCTCTGGTATTTTATTATATGAGCAGGCATATATCTCATAATACAGTTGCTTGTCAGACTTGAGTTTTAATTCTAGGGGGTTCACAGAATAAATGTGTGGAGGGCTTCTCAGCTCCTACCAGCATAAAGATGAAGTTCAGGTGCAGATTGTATGTGGAAAAAGATCTACTGTACTGTAGGTCTATGTGGAAAAAGTATCTGACATTCAAACAATTGCCACTACATTATTATGTTCTATATAACATATGTTCGAATTTTGTTTTTTTTTCTGCATTCGTTATAATAAAAAAATAGTCATAGTTAGAGCTTGTAATTAAACATCTCAGTGGGTAGGGGGCTATTAAAAGTTTGGGAACCTCTGTCATAATGGAGGCAACTAATGAAGGCAACTCTTTTAGTATAACTAGTGATGAGATATTGTTAGCTCTCTGGCTGTTAAATTGCTCCTACTAACAACATAACAACAGAAGCATAACTGGTTGGTCATTGCAACAGCAACAACAACAGGGCTTTAGAATCATTATCCAGGTGACATCTCTGATGATGACTACAAGGGAGGTTCTGCAGTAATTATTTTGAGTTGTGTTTGATGAAATAATTGGTAATCAGAGCTTTCTGCTTCTCCCTCCCTCCACAGCCGAGTTCACATCTCCTCAGTGACCCTGGAGCACCTGAACGGAGCCTACAAGGTGGAGGAGGGCGATGGGCAGAACCGAGACCCCTACCTGAAAGAGCACGGAGTCATCACATACTTGGTCATCAACCCCAAGGTAGCGTGAAGGATACTTGAAGAAGAGTTGTCTCATCAATGCACTGTCTCAAAACGTAGGAAGAGACAGTGCACACACACACACACCTCCGTAATTTAAATAGGTGCTGAACCTAAAAAGCAGAGGAAATCCAAGACATAAAGGAGAGGTCGACACACTTCAGCTCCTTTCTTTTCCACTTTTATTTAGGTTCCTCACCCAAGTCACATTTTCAGCCAACTGCTTTTCCTCAGACTTAAGTCTGAAGAGGAGCAGTTGGTTCGAAAATGTCAAAAAAAAGGGTGTGGAGACCTCTCCTCTATGTCATCGTTCCACTGTAACATCAGCCTATCAAACAATATAATCTAAAACATAATTCAACTTAATCTGTACAGAGAACTTGAGGATTTAACAAAAGTAACAAAACTTTCACGAGAAGTACATTATTATCAATTTAACACTTTGCCAACAAGTGAGGCTGTTTAGAAACAGAGATGATTCAGAAGATTGAATTGCTGATGTTTGAGTGGGATTGTATATCCAGAGGCTGTCAGATACAATCTCCTCACCTCACCAGTGCCTCAAAAAAATACATACAGTATAAATGTTTATTTATTTATTTCACCAACTTTATTTATTTATATTTACACTCAAATTTATGCAGCGCTGGCTGTGGGGCATGACAACAGCTGCTGTCTCCGGTTTCATCGGGGACCCTTTTTTTTGGTTGCTCATTCGCACTCCCGGCCCTACTCTCTCCTTCCGCTCCTCCTCCTCCTCCTCCTCCGCCTCCCATTTACGCCTCCTATCCGCTCCTATCCTGAGCAGCCAGGAGCGCTGAGAGTGGGAGGTGTTTCACAAGCGGCCTGAGATAGACGCACTTGTTTTTTTTTTGCCCACCGGAAGAAAAAAAAAAATAGGGAGAGCTGTGCGCTGTGAAACTCGGGCTCGATTTAGCCCCATGCTGTCACTGTATGTAATTAGTGGATTTATTTATAATCTGCTGTTCCAGAGCTGATTAGTTAATCAGCAGCTATAGGACTCGATGGCCTCAAGTGTTTCAAAAGGGCTTGAGCTTCACTTGTGCTTGTTTGGGGAGTTTTGGGGGGTGATGATGTGGGTGTAACTAACTAACTATACTTTTTTATGTGGTGACCATCATACGCGCATGTACACAGACACAGACACACACACACACACATACACACACATGTACATACATCCACAAAAACATTGTACACACCAATTCTCTAACACAAACACACACACACACACACACACACAAACCCATGCACATGTACATACATCCACAAAAACATCGTACACACCAATTCACTAACACAAACACACACACACACACACATGCCATATACACGTGTTCACACACAAACCCACCCACATACAAACACAACCACATGTACTAACTATTTTGTGTATTGACTTCCCCCTGCCACACACACACACACACACACACACACACACACACACACACACACACACACACACACACACAAACATCCATGTTCTACACATGTTCTTACACAAACACACACACACACACACACACACACTCACAAACACACAAACACACACACACACACACACACATATCTAGGCCCAGCTCCACTGCCGTCCCCGTCCCACCCTCACCGAGGGCCCGAAGATGAGGGACTCTGTGCGGATGACACGCTACCTGGAGTCCTGGGGGGCGGCCAAGCCCTTCGCCAACCTGCACCACCGAGACAGCATGACCAATGAGAATGGCAAGATCAACACCCACGTGAGTCCCCCCGTCCAGTCCTGTCGCCGGGCAGAACTACTGACAAGGAATTAGTCCAATCACTTGATTCCTGTTTAGTTAGTTGATTAATTCAATCATTATTTTTATTCATTCATTCATTCATTCATTCACTCTCATTATTAGGTGTTTTCTTTCTCACTCATGACATGAGATTTTTTTTCCTCACACACAGACATAAAGCACTACACATAAGCTTTATTTGGATCACTACTGTGAAATAAAAAAAACGTATGCATACTTTAAAAATCATTTGTATTCGTCAAGCAACAACATAAACGTTAAGTGCATACAAACAATCTAAATCACTGCAGAAGAAAAAACATATTGTGTAAATTGTTAAATTATAAATTATTATTATAAATTATAGATTATAAAGTAGTATAAATTATGTTATAAATGCTATAAACTAATGCACTGTAATGTGTTGTATTAATGCTGTCATGGTGTAACTGGTAATGCTGTTTATGTTCATGGTTAATAAGTCTTGTGAGTCCATTACTATGTGTTTGTTTGTTTTTTTGACTGCAAGTGCTTAAAAACTGTTTAAATATTAGTAAAAGTTTAAATATTGTCCTTCCTTTCTCCTGAAGGATGTGTCGATAGGCCAGTTCCACTTCCAGAGGAGATCAGAGAGGTACGTGGGGCCGTCTGCATAAGCAGTCTTTAACAGGCATCAAGAGGGCTCTTGTCTGGACAAGGTCTGTCTCCAAGTCCTCCAGCAGATACTGAAGTCTCTCTCTCTCTCTCATTCTCTCTCTCGCTCTCTCAATCTCTCTCTCTCTCTCTCTCTCTCTCTCTCTCTCTTTTTCTCTTTTTTCCATTCCATTTCCATTGTCTTTTACTTACTCTTACTTCTCTGTCTATCTCTCCTCTTCTCTGTCTATCGCTTTCCTCCCCTTTCTCTGTCCCTTTCTCTGTCTCTCTGTGATTCTCTCTCTCTCTCTGTCTGTCTCTCTGTCTCTCTCTCTCCATCCATCTATCCATCCATCCATCCATCCTTCTCTTTTGTCCCTCCCATCCCTCTTCCTCTGTCCACAGGACCAAATCTCAGAAGAAGTGGTTTGAGGAGGAGCTGAACGAGAGGATGATCCGCACCATTGACGGCATCAACGCTCAGAAGTAAGTGCTGGAGAGGGATACCCTACTCTCCTACTCCTCCCCCTCCCCCCTCCTCCCTCCTCCCCCCTTCCTGGTTTGAAAAAGGATGCCGATATTTTTATACTAAAAACTGCACTTCTCATGAGGTATTTCTCTATGAAGATGTTCTCCTTAAACTGACAAACTGACACTGATATATTCCTTTATTTCCTGGAGGTGGCTGCACTGTGTGGCTGTGTGTATGTGTGTGTCCTCGGGTGAATGTGTACATGTACGTGTGTGTGTGTGTGTATATGTGTGTCCTCACGTGAATGTGTGTGTGTGTGTGTGTATGTGTGTCCTCACGTGAATGTGTGTGTGTGTGTGTGTGTCTGTTTGTGTGTGTGTGTGTGTGTGTGTGCGTGTGTGTGTATGTGTGTGTGTGTGTGTGTGTGTGTCCTCACGTGAATGTGTACGTTTTTGTGTGTGTGTGTGTGTGTGTGTGTGTGTGTGTGTGTGTGTGTGCGTGCGTGTGTGTGTATGCGTATGTGTCAAAGTTAACAGCTTGGCCTCTGGCGTTGTCAGTGCATTGACTTTCTGCAGATTTACTGAACAAGCTCCCCATCCCCTGGTGTCCATTGATTTGCCATCGTGCGCAGAAAAGAGAAGCCTAAGTTGGACACTGGAGCACACGCCGCACTGTCTGATCGTTGTCAATAAGTCATGCTAAGCTGTGGGAGGCTTCATGTCCCGCTTAGGTTTGCAAGTGCTAGCGGAATGCTAAAAAAGTCCACTTGTTTTTTTTTTGTTTTTTTTTTTTAACTCTTGTCTTTCTCTCTCTCTTTATTCCCACTCTCTCTCTCTTTGCCCTCAGACAGTGGCTCAAATCAGAAGACATCCAAAGAATATCGTTGTTCTTTCACAATAAATCCCTGGAAAATGAGGTAGATGCAAGGCTGTCCAAGGCAGTGGTTTTTTTTTAGTTATTATTATTCTTAAATCATGCCAATGCAATATTTAATAATTACTGTTTTTTAGTCAGGTCAAGCAGGATGTGCCAATCTTATCTGAGGCCAATTAAGACTTGATAGTTAGAGGTCAACATAATTGTTGGGCTTTTTAAAAAATCCTTTTTAAAATTCCTCTCTCAACCTTGTCTTCTTTTGTTTTGTCTCCAGTACAGGGCAACAACCCTGCCAGCCTTCAAGTATTATGTCACCTGTGCCTGCCTCATCTTCTTTTGCATATTCATCGTCCAAATACTCGTCTTGCCAAAGTGAGTATTAGATTGGATTGGATGTGTTTTACTGATCCCTGAAGGGCAAATCTTTTGGGCTGTAAGTTTCTGAATTAAATATAAAAGTTCACACAAAAGAAATAAAACAACAGAAAACAAAAAAACGTTGTAAATGAAAAAAAAAATGTTGTAAGTAATTGGAGGTAAAACCTTGGCAGTAAAAGTAGTTTTTTTTAGTTTGGCAATATACGCTTTTTTGCCCACACAAGAAAACTTTTAAAACTTCATTGAAAATCCACAAAAAGCCTGTTCCACACTTGAAAACCTGAAAATAAAGAGGCCAACCAGATATAGATTTCTTTGTGCCGCCACTTGGAAGCAGCCTCTCTGTGAGACAGCTGGTGCTTTTGCAAAGCTTTCAGGGCTAACGAAAGTACTAAGTTACGAAAGTATTAAGACGTGTGTGTGTGTGTGTGTGTGTGTGTGTGTGTATAGAGTCGACCAAGCATAATTTGAAGTACGATAAGGATCGGTCGATCAAGTCGATTTAAATGCATTTGTGTAGCATATATACATACCATACGTCGACCATTGACTCAGTGTGCCATTAATCAGGCATGTGAGTGGCCATTTGTGTAGATACAAATGCATGCAAGTCAAGCACAAACACACAATGGAGACACACAACAACAAACACAAGGCCACAACTCGGCCCTCGCTTAGCAACAACACCATCAACATCGATGCTCCTATGTGCGCCCAATGGCGATAGAAAAGCGGATAATTATAGATCCTCCGAATCAGACGCCCACCTGCCGGAGAAATGATGGCCCCCTCTCCTCTCCGCACGCCACTGGGCAGGAAAAAAAAAAGGAAGTAGGAGAAGGAGGGAAGAAAAAAAAAAAAATCCATGCGTGGCGTCACCCTGATTTAGCGTCAGTGTCAGCTGGGAGTGTGTTCTCAGCGCTGAAAGCCCGTATCGATCCCACCCTTACCCGTCCCCCTTACCCCCCCCCACCCTTACCCCTCCCCCCTCTTACCCTCCACATCTTCCTCCGGCCTCATCCATAAATCACACTCACGACACCATTAAAAGGAGCTTTGATGCTCCATTAAGGGCCATACAAAAACTTTGTTGGTAGGCACATGGCTTTTTGATTGCTCTGACTGTGTCTCGGTCTGTGTGTGTGTGTGTGTGTGTGTGTGTGTGTGTGTGTGTGTGTGTGTGTGTGTGTGTGTGTGTGTGTGTGTGTGTGTGTGTGTTTGTGTTTGTGTGTGAGAGAGAGAGAGAGATAATAGTCTTTAAATTGATTTTGAATTTAAATCGATGGTCTTAGATGTTTGAATGTTTGTTGGATGGGTGTTTATATGTCTTGTATGTATGTATGTATGTATGTATGTATGTATGTATGTATGTATGTATGCATGTATGTATGTATGTATGCATGTATGCATGTATGCAAGTATGTATATATGCAGGGCTCTTAACTTTTTTTCATCACCATCCAATGGGGCTACTATATGTTTTCACTTACTAGCCAATTAGCACTTCAA
>CM059283.1:19876872-19907154 GCA_030347295.1 Setipinna tenuifilis
TGTGTGTGTGTGTGTGTGTGTGTGTGTGTGTGTGTGTGTGAGTGAGTAAATGCATATGTGTGTGTGTCTAAATGCAGGTCTCTACATTACAGGGTGTGTGTGAGTGGGTAGGTGTGTATGTGTGTGTCTGAATGTGTGTTTTTGTATATGTGTGTCACTCTGTGTGTGTTTGTGAATGCATGTGTCTTTATATACCATGTGCTGGTATATAAAATGTATTCAGTGTTTGTGTGTGTGTGTGTATGTCTGATTCAGTCATTGAGCCTGGCCTTTAACACCACGTCTTGAATGGTTGACTTCTTGCTTTCAGCACCCAGGCCAGAGCCACAGGTGGAAAGACGTCCATTTTTCCATGTTAGCCTGGATTAATTTCACACTTTTACACTTCTTATTTCTTTCTACCAGTTTCAAAGACAAGGTGCACTGGACCAGAATGAGATCTGGTCTGTGTGTGTGTGTGACAAGGAGAGAGAGAGAGAGTGTGTGTATGTGGGTGTTAGCAATATTGTGTGTGTCTCTAGTCTCTTTGAAAATCTTCAAATGCCCAGTGAACTAAATAGATAAGAAACGCACTTATATTTAGTACACATATAAATGTCTGCTTTTGATGATGCATCTGACCAAATCTGTTAATGCAAGTTTAAATGCTCCCCTTGCCTATTTGTTGCTGAAAGACATTATATAAAATCTCTACTCTTGTTTGTGTGTGTGTGTTTGTGTGTGTGCGTGTGTGTTCTTCTGTGTGTGTATAGTTTTTCCTAGAAGAGGCTAAGAGTGTGCTTGTTCCTGCTTTGAACACATCCAATGAGACAGTGGTCAGCTCTGCAGACTACATTATGCTGTTTGTTGAAGAGGACAAGTTCTATCTGCCTGTAAGTGCCTGTTCCATATTCTCCCCTTTTGCCGCACAGAGACTGGAATGCTTTTATAGGCCACTGAGACTTTGTCCTTGATGGCATTCAGCAGCACTTCAGTATTGTGGTGTTCTCCCTTGCTAATCCACTGCTGGGGGGGTGTTAGCGCACCGTGTGCTTTGTTTTAGAGTTCTTCTCTAAGCTCTATAAATACATCCAGACTGAGTCAGTTCTTTTGGTGATCAGTCTGTGCTGTACATGCCTCTCTGACACTCCAGTGAGGTGAGCAAAAGAGAGAGAAGGAGAGAGGGAGAGAGAGGGAGAGAGAAAGAGAGACAGAGACAGACAGACAGACAGACAGAGAGAGAGAGAGAGAGAGAGAGAGACAAAGAGATTTAAAACTGCTTTATTTGAGCACCATGTACCAATCCATACATCAGTGTACCAGCCATGCAAACAGCAAATTACAGACAGACCACCCATTTCCAAAAATAAGACAGCAATAAACAGCAATACCCCCCCCCCCACCCAACAAAGGATTATCCCCAACCTCAGACAACAATCCCCTCCACACACACCAAATACCTGAAAAAGTCATAGCATCATGAGGGAGAGAGAGGGACAAAAGGGAGAGAGGAAGCGGCGAGCAAAGAGAACCCTTTTTATAGACAAAGTCACATTTCTCTGCCCCTGCTCTCTGGTCTGCCTAATAAGCTGGTTTGAAAAGCCATTACGTTCTATCAGCATGTGCAGGCTGAATCTGTACCTGTTGCTATGCGCCTCTGCTGTGGAGAACCAGGCAGAGAGGAAGACTCGTCCCACGTACTCTTCTCTTCCCTTATTCTCACCCCACCTCAAGTCCACACACGCACACACCAGCTCCCTATCCACAGTTGAAAGCCTTAGAGTTGGTACATGGCGAACTTGCGGAAGATTGCTTCAATAGAGAAGAGAGGAAGAGGGAATGGAGTAGCAGAAAGAGATGGAGATAGAGAGAGAGAGAGACGGAGAGGAGAGGGAGATACAGTCACCTTTCAACATGTATTCGGTGTGGCTTAAGATGAAGAAACTGCTAGGAGGTATCTTTCAGCCCAGTCAAGGCAACAAAACAGACTCATGGCTAGCCAAATACACATTAGTACATGCTGCCTAACCAACACATTAAATTAATCATAGAGTCCTACCTTGTTTTATTGTTGTTATACCACAATATACCACAAACCCATCTTGACTTTTCTAGACACAGACTCTAGGCACTAAAACTTGTTTTTTACAAAAAAAAACATGGGTAGCAATTTTGTTTAAATTCTCTGTCAAAAGGTTGCATATACATAATTATAAATATGATTAAATATTGTGATATATTTAATACCAGATGTTTCCATTAGTCCTATTGACTGTCGAAGTCCAGTGATATTGACAATGCATACCTCTACTGTTTTTAGGTCATTATTATGGATTATTAGTAGTCCATATATATAGCAATTGACTGTTGCTACCTGATGTTGCATTGCAGCCAGTGTTGCACTAATAAGCTGCCATAGCACCATGTATCAATAAATGGCATAACAATTACTGGTTAGGACAACAGATAATGACATGTGATCATAGGCATGTGATTTGGCATCTGGTCTAAAATGTTCATGACATGGTTAGCCAAGTCAAGGGCTACTTAAACATACTCTTTTGTTGGATTATTTTTTTGTTTTTTAACAAATAGCTGGTCTAGACTATATTTTCAATATACTCATTCTCTTCCTCAGATCCTGAGTGTAAAAATGCCTCCAAAAGAAAAAAAAAACAATGCCCAGTGTAGCCTCCATAAAGAAGCCATCATTCACACCCCTCCCCTTGCTAATGGCTATAGCCCATTTCCCCCTCGCTCGTAATGAAATATATCTCCCCCTGCCAGGGCCGGCTCAAAGTGACTGTGACTGTCCGGGCCAGCCTTATTTATCTGACTCCTGCACGCCGCAGATCGCTTTTGGCACCAGTCCCCCCCCCCCCCACCCGCGCTGAGAGGCGTAAGTCAGACTCATGGAGTACAGCTCTCTCTGGCATTTTTCTTCGAGAGAGAAACAGAAAGAGAGAAGAGAGAGACAGAAGAGAGAAAACAGAGAGAGGGAGAGAGAGAGAGAGGTAGGTAGGTAGGGGGGCGGAGAGAGGACTGGAAGACCCACAGCACGAACGAACAATCGCAGGAGGATGCCAGCAAAGTGTTCACAGTTGGAAGCAGCACTGTGTGTCGTGATTTTGTTAACTCTTAGTGTGTAACTCTCAATGTGTATATCTCCAACCAAACTCTTGAATTATACTTTGCCATCCATGATAGATTTTACATGCTTAACATGTGAATGGAACAACAAACCACTTAAAATATCATTAAGGATGTAATGTCACACAGGTGTAACAGGAATTTTGTGAGGATTGTAAAGTTCTAAACAATGTTTGGGGTCCATAAAATATAATATGGACTTTTAGAGTCTCACATTGCATTCTCTTTTTATGAAATGTAAAACAGACAAACCTTTAAATGTTAAATAGCATGATATTCTACCTCAGCTTCATAATATCAAGTACAGATACAGTTCAGAAAAAGGAAAATGCATTCTTCTGTTTAGTTTTTCGTAGATGCAGTTATGGCATCTGAACATCAGCAAATTCTGTGTTGGCATCCTTTTGCCATCCAGAACATCTTCAATCTGATCTGCCCCATTGTCTCACATGATTAATTCGGATTTCGTTGTTTCCTCTGTCTCCAATGGATATGGGTTTGTGATTGGCATTTCTTGTTTCGTGCCCTGGCTGGTGGTGGTGGTGGTGCTGCCGCTGCTGCTGCTGCTGCTGCTGCTGCTGGTCATGGTGGTGGTGGTGTTGGTGTCGGTGGGTCCAGTACTTCATCTACAGTTGCATCCTGGGGCTGGTGTCGTGCTCGGTGTTCCTGCGGATCAACTACGAGCTGAAGATGCTGATCATGCTGGGGGCCGTGGTGGGCTACAACGTCATCATCCTCCAGACCTACGCCGCCGTGCTTGACGACTACAGCACGGCACTCTACCGAACACAGCCCATGGAGAGGTGAGACAGGGCAGATATACACACACACACACACACACACACACACACACACACTCAAACTCAAACACAAAGATGTAGAAGTGCAGTCCACACACACACACACACACATATAGACACAAAACATGCACATCTTTCTCTCTCTCTTTTTCTTTCTCTTTCTCTTTCTCTCTCTCACATTTGGTCCTATGCTTGGCTTGAAGACATATGTATAAGAAATGCACAAGTACAGTGACACTGTACACTCACAGATGCACTCAGACACACATACACACATACACACACACACACGGTGATCTGAAAACACCATGCAAGCAGAGATTTGTTCTGTGCAGTTTAACAGTTTGTGTGTGTGTGTGTGACTGGCAAATTGAGGTCAGGCCCGAACAAAAAAAAAAAAGAGACTTCTTTGTCAGTGTCTGATTGGAGTTAATCAAAACTTCCTTCTTCTTCAAAATGCCTTCTTCACAAGTGTGTGCAATCACAGCAGCTGAAGGTGTTGTTGGCTGTCTAGCCTATACCTTTGGATCTGACTGCTGAGCGGTGACAAAGAATAGCATAGCAGGGGAAAAAGCCTGATCATCAAGTCATTTCACTTAGTTCTCCCCTTGGCCTTGACCAATTAGACTTGATGAATGATAAACACACAGTGCTGAGCACACTAAATGCTGAGAACAGCACAGCCTAAAGGGTATAGCTCTGGATAATTGTGTAGAACGTGTGATTTGACCAGCAATTTGAGCTGATTATGTGACGGACAAATCAGGTCTTTTGAAGTTGATGAAACGGAAATTACACAGTGGCCAAAATGATGGCTTAACTTGGTGCTCTGATGGATTAGGTGTTGTGGAAAGGGAGAAGAATTGCATGGCCAACAGCAAGAAAGAGAGAAGAATTGCATGGCCAACAGCAATAAAGAGAGAGAGAGAGACAGAGAGAGAGAAAGAGAGAGAGGAAAAAGTTTTCTTTCTCCTGTAGTTGTCGGCAGGATGATTGACAGGTTATGAGATGGAAGGTTTTATGGGAGCATGGTGGGATTGATTTTTTTTTTCATGGGCAGGGGGGAACTGACAGCTGAGGTTTTGGAGGTTATATGTGGGGGCCGTTTAAGACACCAGTCATGTAGCTCCCCTCTGCCGTCCCGCTGCCTCTCTAACTCTGCCTCTGAGATGGCGTGGCCACGTGTCACCACAAATCTTGTCCAAATCCCTTGTTTTTAAAATGTAAAGCTACAAAGTTTCTTTTTTGTCTTCTTTCTCTCTCCACTTTCTTGTACTTTCTCTCACTTTCCTTCTTATACTCTGTATCTCTCTCTGTGTCTTTGTCTCTCTCTCTCTCTATCTTCTCTCTCTCTCTCTCTCTCCTCTCTCTCTCTCTCTCACTCTGTCTCTTTCTATTTTCCTCTGTTGTAGGCCAGGAGTGCTGAAAGATCTCAAGACCATGGGCTCAGTGTCTCTGTTTATCTTCTTCATCACCCTCCTTGTTTTGGCTCGACAGGTGGGTTGTCTGTGCACTAATAGACTGTCACAAAAACCACTACCCTCCCACACAGCCCCTCCCCTTCCCCTTCCCTCTCCTCCACTCCACCTCCACCACCAGCTTTCAAGGCCGCTGTAATTAACACTGACTGTTTCACCCAGTTCCAGGCCACTCCATTTAACTCGACTGTCACATCCTGAATTTCTCAAGCGGCTCATGTGTTTTTTTTTCTCTCTCTCTCTCTCCATTTCTCTCTCTCCCTCTCTCTTTTTTCTCTCTTAATCTCTCTCTGACCTCTCTCAATCTCTCCTCTTTCTGTCTCTGTGTTTATTCCATTGAGCTGTTGCCTTCTGTGTAAGTCCTGAGGCTCTACAGAACACCCAGGGCGCTGAATAGAGGATATCTAATGTTCTACAGGAGCATCATCTGTCATCCTCCCAATTTACAAATACAGAAGCAGTGCTCTTGTCTACTGTAGCCCCACAGGAGGACGGGAGTGGGGGGTTAGGGGTGTGTGTGTGCCTCAAATCCGATCACTCTTGTTTGTGTATGGAAATGATTGTGTGTGGGTGTGTTTGTGTGTGTATGTTTGTGTGTGTGTGTGTATGCGTGTGTGTGTGTGTGCATGTGTGGGTGTGTGTGTATGTATGTGTGTGCATGTGTATGTGTGTATGTATGTATGTATACTAATGTTCTAGGGAGAGCTCAAAGTGGGTTTCTGGGCTGACCCATCTAAGAAAAACTATTTTAATCACTATACCACCACCACCTGTCACTTAAAAAAAACAAAAAAAACAAGCAGACCTGCACAGCTTCCATTACTTAGTTAGGGCACATGGGATTTCAATCATTCTTTAATATTGTACTAACCGTTTCAGAATGAATCATTTGCACTGCACTGTGACGCCACATTCGCTGAAAGATAGACTGGAAACTGTAGGTCAAAGGAATACATTAACAGCTCTGAGATGCAGAAAAATTATTGTCCAAGTAGGGAACATTCATTATGTAACTCATTTCAGGTCTGTCACAATGTTTACACCATAAACTATGTTCCAGACCTCACAAAGAATTAGGTGCAAATTAATATAAACTGAATATAATGCACCACATTTGGTGTGATTTTTCCTCACTGTTTAAGATGTTTTTTGTTGGCTCAGAATGATAAAATAAATGTTATTAGCACGATCCCCTCTTTAATAAACGGTCAGTATATAGAACAGAAGAGGGTCAATGATACAGTACATCTGCACATCCAAGCTAGTAATACAGATGCTGGACTCAAGGGTTGCAGTAGTCCTATAAAGAAGTACACGTAGTGTGTAGAACAAGAAAGTCTTAAAAATCATCTTTACAGTCCTTAGCATGACAGATTTAATAATGAAAACTGCTTGTGGGGTGTGTTGGAAAATGAAAACAGAGATGTTTGTGTACGTATGGAAATTCAGAATGCTACCCGTTAAAGCTTCCTGCTTCAGGGCAAAAATAAATTATGAAATTATGGAGTCACTGAAGGCACTGAAATGGAGGTAATAGGCGTTCAACAGCCTTCCTGATTAGCAGTATTATGTCTTCCACTCACCTCATGTTACACAAACACACACACACACACACACACACACACACACACACACACACACACACACACACACACACACGGACAGGAACTCAGCCCCTGGACACAACACACAAAAGAGAGAGAGAGACAACAACAACACACACACAGATGGACACACTCACACACACACACAAGAGAGAGAGAGAGAAAGAGACCTATGCATCTCTTAAATTTGTCTCCATAGTCTGCAGCCTACGGGTAGTATTGCCTTCTGGCGAAAGCCTGCTATCATTTCTGATTAGAGAAGCTGTAGATGCAGTCAACATGGCCTTGGCTCTCCTCCGGATATCTGACACAGTGAGACACACATGAAGAGGCGTTCAGTTCAGTGCTACTGGGTTGGCTAGTCTGCCAGTTAGCCCTTTTACTAATGGTTGTCTTTTTGTTTCTATCGTATGAAGCTCAGCACTGATGCTCTTTTAGTTTTTGATGGCTTCTTGACAGCTAATTCCACCCAGGATGCTGAACTGGGCTTAAAAGTGAAACTGATTCCCATTTGTCACTATAAACACAGCACAACACAGTATACACTGCACACAGCGAAATTCAGTTTAACATGTTTTGCCTTTGGTATATTCCCATTTGACATGGAGCTTTTAGTGATGGTGATTTATGCTAAATACATTTTTTCCCCCATGCCAGACGTGATTAGTTTATTCATAGTGTTTGAAATAGGGAGATTAAAGAGAAGATTGAGGGAAGAAGTGAGAAAGCATTACTGCATGAATGCTTAATATGTCTAATGACAAACATTGTGCTTTGAAATCTTTTTTCATGCTTCTTCTTTAATGGCACAATAACTGTCACAGCAAAAAAAGCATAACATGAATATTATATCTCCCTGGGGAATATGCTGGGTATATGCCTGAAGATTAATAGGCTTTTTCTTTGCATGACAACTGTTTAAAGAAAACTTTTAAAAGCTGTGTGTATGTAGTACAGTATTTATGCCAGTGAGTGTGTGAGAAGACAGAGACAGAGGTAGAGGCAAAGAAAAGAAGAAGATAGAAAGAAAGAAGAAGAAAGAAGAAGAAAGAAAGAAAGAAAAGAAAACATGCATCAACATTTTGACAGTTTGACACTTGACAGTTTTTTAACTTCTTCTGAAATAGTTTCAGCGTTCAGTCAACAAACAAACCTGCCAGGGGAGAACCTGCTGAAAAAAATGTCCTTTTTACACTGGTAATCTGATGCTGCACTGATGATGCTGTGAATCTTGTCTTCTTGTGTTCTCCTGTTCCCGGACAACGGTGATCAGATGTTTGTCATCTCTTTGCCCCTGTTTCCCCATGTAACAGAATGAATATTACTGTAGGTTAGACTTCGTCTGGAAAAACAAGTTCAAGAAGGAGTGCGAGGAGATCGAGACCATGGAGAACCTCAACAGGGTTCTGCTGGAGAACGTTCTGCCGGCCCACGTCGCTGAGCACTTCCTGGCGAGGAACTGGAAGAACGAGGTATCTTTTGGAGAATTGGTGATTATTTGTTTTGTACATTCAACATTTTTAGTATTTCTGTAAATAATAATAATGATGGTGATTTTTATTATAGTAATACATTTATGTATAAAGAGGTGTAAGTACAAAGGAAGTAGCTCAAGTTCTTAACCCAAAAAAACAAAAACAAAAAGAACACAAAATAACAGGAACAGGCAGCCTGATGCTGTTGCAGGTAATGACAGGTGCTATTTCATGATAAAATGATGCCTTTTCATACTTGTCATATATTTTGCACTGCTTTTGCTTTGAACCTTCCCAGGACCTGTACCACCAGTCTTATGACCTGGTGTGTGTGATGTTCGCATCCATCCCGGACTTCAAGGAGTTCTACACGGAGTCGGACGTCAACAAGGAGGGACTGGAATGTCTCAGGCTCCTCAATGAAATCATTGCAGACTTTGATGAGGTGCTTGTGAGGTCTTTTGTTGTAAGGACCTGTTTATTTTTGTAACAAATCTGCACCCCGTGCAGCATGTCTGGGCAAAGTGTTTCTTCTTTTTTTTTTTTTTAATTACGATGTCTTCAATACTTCAGTTCTGTTAACAAGTGAAAATGATGCAATGATCAAATAGCATCTTCTAGCAAGGAAGAGCTAGCAATGATCAAACAGCATCTTCTCATAAATGCATGACAAATCCCTAGCCTTCATTTCAGGCAAGCCTGAAGGAGTTTCTTCAGCCTAATTTAGAAGGCACATTTTATTGAATGCGCCATATGCTTTATAAAAAAGCCTTCATTAAATTCAGTGAAAATACCTCTAAATGTTTCAATTTTTTAGTCAGAGCAAAACGACAGTTATTTCTGCACCACCCCAGGTTGTCTGAAGGACCTCAAATAGTGAACCCTGAAAATGTTTTTCCTACCTTACAACTTCCACGAGCAATGACTGAACATTATAACAGTAATAAACTTAATCAGGTCTGTGCATTGACCGATTGGGTTGTCCCTGTCTGTCCAGCTTCTGTCGAAGCCCAAGTTCAGTGGTGTGGAGAAGATCAAGACCATCGGTAGCACTTACATGGCTGCCACAGGACTAAACGTGACACCAGGACCAGAATGTACACAGGTGAAGTCACTGACAGCTCACTCAATACCTCTAGGACTTTATATAAACCTCAGAATAGACATATAAGATCGAACACGTCACACATGTTTTGAATTTTTGTATTTTCATTATAACCTACTTAAAATACCAATTGCTGTCTGGGGGGCTCTCTTAATGTACCACTCTAAATCATTCATACATTGTACGCATGTTAACATCGTCTGTTACGGTATTTGGAATTACAACAGCTGTCAAGACAATTAATGCTAATAGTTAATGATAGCACTTTAGCATTGCCATTACTAATTGCACAAAATGAACTAATGACTAATAACTAATGGATATGGCATGTGGCTCCACATCCTCCATCTTGTACATTTAAGTGCTCTGCCATAAGATTTGTGAGTCAGTACATGTCATTACCGACCAGCAGTCAAGTACTACTTAAACTGAAACACACTTCTGGGCGTAAGGTGACTACTGTAAGAGAAGGTGACTCATGACAGTGTTACGGACATTGGGGTCTTGTGGTCTTTCTCTCTCTACTGTTGTAGGATGACAGGCAGTACATGCATATTGGCACAATGGTGGAGTTTGCCTTTGCGCTGGTGGGGAAACTCGACGTCATTAACAGGCATTCCTTCAATGACTTTAAATTAAGAGTGGGTAAGTGACAGAAAGAGAGTTACGGCAAAGGAACTGTTCAAAGACTTCCTATTCAAAGAATGATGGCAAATAGTCATTGTCATTTCCCAGTCATTATCATAGACTGTATGATCAATATTCAGTTTAATGTAGATTGTTGATTTTTTTTTGACATGTACACATCTCTGTACTGCATCTTCAAATGTGTGACCTATTTTTCTAAACTTAGTCATGATTTTTGTTTTTTATTAGTAGCATACAACAGGCCTAAAGAAGCATTGTGCTGTCTTGTCAGGTATAAACCACGGCCCTGTAATAGCAGGGGTGATCGGGGCACAGAAGCCCCAGTATGACATCTGGGGTAACAGTGTGAACGTGGCCAGCAGAATGGAGAGCACTGGAGTATTGGGGAAAATACAGGTTCATCTCTTTGTTGTTGACTCTTTCTGTGTCAAAGTTTGTGTGTGTGTGTTTGGGTTATTGGGTTTATTTATGTGTGAGGGAGGGTGTTGATGTATGTTTGTGTGTGAATGTGTGGTGGTGGGCTCTATCCATGATGAGAAAATGAGAAACTGTTTAAAAAGAATTTCTTCTGCTTGTTGAATCATTTCATTTTTTTTTTCTTTGCCAAAGGAGTTAGTGAGGGGGATTTTATAATTTCTTCTCTGTCTTGCCCCCTGGTCTAGGTTACCGAGGAGACGAGTAAAGTCCTACAGACCCTGGGCTACATGTGTTCCTGCCGAGGCATCATCAATGTCAAAGGGAAGGGGGAGCTGAAGACCTACTTTGTTCACACCGAGATGACCCGATCTCTATCACAAGGGACTGTCATGCCTTGAACTTTTTACACAAACCATACAGACACATACACTTATACAATCCAAACACACACACACACACACACACACACACGCACACACACATGCACACACATGCAAATACTGATATGCACCAACACTCTCCATTGCACTTCATACAATAAACACAAACCCCATATAGCATAGATACACTGTGCTGACAAGTGCTTAGACATACATATGAATACCCATACACACAGACAAATACTCAAATATATATATATACCTAAGTTTGCATGGTCTCAGTCATTCAGAAGAGTGGATAGATGTAATGAGTGTTTGCGCTGTCCAGTCTTTTTGTGTCTTAGCCAGGCCACTGTGTGTGCAGCCAAGAGAGGTTTTAAAAATAAGGAGTTTTTGTAAGAATATATGAATAAAAAATACCAGAGTGTTACCATGTTGGAAACCACCATTTTCTTATTCATTAAAGACTTTGTATATACACACGGCTGTCATTCATGTCTAAATGTCGAAACAGACTTGAGAATGTAAGCAGAGATGGGCAACCTGGATATAGAAGCTTCAATTAACTTTCAACAAAATTCCACACATTCCAAATCCATCTGGTTCTACCTGTGCAGTTTTATACAGATTATTTCACTCATTACTACTTCTAACTGGTTGAAGAGTTGTGCCAATTTAAATCAACTGTTTTGGTCTGTGGAGGGAACAAAAACATGATATTGGATCCTAGCTTCAGAAGCATGGTTGCCCATCACTTATTCTAAGTTGCAGAAAATCCACTATTATCTACTATTTTACTTCCTACTCCTACTGCTAAATTACCTAAATAACATAGAAGGAAGTACACCAAAGAAGTGTTACTGTGTGTATTTTGACATGATATTACACCACCAGGGAAAAAAAAACTGGCTCAAACAGGGACGACGGATCCATATCCCTCTTCCACACTTCTCGTTATTCCATTCTTGCTGAAGAACTCGGATCGGATATAGTTGACTCGGTTAAACTGACGGCCCGGCTGGTACATGGGAAGTGGTAAGCGCCGCCCATACTCGGAGGAAGATAAAACCGGGAGAGACCTTGATGACTCCTGCAACACAGTGAGACATTGGGGTTATAAATAATAATGCAAGCTTCACATTCATGTCAGGCATCATCAGCAGCGCACCACAAACTGTCAAGTAAGTTTTCTTGCTGACGTGATAGTTTGCACCTTGGCTGACACTGTTTTTTGCGGGTGCACTCTCCTCCCTTGTTTGAAAGTAGGCTAATTGGCAAAGACAGAGGCAGGCATACCGCTCTCAATACCAGCAGGTCGAGACACTTGGATGATCCACACTCATGGATCTCAGGCTAGAAAGGGCAGCTAAGTTTTAATTATTCATGTGTTTGGTCCCTGAATTGCATTTTACTGATACAGGCCATGCATTTCATCATGTAAGTCATGCCTTATAACCTGACAGAGTACAACTTTCTTTGTTGAAAACCAAAAAATTGTAAGACTATTTTAAATAATTCCCCTTTGCACAGTGGTCTTTTTGGACGGCATATAATAACCATTTTAGAAAACAAACAAACAAAGTACTTCTTTGGTCAAGCTGTGAGGTGCAGGCTATTTATGGTTCTCTTTGCGAGCTCTTGACTTTCCTGTGAGTTTCGTCATCCTCGTGTTTTTCTGGCAAACAAGCGTTTAAGTGTGTGCTACAGGCCTGATTTCATTACTAGAGAAGTGTTTAAGTGTGTGCTCAGCGGCATGTGGATGGGTCATGATTAGCAGGTCTGACTTTGCCACATTTCTGCAGAGATGAGCACTTGTGTGCACACCTAATATTTCCCGTACACCTTCAATTGATAGGATACAATCTGTTTTGTATAGATAATTCCACAGCTGATACTACAAGGTCATAGTAATTGCATGGGTCTATGTATGAAAGAGTGTGTGTATGTGTGTGTGTGTGTGTGTGTGAGAGAGAGAGAGAGAGAGAGAAAGGGAGAGTATGTGTGCGTGTTTGTGTGAGAGAGAGATAGGGAGAGAGTGTGTGTGTGTGTGTGTGTGTATGTCTGTCTGTCTGCGCATATCCCCACCTCTCAGTCTGTTTCAATTAAACATAGGGGAGAGCCGTGACGAATGAAACACGGGACGTAAGAAACACAGCTATTTTCTCAAAAACAATACACATCTGAAACATCATATGTTGTCAGCACATTCAGCATGCAAGACTTCACAACCCTGTGAAATCTCGTGCCGTGACGTTACTGCGTTCAAACGTTATCTCCGCGAGACTGTTTTTGACATCGGAAAGTAAAATATTACTTACTGTTAGTTTTTTTGTGATCAAAAATCATTGCGTGTTTCATTCGCGCCGACAATGAGGGACGATTGCAACAAACGACACCTTGCGTTCAAAGTTAAAAATGAACGTGATTTCTTATCGGATGTGTTAAATTACACCACTAACTAATAGAATACACTTGTATGTTGATGATCATATGGCAAAATAAATCTAATTTGCTTCACTGTCTTTGAAAATAACCGTTAAGTAAAAAGTGTTTCATTCGTCACGGCTCTCCCCTACCTGACATAGTCAGGCATGGAATGAAATAACTGATATGGTGCCTTAAAAAATGGGATGGAACATGACATGGTGCAATGTGAGATGAAATAGTTTCACACCACCTACTGTTCTCAGACACTGAGTGCTTAACACCGCCAATAAATAGTAACCATGATCCTCAACTTAGAGGTAAGTTTTAAGTTTAGGCTACTTCATATACTACCATACCTTGTCTATGGAAACCTACCATTCCAATAACCATCTTAAATCTTAAACAGCAGCAAAGAAAGTAGGCTAAATATTTGCCAGTTCCCTGACTTTGGTAAGCAATAACTAAATCACTTGATTGGCTTTGGCTTTCTATTCAGAGGGGAAAGAAGGAAATGAATATTTCTTTTGCATAAGGCCTGTAACATCTGTATAATAATAATAATAATAATAATACAAATAAAAATAATATTAATAAACGTTAAGTATATTCACTGTTGCTCTGTGCTCGTTTTGAGTTTAGGCTACAAAAAATAGTGCTCTTGATGGGTGACAAAAACTACACTAGGTGCAAAGCAGATTGGTTTTTGAGGTTAGTTTATCTATTACTGTTAGGCCTACTTACCTCCACGTAGAAGTCGAGACCTCTGCCTTTTGCATGTTGTCTGTCATCACGGTGTAATTTGTTGTCATAACCTTCCGTTTGGCGATATAAGTCATACTGATGTACCTCTTTAGCCTGAAGATGACAGTGACACATAAGCTATGGTATCTACTAGGACAGCTGAGTTAAATAAGATTTGCAATTCCCATGAATTACAGTGCGCGCAAAGCAAACGTTTTAAAAACGTGCACTTTAAATAAATGTACTGTGCTATGAGGCTAACGGCAAAGGTTACCCTTACCCTGGGATTACTGTAGTTGTAATAGGTCATCTCTTTCTGTTCAGGTCTTCTTGATGGGATAAAACTGAATACTGACAGAGTAGAGAGTGGTTTTGTTTCTGCTTGAGAGAGCAAGTCCATGTTTCAAGTTCTGACTTCTTCTAAAACCCGTTATAATACGCAGAACAGTAACTTTGCGTCTCTAGTTGCTTAGATACGCACTGGACGGCAGCAGCAGTATGCGGCTGGTGACGTGGACTCGAGGGCCGTTGCAACTGAAACAGGTGCGATCAATAGCAAGTCAGGTGATGTTTACATCCCGTGACCCAGTTGTCACGAAAGTACAGACACACAATAGGAAAGGAAGGGGAAAAAAGCTATTACAAGAACTGAAAACTGAGCCTACATTTTAGAAGTCTTTGACCTAGGTCCCATTGAGGGCTGTGGTAAATAGAAACAGGTGATTGCAGAACGCATGGACTTCACACTAATCAAATGTGAAAAGCATTATTCGCGCCTTCGGGGCAGTCAAAGTATGTCATATATACCATTATGTAGTGTTAATAATATGTTAATTAATATTTATTGGTTCTTTTTAATTTGTGCATACACTGTAACATATTGTTGTTACCACTGTTCTTGCATGATATACAGTAGAAGCACAGAACAGAAAACGATTTCAAAGTGCATTTTTGATATACACAGTTCATCTCTCTCTCTCTCTCTCTCTCTCTCTCTCTCTCTCTCTCTCTCTCTCTCTCTCTCTCTCTCTCTCTCTCTCTCTCTCTCTCTCCAGTAACATGCCCATTTGGTTTAAATATATAATTATACAAATACATGTCCTTGCTAGGGGAGCCATTTTGGTAAATGGGGCCTTATCCAGCCTGCGGCTAGAGCCAAATGGTGCCACGGGAGGCTGCCCGAAGGCCCTGATTGAGATAATCAACGAGGCTGCAATGAATCTGCATGCAAATCGAGGGCCATTTAACTCTGCTCTACACAGTAGCTTGGAATACCCGCCAGGCACAAAATCACCAAGGCCACTGGGAACAACAGGGTAGGTTGAGAGCTCCATTTTGAGACTTAGATTTTTATGGTGGATTTTATAGTTGAATTATTAACTAAACAGAAGACAGACGTTGCATGATTAGAATTAGATCTGTCATTGGTTATGTTAGCCATGCAAATATTCTGTAATTCTTACTATAAATGTTGCCCATACAATGTCTGCTCCTCTTGATCTGCTGAGATTTGTCTTCACCAGAGTTGCCTACTTTCATGGCTGATTTGGTGTTGGAAAGCAGTGACAAGGAGGAAACGCAGGTATATGCCTTCACATAAGATATATTGGAGTTGAAAAACTCTGCCAACAAACCCATTCACATGATACTTTCAAGAATATACTATGACCATACCATGTGTTTTTTATATGTTGTCTGAGCTTTGCTTTTCTTTTTAGCTTTTTGAATTTGTCAAATGGTTGTTCGCCCAACCAAATATATGACTGCATTAAAAGCATTTGCTAATCAATGAATTGCAATGGGTGAAAACAATCTAGATGTATCTACTCGTAAAAAAATCAGTTAATGTAACATTTTCTTCCATCTTCCATCACAATGCATTGCCTTTGTTTTCTGGGGCCAAAGCCAACTGAAGCCTATTTCAAGCACACCTACTCTTTGTTCAAATGAACAGAGAAGAAAAGCACCACCGCTTATCATTTCAGAGTGTCAGAATACCCTTGCACGCTTTCAGCTATGGGCCTGTGTGATCCAAGTCCATTATGGTAAGTGCCTCCTCAAATTGCAAGATTCCATAAGGGGATCATTCTGCAGCCTGGTCAGATATTTTCCAGTCTCAATTTGGATTGAAGGACTATAAAGTAGATACAGAAACCCACTATTGTTACTAGGGTGGTGTCCACAATGTGCTGAAAGTGTAGGCAGACTCACTAAATTGGATGGTAAACCTGCATGAGACAAAATAATATACCAATAACTGACACAGTGTTTGGTCCTATAATAATCTTTGCCCCTATCTCCAATCACATGAAACCTCTGATGGCATAATAAAATGTCAGTTGAAGACATATTCTTACATCACAGGTGTTATAGGAATTGACTATCATTGTAGCTGGCTATAGAACACAGAATGCATTTGCCTTGTAATGATGTTATGAATACATAACTTTATAATACCAAATAACCAGTTGAATAAATACATTAATTACTAGTCTAGTCTGTTATAACAGTTATGCTGACTTGGCACCTACCCCACAATTGCTTTGGATGCGGTTACCTAATTGGGATTCTATACATTGAACATTTAACATCTTACAGAGTGTATAAGAATTTGGCTACTTGTTATTGTGATATGAGCTTGTGGAAGAGCAAATAATAATTTATTTTGTGAAGAACCGATTTGATGTATATATATTTTTTGCAATTACAGACACTTTTTCATAATTACAGATGCATACCTGAAATGAAATCTCCAAGACAGTACAACATTATACTAACACTGCAAATATGTATTCTATTCAGAAGAAGGGGTAAAAATACCCTATGTCCTTTCATGCACTTTCATTCAAAGGGAGGAGAAAGGCTGCAACACAAATAGGCAAGAATACCCCAGTGTTCAGCAGAATGTGATGCCCTCACTTCTTTGCTAATAGAGGTTAGACAGCCCTTTGGACAGCTCCTCAGCTTTTAACCTTCCTGGCCAGTCCCAGGCGCCAGTGTGCTTTTCCCCACCACACACCAGCTGACCTTCTCTGCCTCAGCGCTGCGGTGCTAGATTGGCTTGTTTTTAACATCAGCGTGGAATGACAGTAAAAGGAACTGTTTCCTTGAAACAAAGTGGATTTTTTAATGGGGCTTACAGTATATAGCAGTGCTTGTCACTTGTAGAATACTCAAACACACACACACACACACACACACACACACACACACACACACAGACTAACACACACACACACACACACACACACACCAGTTTGTGATTGCCAAGGCTGGGTCCTCTATATAGCCAGTAAATCTTCATTTGGAGATTGCCCAGGGTCAAACAACCACAGGGCCTATCTCAAAACAGATGCCCATCTCTGGGATGTTGGCAGTGGCTGTATAGCAAAGGCTAGCCTGGGGGGTTCACTCTGTCTCCAACCCACCATTAGTGCTGGATCTCTCATTCTAAAATGGTTTTGGCAATCCATGGTCGCTCTTAAATACCACCACACAAGAATGAGGGTCAGCAGGCAGGACTGAACTGAAAAGAGAGGCCGCTCAGAGGCACCAATAGTATGCGTTTTGCATTTCTAGTTGCTTAAAAAAAGTGAACGCTTATCATAGAAAAGGAATGTAGGAAACAGGAGTGATGGTAGGATATGACATATTTACAACAAAAAAACAACAGATGTATCAGATAATTGGGATGGATGAATCCCAGAGACATTCTCCAAAGAGAGACAGTCAGTATCAGATAAACACCACACATCGGAACTGTTATGCCTATTCTGCAGAGAGGCAGCTGAGGACTATGGCAGGGTTGGAAGATCTGGCTAATTTAGTTTAGTTTCCAGACCTTTGCCAATGCAATTTTACCAGGGTTTTTCATTCACCAACTTACCAACTACATTTTACTCGCCAACTATAACATTTTGACTTGGGTTTGAGGCATTGTTCTAATCGTAAGGATGTATACAGACAAATTACACCAGCTTTGGGATGGGCAGGCTGTTATAAATGGGCTTAACTTTGTATTGCTTTGTGAGCTTAGGAAGCAAGCTCCAGGAAACTGAAAATGTCAAGCAATACATAGCGCAGATGATTAATTTGCTTAACTAGTGTAGAGCCCGTTGATGCAGCCATGTTGTGTGAGAGGAGGAGTGGCTATGGTGCCCAGTGTGAGACAGACAAACGGTAATTGAAGCTTGTTTTAGCGATATAATTGGCATTTGCTGTCCTATGAAACTTGGCACTGCCCTCACTCATGCCATTAGCAAGATATCTACCAAATTTGAGCTAACTGGAACAAATAGTTTGAGAGCTGTGTGTGGAACAGACACAGTGACACACAGCCACACAGACAGACATTCCTTGCATAGATGTGGAATATCAGTAATAAAGTTCTTACTCTTTTAAAAGGTTTTGTTACAGTACAGGCTTAGGGATCAGGACATACTTAATGCCACCTGTAGGCAGACATTTTGTAGGGCGATTGATTTACAGCAAAAAGTTAAAGTGTGATTGAAACCTCATGTTAGATAAAGGTGATGGCAATGACAAATGTTTTGTATGTTTTGTTTTGTAACATGAAGACATCACCAGCAAAGCAGTTTTAGAATGACATGTGTTTACATTGGACTTGATGAAACACCCAACCTAGGCACAAACAAAAATAATATTCTCAATCTTACATATCAAAAAGACCTTTACCAAGAATAAGCACAGTGCCCCTTTAAGATGACTGGTACGGCCAGTACAATACCACAGGAGATAAACAAAACATTATTCTCTGTTCCTGGCAGGGTGTCATGTCGTCCAGTGGGTGGTATGACTGCCTGAGTTGAATAACATTAATGAAGAGAGCACCTGACCTACTTCCCTTGGAGCAAAATCACTAAATGGCTCTGGATGGAGAACCCCCCTCCTGTCATTTCTTGTTTCGAACCCACTTATTCATCACTGTGAACTCAACTCCATGTCTTAGTCTTCCTGTTTCATGCTGGCTTACCCGAAGAATGTCTCTGTGTGAGCCTTCACTTGTATGGCAGGGAGTCTTGAGAGGAACACTGCTTTGGCAAGATATAACAAAACACAGTTGCGACGTGCCTTCAACTGGTCAGGAGCACTTTGAAATCACACATACGTGACCAGGCAATCACATTTTGCATGTGTGCATTCACTGGCATAAGTGAAACTGCTGGATTGATACACAACTGTTAACAGCATTGGCTGGCTGAACAATACAATTAATTAAAAGCTGCTTTTGCTAGATGGAAGCTGTATATATGCACCACATCACACCCCTCTCCTGCTATACACCCTACTGTTAATTCTTCCTCTACCTCATCAGAGTAATTACAGCAGACCTGTGGGAGCTCTTCAAATAACAACGAGCACATGGACCAGACGGCTGGCCACAGCGACAGTGATGGAGAGAGAGAGAGAGAGAGAGAGAGAGAGAGAAAGAAACAAAAACAAATGTATATATTTAACGAGGGACCTCTCTGGCTTTAAGGTGTGTTGTGTGTGTGTGATTGTTGTGTGAATTTGTGTATCTGTTGTAGTGTTTCACTGTTGTTTGTGTTCACATGTGCACTTATGCCTGTATCTGCCTTGTTTACTGTTGTGTGTGTTTGTGTGCACCAGTGTGTGTGCGCACTGATGTGAACCATGTTTGTGGGTGTGTGCGCACTCATGTGAGCCTGTTTGTGTGTGTGCCAATGTGTGCAACCTTGGTGTGTGTGTGGAGCCATATGGGCAGCTGTGTGTGTGTGTGTGTGTGTGTGTGGTCTGTCATAAATAAGTGCAAAATACTGAGTTCAATTTTTTAGTAAACCACGGACTCAGATGTCTAAATCAGAATCCACTTGGCACAAGGTTTTGACAGAAATGGCTGCCCAATATTTTAGTTGTCCATTTGATGACAAGTTACTCTAAATGCCAGAATCCAATAAACTGAACATTGCAAAGGAATAACACCACTCTAAGACATTCATTGCAAAATGGTTCTGCCTTGAGTCTGAGCCCACATAGTGCATTTTATTGAATGACATAATAAAGACCATGGCCAGTGCAAAGCTGTCAAAGAAAAAGCACTCTCAGTGTTAAAAAGTGACTAGCCAATCAGAGTGAAAGCACCTAAGTCAGACGCTGATTCCTGGTGGCATAAGTTGTAGAATTGGTGGTCTCACTTGTCTGCAATGGGTGGATGTTTCTTTCCTGAACAGTCCAGAAAGATCGAAACAGAAATCCCCCAAACCAACGGCAAAGCAGTCTAGGCACTCCCCCTAGTGGTATTGAGTAGAAGTCGTATGACAGAATATTGAGTTGGTCAACTGTCACTATTGACAGATGCAAAAGTAATTGCAAAAGGAAAACAGTGTTTTCACATGCATGTGTTCATTCACGTTTCTAATCTCCACTCAAAATAGACTGTTTAGGCTACTTGTTTGTAGCAATTCATCCTCTTTAAGTGATTGCCTGTGTTTTATATACAGTATTTGTATTGACAAAGCGTTTAAGCACTTTTATTCGTGGAAAGACTTTAATATTCAAGTCATGAACAAGTTTAATGCACCATAGGCACATAAGCAAACTTTCGCATACAGTGTTGTCATTACTAACTCTGTTTGATAAAATGCCACAACACCTGCTCCCAAAATGCTTAATTTCTTTGGCAGGTGTTATGAGACTAGCAAAAAAATGTATCACTGAAGTGACTGAACTGGGTTGCCCTTGGTTATTTATAGAAGTGTGCATAAAGCAAGTGACGACAACAACAAAGGAACATTAGCATCAAGAAGAAGAAGAAGAGGAGGAGGAGGAAGAGGAGGAAGAAGAAGAATGCATTATTGTTGTGGTAAAAATAGCAATATAGAGAGGGAGCAAGTAAGGTGCATGGATGTGTCAGAGTTGAACATTATTCACAGATGTATAGGCTATTTGTGCATCAACGAACACTAAACTGGAAGTGAAATAAGCATAGAACTCAAAGCATGTAATTAATGTGCCATAAGCCTCATTAGCTCTACAACTCATAGCCTACACCCTAAAATTACCCTTGTGTAATATGCCATATAACTAATGAATGTGCTTAAACTCATACAAGTTACATACAGGAAACTCACTTCCCTCAAGTAAAGCTGGACAATATGTAATCAATGAGAAATAACATGGTAGACTTGCATACCAGAATAACAGTGAAAGATTGTGAATCATTAAATTATGCGCAGGGAGCTACTCCATGCATGTCTTGCAATTATGGCCATTTACTCACTCAACAAGTTACTGTACTTCTACTTCTAATGGTTAGCCTTTGTGCTACTTTTGTCAGCTGAGCAAGTCAAAGTCAAAGTAAGCTTTATCGTATTGTATGTATAGGTCATACACAGGGTTTGAAATTGCAGTGTTCCCTATACACACCGTGTTACACTAAACATCTTATAAACATGACAATATAAACATACCAAAAAAAGTACAAAGTAGAAAAAACTTGTATGCAATACAAATAAGTAAAACACAAGCTGTTGTGTAGAACTGTTTTGGTCAAATGATGCCATTTAAGCAGGAGCAGTGAGCATCTCTAGCTGATCTTCAGCTGAGCTGAGGCTGCATCATCTATTTTTTTACAGAGAGGATTATAAAAACAGTTTGCACTAAGCCATTTGCGAAGAAATAACGATGTGAAACACATTAGTGGTACACTCTGGTCAGATGAATAATGGCGTCTTACAAACAATGCCATTGATGAAAGTGAAAGTCATTTCCATTGGTCATCACATGATCACATGGCACATCACAGCACACAGTGCACACAATGAAATTCCTCTGTATTTACCTCACCGCACAGTGAGCAGGGGGCAGCCATGACAACGGAGCCTGAGGAGCAGTGTGTGGGCGCGGTACCATGCCCAGGGCACCTCAGTCACAGGGGAGGATGGAGGAGAGGACAGTGCTGGTCACTGACACCTGTCAGTATCAGGAACTGAACCCTTAGGCTGGAAGTCCAATTCCCCTTAACCGCTTGCCCATGACTGCCCTGAAAAACTGCAAGCAGCAATTAACAGGCTCCAAGCAGATCCTCACTTGTGAGACAGCATATGCTGGGATTTGAAGCAGCAATGCTGAGATTACTAGGCTCAGTGCTTTGTTCCCCTTTGTCCCCTCAGTGGTTTGTGCATTTGAGGGATTCAGAATGGTTAGCATGGCCAGTGTGCTATAGCCGACGCTCGCCCTGGGCAAACAACCCTCTTGATCACTGTATAACCCCTGCCAGCTTCGTATAATGTTATGAGAGCCACTGACAACATGACAATGAGAAGTGTCCATGCATGGCACAGACAACAACAGGAAAGAAATATTTATTAACTCTGAGTGACCAGCCAGACTACAGCACCCATTGTCTGTGATATCAAGTACAAACCTGACAAGCCAGTCCTCATTAAATTGTGTGGTCTGGTCACAATTGATAGGCCAGAAACAATCCAAGGGGTGGCATTGACCGTTGTCTTTCAAACAGCCTCTACATGCAATATACAGTAGGGCTATGATTAAATTAGGGCAATTTTTTTTTTTTACCATTACTACACCAGTGCACCATCACAGCCCTGTTGCCATCTTGTTAAGCCCGCCCAATGACTCTCTACAAGGGCAGACCAATGTGATTGGTCCGACCAGATTTGGGAGAATAGCTAATGAGCCTCACAGTGTCGTTGCTACACTTTATTTTACTGTTCCTGTTACATTAATTAACAGTGTAACGAAGTGTGTAATATGTAACTTTATGAACTTACACTGTACAATAGGGTAGGGTTAGTGTTAGGTATGTACAGTGTAAGTACATAATATTACATGTTGCTACATCTAGGTACACTACAAAAGGAACCGTAAAATAAAGTTTTACCCCAGACTGTCCACAGGATAGAAATTTATTTGCTAACGCTAGGGTATGTTTTGATTTCTAGGCTAGTGCAGGATCCATTCAAAATGTGCCAGGTTTTGTGTATTTGAACAGCTTTGTGGCTGTCACTTAGACACACGCACGCATGCATGCACAAACACACAGACACAGACGTATGTTCTTTATCTCTCTGTCTATTCTTTTTTCCTTTAATTTCTTCACACAGGTTAGGGAAATTGCTTAGAGCTGTAGAAGTCCCTGTGGTTTAACGGAAAAATTTCAAACCTTTTAAATGGTCTACGTCTTATTTCAAGATGTTTGACATTGTAATTTCATTTAATCCTCTTTTAAACAGCTTTGTTATACAGCTTTCACTCTGGGGATTACCAGCGAACAGCTAAAATGTGTCCGTTCTGCCATTCATTTCATGAAGGGGTGACTCACTAAGGTGTGATTCACACACTGACAGACACAACTGGCTCTATAGATTTGAAGCACTGATGAATAGGGCCTAGAGAATTCTGAAAAACTGCAGACCGCATATTCACCATATGCTGAATGATAAAGACGGCATGGATGCTGGCTTATGCACATTTTGAATAAAATCATGTTGTTATTCTGGATCTGTTAAAAGAGTGTTAAAGAACTTGACAACCTGGTTGTTGCGGAGAGCACAACTAAGCAACACCTCCTCCATCTCATTGAATTCAGCCTCATCGACTCTGCTCTTATTAACCACTAGGGGCAGCAAAGGACCAGAATCATACTTCTTGCCTGGCACACGACAATCCTGCACATGCGTGTCCAATCTGATCAAGCACACCATTTGGTGCAGTTTATGAGACCAGCCACTGAAACATCAGTAAAATAGCCAAAATTACGAATTGTGGTGGTAAAATGAATGTTTAATTATTAAATACTCTTGCATTTGCAACTCTGAATTAGCCACAACTCTGTATTACAGCTTTAGAACAACAGTAACTACAATTCTGATTCTGAAGCACAGAATGTCTATTTGTTGTTCCTCAATAATTAAGTACTAGATCTATAATATGCCATTGTTTAGTAATATTTTGTATTTCTAGATATGCTACATACTTTAGTGAATATATGTGGATGTACAGCACAGTCCTAAACACTTTTTATTACAATCCACAGAAGACCGCACAAAAACAAGACACGCGCACACACACAAGGACTAACCAGATTTTGTCTAAAATTATAAGAGGTTATAAGGACTGCATCTGGATAAAAGATGGATTCTTTATTTCACTGTCATCCTCAGGAGGGCACTAGTTTACATTTTCTTTCTCAGTGACATTAGAAATTAAGGGCTGAAGTTTGTACATTTAGCCTGCGCGCAAATACCGTCACTGTCATTTGTGGTGAGTCAACATAGGATTTGCTATACTTAGAATGGTATAGCTACTGGCATAGTTTGAGCATAGTCTATACTTCAGCTGACATTCATCCAAAGTAAGCTACATTCAATGATGTAATTTTTTTCATAACTTACAGTTAGACCATATTATCAGCCTTGTACTGTATGTAAGTGAATTTGCTATTTGGCTTACTTAGTGAACTTGACTGACAGAGCAAAAAAAGTTTAAGAGCATCCCACACCAACTGCCTGTAACTGTTGAGATTTCTAAAAGGCTCAATTCAGTGTGGGCTGCAGTGCAGCCTATTGAACTTGCATGTGTGTGTCATGTGCAGGACCAATGACTCTATAATGCAGGACAGTCAGCATAAAGGATGCTTTATGAGTGACGGGCAACCGCAGAACCTACAGTTCAGTAGACCTACCACATACATGTTACAGCCATTCACTAAATCAGCTGATGCTCTTTAGCTAGGTAGAAGAGTTGATTAGTGAAATTACCTGTATTAAGCATTCAGGTGGAACCAGGTGAATTGGAATATGTGGTATTGGATTGCCGTTTCTGAATCCAGGTTGCCTATCACTGTGCTTTATGAAATTATTTAAAGGCTGTCAGCTTACAGATAGGCTATACCACTAACCTACATTAGTTTGCACCAGTAACTTAGTCTGTAAATGCATGTCCTGGATATGAGTTGAATAGGCATCTGTGTGCTTTTTTCCCATCCTCCAGTCTATTTTATTGGAGGCCTGACCTTTAATTTTAAAGGGAACAGATTTTAAGAGTAAGGTGTTCGCATTAGTTTAAGGTTCTAGCCTACAAATTGATGGTCTGCTTTTTGTGTGTTTATTTTGTTGTTGTTTTTTTGCCCCCAAACTGTGATTTTGTTCCTTCAAATGTGTAGGTAAAGGCAAACTGTCTAAAATTTAATTATTGAGGTCAGTGGACCAGAAAAGAAAAAACAAAGTAAGCATGGAAAAAAGAGACCTTGCGTTCAAGAGATGCCCTTTCTTATATAGGCGACATACCTCACAATCTAGGTGCCAAAATTTGGTAGAAGAGGCGTTTGTCTATTAAAATGAACGTTTTGATGTGCATAAGTTTTTAAAATATTTTTTAAACTGTAGCCCTATGGCCTAAATCAAAGCTTCATTAAGAATTACTTGTTCATTATACTGTCCTTATTTCCCTCATTTCCGGAGGTTCTGGGCGACCCATCGACTCAACCCCACCTCCCTCTCCCATCTTCCACGATTTTCCTTTTCGACTTGACTCGGAGGAGCCGCCGGCCGGCGCTGTTAATTTGTATTATTCAAGATGGAGGTTTACTGATGGTCTCTAGCATCGAGAAGTGATCTGTTCCGTCCCTGTGTCACAGTAGACGCGACTGTAGAGGGACGGATTCTTCCTTACGTACGCCCTAATACGCTGGAAGAAGAAAACTGAACATTTGGGATATTAGCTCGTGTTTTTCTGAACAGCAATGAGCTCGGGGGAAGGGGCCGAGGAGACGGCAAAGGACGCGGCCGACATAGCGGCGTTCTTCAAATCAGGTAAGCCCAAAACGAGCCAGGGCGGACTGATTGAGGATAGCCTCAGACTCGTCCCTGCGAATGTTACAAGACATTGTTCCCATTAGCTAGCAGGCTAACTAGCCAGCGGCTGCCATATCATTTTGACTCAATTGATAGTGGGTGGGGAGAAATTGTTTGTTAAACATTTAACATAACATAATTTAGATTACCATTCAAGAAGAGAACATGCATTTCAGAAAGGCCCCGTATGTAATTATGTTATGCATTTGTGTTCACAAGACTAGGATGCTATCTCAGTAGATTGTGTCTGGATATGAGCTCCAGGTTTGAGCCACAATCATTTATCCTAACGCTAGCGAGAATTTAGTAATTTGCTAGCCACAGCGACGTTCTGATCAGTGGATCAAGCTATGCTAACCAGCTAATGACTGCAGGCTGGAAAATAGAAAATCGGGCACTGCCAACTGTACACACGCATGATCCGTAGAAATCACTGCCAGATACAATACCTAACACTTAATGCAGATAAATGTGGATTTCAATGTGGGATGGATTAGTAAAGTATAATAATCACTAAAAATGAATTATGTTGAACATCCCTGTTAGATGCTTTATTGGAGAAATTTAGCTGATTTTTTCGCTAACCGTGGTTTTGTGGGCCATAACTAGCCTGCTAGCAAACGTTGATGCAGACTGTAAGGCAAGCGAGTTGAGCTAGTTAGCAATGTAAACAATGCCGTGGCGTGGCACAGCTAACGTTTGTTGTATTCCATCCGAATAATATGGGCATAAACAAACACTCAAGATACAATGACCATACGTACGGGAATATCTCAATCATAAGCGGTTAGCATAGCCTGTATAAACCATGAACATGTTCCGCAATCCCAAAATAATCTTGGTCAGTGCCAGACCGTCTTGCCAAGCCTAGTGTATTAGAAATGTGCTGAACAGCTGGTCAGCTAGCAGACTATGGCTATCTAAGTTACTGGGTCAATTGCTTATTAGTTCACCAGCTCATTGCGCCGGTGCGTATCAGTGCAGTGATTTATTAAGGACGTCACATTTGATGTTCAGCCTGGTTGTCAAGTGTCTGTAGGATTTTTCTGCTTGTATGAGACGTTTTGATACAAACCACGGGCCTGTTTGTCACTTGTGCTTGCTAGCTGGCTGCCACAATAGCTGGCTAGCTAGCTAGCAAAGGTAGCGCCAGAGACGACGCAAAGCCATGTCATCGAATGGTCATTTCAGTGTGTAAAGCGGTGTGTAGGCCGTTGTTCCACATTTGGTTAATTGGTAGTCACAGATAAAAGTGTGTCACTCACTGGTACGAGTATACAGTAAATATATAATGTGTGGTCATGATTTAATGGTCAGTCTCAGCGAATGAACTTGCAGAGGAAAATACAAGGCATGTGTTGAAAAGAACTTAACATTATAAGAGATGGCAGTGAGTGCAATGTTGTTATCGTCTGTCAGTGCATGCATTATCGTCCTTTACTATTTGTAGTGACATCAGACTGAATGTGTTATAGAAAACCATATGGTGCATTTGATGGAGTTGTTCGTTTGCTGCCTTTCCCTGAAATACCACATAGTATCACCGTTAAATTTCGGCCACTGAACAAACTGAATGCATATTTAGTTTACCGAGTTAAGAATGTAATTAAACCAAATGGGTAACAGTTGACGGCACCAGACGATTCAGGTGTTTGACTTAAACGAGTCCCTTGAACAGGGGATAAACACTCGGGTGACAGATCCACAACCAAAGCAAGGTGATTGTGGAGACTGCTGCAAAACCACAGCCGGAAGTGGTTCCGTGGTTTTGGTGTCTTGTGCTATGGTCTGATGTTGACTCTTGCTTTCGGCTGCACATGATTTTTTTAAAACCAAATTTTTCGTTTCTTTTGATAATTTGAGTCAGCAGTTATTTTTGATGTAACGGTCTTCTGTAATCAGAATTGAGAAAACGTTGGTGATGTTATTCTTGTCAGGTGAACTAATGAATTTTGCCGTGCGTTCTTCGTGAGGAATCAGCATTTACATTGGGGGCATGCTATCGCAATGCTTTTTTGGAAATCAAATTCCATTATCCATGTCAGCTCTCTTCGCTGCTCCCACCCCCATTAAGTCGGGTGAATCAGCATCTTCCGAGCACTGCGCCTTATCTCTCAAATGCACCACCATCTCTGATCGCACACCGCGCTATGCTCAGTCATAGCTCGGTAACCCTACTATGCCGTCAGTTTTTAAGCGCCTCCAGCAAGATTGTCTAGCCAGTACTATTTTTTTATGACGACAGCTATGGGGTTGATTGACAGAGCGTGGTTGAGCTACGCATCAGAGCATGCGGCTGTCTATTGACTTAATATATCAGTCAGAGATTTGGTGTTTATGAAGGCATATCAGAAAGTTGTGAGATGTGTAACGGTGGCCTGCAGAAACACTGTAAAATGTGTCAACATATTGTTACCAACTTGATTATATGCGTCTCATACAGAGACCATCTTCAAAAAGAGATGTTGGGGGAAATGTCATGATATGCTATGCAGAGATCTGTCACTTCCTCTGATTTGTCCCTCCTCCGCTCATCTGTTGCACTGCTTGTTGCCTGTTTGCTGCCCCCCCTTCACTCCCCTGTTATTGTACGCTGCCATGTTTGAACATGCACAGAGCCACAGGCTGTGTTTTTTCTCTCTTCCAGACCCACTTCACCTCCCTCCTTCCCCCCTTCTCTCTCTCTTTCCCCCTTACCTCTCTCTATCTCTCTCTCTCTCCTCTCTTCTTCTCTTTCTCTCTCACCATCCCTCTCCACCTCCCTGGCTTGTTGTTTTATTTACTGAGTTGGCAGTAGATTGAAGCTTCTGCTTTGACTTGCTGTGCTTATCCTGCACGTTTTACAGACTAGATCTGTCACCAGTGCACAAGCGATGACTGTCGGCCAACTGTCCAGACAGCTTATTTCATGACGACGTATATATAAAAGGAAAAAAGCAAAAACCGGCATGCGTGTCTGCTTGCTGTGTAAGGAAGATATGGAAAAGCGAAAAAAGTGTCTGTTGGCATATCTGTTTTGGGCTTGTATGTTTTAATTTTCATAACGTTGCCTTCTAAAGGTAAACACTAAGCCTCTCATCGCTCTTAACCTGAGGTGGAAATTAACTTTGCAAGATGTAAACCTTTACTAGCCACTGACAAATAAATGGTACAACTCACCAGGCTGTCAACAGTAGCCTAAATCATTTCATATTTTTACCAGCATTTGGCTGGTGGCTGGTGCAAATTTCCACCCCTTTGCTCTTAACAGTAGGCTTTTGAATGTGGATGTGCACAGCTATTATAGACCAGCTGTAGGTCTTGTGCCGCAACTAAGAGCCCAGGCCCTTGATGCCTATTGATTATTTGATGCTGAATGTTGATAAAGCCTTCAGTGCTTCTCCGTGGCTGATTAATCGTGGGGCTACCCAGCCTCTCACAGTAGTGTCTGCCTTCATGATGAGTGGCGTTGGGTGGGTGGGGGGTTAACTGATGCATTCTGGGGGATGTTTTTTAGCATTTAGCAGGACTCCTGGTTGACTATTTGCTGTTGAAGATTCGGGTGCAGCCTTTAGTTTACTCTGTGTTCCTTTACACATCTCTCAGCTTATGTCCTCCTTTTTGTAAGTTGCTTTGGATAAAAGCGTCTGCCAAATGCAATGTAATGTAATGTAGTTGTGTGCATGCTCAGGATTTCAAAGCTGTGGTTTCTGCGTGGAAGATCCTGTTTGAAACATGATGTGTGTATGTGTATGGCCTGGATCACCAGACAGCAGACCCAGGACCACAGTTAACCACCTCACAACCAAGCTCATATATAGCCTACTTTTAATACTGAAGTGTGTGGAACTCTTCCTGTGTGAGGTTAGCACTCTACGACAGTGGTAGAGGTAATGGAGAAGGGAGCAAGGAGTTATCTTGTGTTTTATTTTTTTCCCCTTTTTTTCTTGGAATTCAGGGATATATTTTTTTTGTTTTGTCTGGCGCGATCAGAGGCCAGCAGCCACGCCTTATGTTGGTGGCGAGCACTGTGATAAATGTCCCCTGACACCCGAGACATCATGTGGCTGAGATCGAGGAGTTCGCATGACCGGGATGCCTAGAGAGCGACAGCCTCTCTCTTCTCTCCGTCCATGCTCCACCTTCTTTCCCCTCTCCCTCTCTCCCTCTCTCTCCCTCTCTCTCTCACTCTCACTCTCTCCCTCTCTAATTCTCTCTCCCTCTCCATCTCTCTCTCT
>CM059283.1:19907254-19922254 GCA_030347295.1 Setipinna tenuifilis
GCTGATAAGGTGTCTGTGTTATCAGGTATCCCTGGTTCCCCCTCAGCCTCAGAGATGCAATGTGAGATTACAGCACTTAACTGTCGAAGTCTGCAGCTCAAGCCTCACCTGCTGGTGTGTTTGATGCAGGTGTGTGTGTGTGTACGTGCACATGGGACTGATGTAGTATAATGATAGGCAAGGAGTGTGTGGGCACATGCTCCAGTTAGTGATGATGATGATGATATGCCAGGGGAGTGTGTGTGTGTGTGAGGGAGAGAAAGAGACCGGGAGAGAGAGAGTGTGTGTGTGTGTGTGTGTGAGAGAGAGTGTGTGTGAGTGAGATTTTGTCAGTTAGTGTGTGGGGGTGGGTGTACGCTCAAATTGAGTGATGTTGATATGCAAGGAGTGTGTGTGTGTGTGTGTGTGTGTGTGTGTGTGTGAGAGAGAGAATTTGTGATGTGCTTGTGGGTGGGCATGAGTGTGTCAGCCATCGTAGACCTAGGAGGAGGAAGGGCAGCCCCCATTCATTTTAATGGCCGATAATAGACCAGCTCTTTCAATCCCAGGAGGTATAGAATCGACAGCGGCAATATTTTAAAATGGCATCCCATAGAGGCTGACCTCAATGGCTTTTTGTAAAAATGTAAGTGGTGAGCGCTTATCACGGGGCACCATTTTTAATGTATTTTTTTTTTTTTAAAAGATGTCAGTAGCTAGCTGTTATGCTAACTGGCTAAAGCTAACCCTCTAAATGTCACCATTCCTCTCTTGTGTGGACACACACGAGTGAAAGATGAACTGTAGTGAAGTGAGGAAGTGTATTAATCTGCCACTGTCACACTGTATCTTTGCTTCTTGCTGATGCACTCACAAGGATGAGTACACTTGTGTACATACACAAACACGCAGCAGCAGCATCATCACACACACACAGACACACACACAAACAGCATCACACACACACACACACACACTTTGCAAAACACATGACCTGGCCACACAGTAATGCATTGTCAACGGGGGTAGTCACTTCCTTCTTCCTCAGAGTAGCTCCAGTTACTGTGTGTGTGTGTGTGTGTGTGTGTGTGTGTGTGTGTGTGTGTGTGTGTGTGTGTGTGTGTGATGGAGTCAGCGAGAAGGAGCACTGAGGCATGACCATAATGCCTTGCAAGAGCTATGCACAGACTTGTGGGCCTCGCTCTGTCAGATACAACCCTCTTCAGAACCTGCTGGCTGTGGGTTCTATAGTTCTAGTTCCATCTAGACACAGGTTCCGTGCTAGCTGCTAAGCAAACGGACACCTAGAACACCGGCCCCTGTAATTGCCCTTAATGGAACAGGGGGGAGGGAGGCAGTCTTTAGTTGGGTAGTTTATGCTCAGAGCTCACTGAAGAAACACACACACACACACACACACACACACACACACACACACACACACACACACACACACACACACACACACACACACACACACACAGCTTTATTGCCCGGCAGGAAATCCACCAATCTGTTCGAGCATTGGGCTGAAGTGAAGCGTGCAGCTTCTTCAGTCTGCAGGCTAGACACTTCTCTACCCACTCATTTCTCTCTGTCTTTCTCCCATTATCTCTCTTCTCTCTCTCTCTCTCCTTCTCTTTCCCTCTCTCTTTGTCTCTCTCTTTCCTCTCCCTCTCTCTCCCTCTCTCATCTCTCCCTCTCCTGTCTCTATCTCTCTTTCATCTCCCTCTTTCTCTCTCTCCTTCTTTCGCTCTCTATCTCTTTCTCTCCTTCCCTCTCATCTTCTCTGTGTCTGTCACTCTCCCTGTCTGTTTTGGTTAAATCGGACATATTTTACCGGCCTGACCAGCGGTGGTGCAGTTGCAAGCGAAGCATTAGTGCAGGTCGCCGAGTTCATGATGGAGGCAAAGCGTCTACTTTATCTTCTGCTGTACTCGTTCTTCTCCCTCCCTCTCTTTCTCTCTCTCTCTCTCTCCTTTATTCTCTCCCTCACTCTCTCTTTTTCTCTCTCACTCGTCCTTTTGCCCTCTCCTTCCTTTTTTTCCCTCTCTCACTCCATCTTCTGTGCTCCATATTTTAAATGTGTTTCTGAACTGGGTATGTCTTTACCCAGTTTCTTGCTATGTTCTCCATTGCAGTGTAATTTGTTGCCATAACTTGCCTGCATGTCATTCTGCAGTTGGTGTGCTAAGATGTCATTCGACTGTTCTTCACCTGGGTGCGGGGTGGGGGTGGGGGGTTATTTCAGTAACTGCTGGGGTGGGGTAGGGTGGGCAAAGTTGCCTGG
The DNA here is from genome assembly GCA_030347295.1 of Setipinna tenuifilis. Lineage (NCBI taxonomy): Eukaryota > Metazoa > Chordata > Actinopteri > Clupeiformes > Engraulidae > Setipinna > Setipinna tenuifilis. Next base: position 19,909,524 of record CM059283.1, read on the forward strand.
TCGTGATTTAAGGTCAGTATTTACTGCAACAGTTATGGGCAATCAAAAGATCCAGCAATCCAATAACCCATATTCCAAATCACCTGATCCTACCTGTGTGATTTAAACAGCTAATTTCACTTATTATGTATTGCACCTGGTTGACAAGCTGTGCTGATTAAAATTGGCTGGTTTAGTGATTTAGTAATTAATTTATGGTGCTGGATAGTAGCTCTTGGGACCAGGTTGCCCATCACTGTACTGGAGCAAATGCTGCTAAATTCAGGGTGTCCCTAGAAGTATTGTCACATTGGCAAAACACACATTTTCAATAAAAAAAAAACAAATTCAGTTAGTGAAGCCATTTGGGGATGGCATTTATTTAAAAAACATCTGCTATCTGTCGATGTGACCATCCTTAACATCTGCTGAGAGAAGTACTGGTTCAAATCCTGTCTTCTTCCAACAAACTCCAAACGGCTCTGTGGGCCAATGGAAGCATAGCCTAGTTTATAAACGCTGATATCTGGGACTAGGACACCCTGTATATAGAGGCATGGAGGCTTGGGCATAGACACACAATGGCACAGTGTACTGTGTGATGTGGGCTAAGGGGATGAGTGGGTTTGGTGCAGTGCTGCCAGTGGGCCACCTGCTTCAGGGGGGTCCTGATGCCCCCTGATTGGGGTAACCTGGCACCAACTCAACATCATCTATCTCGCTCACTCTCTCTCTCGCTTGCTCTCTTTCTCTGTCTCTTGCTCTGTCTCTCTCTCTCTCTCTCTCTCTCTCTTCATCTCTTACTCTCTCTCTCTCTCTCTCTCTCATCTCTTCCTCTCTCTCTTTCTCTGTCGCTTCCCTTTTTTGCTCTCTCGCTAATTTCTCTTTCCCTCTCTCTGTCTCTCTCTGCCTCTCTCTTTCTGTCTTCCTCACTCACTGTGTCTTGTTCGCTTGCTCTCTTTCGCTCTCTCTCTCTCGCTATCTCTGTCTCACACACACACACATACACACTGTGTACAAGTGTGTGTATGTGTTTGTGCCTGCGGACATGTGTGTGTGTTAGTGTTTTGTCCTGTGCCAAAGGCCATTGGAAAGTCCATCTGTCTTGTCTGCCCAAAAAGAGAGTGCGAACAACGTGACTTCATCCACAAGTTGGCTGCTAGTTGTTTTTGCACCATGGCTTATTTGTCCCCATCTAAGCTCTCTCCCCTTTCTCTCTCTCTTTTTTTTTCTCTCTCTCTCTCTCTCTCTTCTCTCTTTCTAGACTGCTCTGTCCCAAAATGTGAACCCAAAGGAGATGTTTCCAGTCAGATACCAGGTAAGGTTTTTTTTTTTCCTCCACAGACACCTTTTCTTTTGTAGATGCCCAGTTTTAACAACCTACGAAAGATTCCTTCTACAAAAAAAGCCAGTAGCTGTTTAACAGCAGGGTAGAACTGCTTGAATTACCCCTGCACCCTCCATATTAATGTTTGTTAGTGTGTTCTGAAAAGGGCACCCTTTTTAGGGCAAGGGACCTTGGAAGCATCCTTGTGCATTCTTCCCAAGTGACATTTCAACAAATATGTACACTACAAAATCAAAAGAAAAGCAAATGAGCTTGATGCGATATCAGATGAGGCTGTGTTTGTCTTTCAGGGTATGAAATGCATTTTTTCCCACCCCTGCTCTTCTCCTTGGCCATGTCTGATGCATTGTTGTGCCGTGTTTTGGCTGGGAGTGCGAGTGTTAGATGGATGGGGGGATATTGTGTTGGTGTGTGTGTTGTGTTTTGACGGGGCTTCCCCTCCCTGTCACAGGGCGACTATAAACAGCATTGCGGCCTCGTAAACAGCAAAGTGGGCAGCACAGGGGCCATCCACAAAGGGCAGGGCTCCAAGGAGAAATAGCCGAGCGTGTGTGTGTGTGTGTGTGTGTGTGTGTGTGTGTGTGTGTGTGTGTGTGTGTGTGTGTGTGTGTGTGTGTGTGTGTGTGTGTGTGTGTGTGTGTGTGTGTGTGTGTGTGTGTGTGTGTGTGTGTGTGTGTGTGTGTGTGTGTGTGTGTGTGTGAACACTAGTGATGGATACCGAAACACGGTAGTAAACAGGCCCTGCAGCTACATTTTTAAATACCGGAGCATCGATAAGGTCTGATATTAACAGCATTGCTATCAGTACTGTAGAAATTAATTAACCCAACATTTTTTTGTTTCTGCATAAGAGTAATTTTTCAAAGTCAAAAGCCAAAGTGTAGTTTATTATCAATTCACTATGTAGCAAGCATTACACAGAGGATTGAAGTTGCATTTCACCAGATACCAATGTGCAATTTTAAACTAAAACGCGCACTCACACACAACACACAGCCCCACTCATGACTTTTCCTTTTTCTTTGAAAGTGTCCATTTCCCAGTTTTTGACCAGTTTCCTAACCGATACAGACGTTAATCTGGATTGTCCTCAGTCTTGATGCACGGCGAAACTCTCTCCCACACACTGACACACTGCATGCGCATGGGGAGGGCTCTGATGTGTTTTCTCGCACATGTGCGAACAGTGTGTCACACACACACACACACACAGCTCTTTTGATGCAGTGTGGGACACCGACGCCATATACTGCACTTACACGACAACCACACCGCTAACTCGAGCAAAGTTAACTGTGGGTGCGTACGCAAGTTGTTTGCAGCGATGGTTTATTCACACGGAAGTTTGTGTATCAGACTTGCAGCCTTGTTTTGCGTTGTAATTATACAGCTCACACACACACACACACACACATACTCTCATGCATACGGAAACACTTATTCAGTCATTACTCATCATTTATATAATGTCGAGCGCAAGTGCACGTCGTCACCTTTTTTTCCAATTCGTCACGCTTCGTTGTGAAAAGCTAGAAAGCAGACACTCATTTTTTGCATCTCCCTCGGTCCCCCACAACTCGTACTATTTACCCCATGTAGTTGTGTGTGTGTGTGCGAGTGTGTGTGTGCGAGTCTGTCTGTGTGTGTACGCGTGTACGCGAGCGTGTGTACGTGAGCGTGTGTGTGTGTGCGTGCGAGCGTGTGTATGCGAGCGTGTGAGTGGCCTTCACTTGTGTAGAAGTGCCACATAACGCTGCGTCTGCGCTTGGCCGGGCAGCCATGCGTCCAGCCCCTCTGTGATTTTCCACCGGTACGGGGTCTCTCTCTCTGGCCTGGAAAGCGCCGCCGCAGCTGCCCCGCTAAGTGGGTCACCAGTGCACCCGCAGGAACGGGACAGGACAGTGGGCACTGATCTAAGAGAGATGACCTCTCTCTCTCTCTCCCCCCTCTCTCCCCCTGTCTCGCTCTCCCTCTCTCCCCCTGTCTCGCTCTCCCTCTCTCCCCCTGTCTCTTTCTCCCTCTCTCTCTCTTTCTCTTTCTCTCTCTCTCCCCCTGTCTATCTATCTCTCTCTGTCTGTCTCTCCCCTCTCCCTCTCTCCTGGTATCCTTCTATCTATCTGTCTTTTTCTCTGTCACCATATTCCTCTCTCTCCCCCACCCCTCTCTCCCTTTCTCCCCCTGTCTTTCTCTCTCTCTCTCTCCCCCTGCCTCTCTCCCTGTATCCCTCTTTTTATCTATCTATTCTGTCACTATATGCCTCCCTCTGTCCCTCTACCTATTTCTGTTTTTCTCTGTCTGTCTATCTCCCCTTCTTTCCCTTTCCTTTGTCCCCATATCCCTCCCACTCTTTCTTTTCTCTGTCCCTATATCACTCCCTTGCTCTTTCTCTGTCCCTTTCTCCCTCTCTCCCTCTTTCTTTGTCCCCCCCTCCCTTTCTGTGTCCCCTCCATTCTTCCACCCCTCCCCTCCCCCCGCTCCGTGAGTGACATGTAACACTGTGCACACAAATTGCTTTGATGTTCTGTTGATATGCGGCACGTGCTCCTTGGCAGGGTGCCAAGCGCCTGATTCCAGTCGGGGCTAGAAGAGGAGGCTCCGATGGGCCATCTGACTTTTAAAGGCTGCCTGCACACTAAATGAAAATGCCATTTAAAAAAAAGGAGCCCCGGTGTCATTATAAAGAGCCCATTTGCAGTGCATCATGCTGTGGAACAGCAAGTGCTGCTGTGGGGATTGGCTATGCAATGAAGGCCCCTATCTGTTGCCTGGCCCCCATTCTATGTATGGATGCATTCATGTGAGGTGAGTCTGCTAGTGAGGCTGTTTGGTCTGCATTGCTGGCAGTTATGTATGACGTGATGTACTTTGCTCTTGGTGATTGGACCAGAGATCACTGGCCACCTCCAGGCTGACCATCTGCCTCTGCCTCTGGCTGGTGTCTGTAATGTAATATTGGAGAGGTTGATAGATAGGAACATGTAGGCCACATGCTTATCACTTGGGCCATGTCATTATTATGACTTGACAGTTTTGTTGCCCTTCTCTTAAGGGGTAATGGCTTGGCATAAGAGTGATTGTAGAATAGAATAGGCTTTGCTTCCTTCATGGGTCAAAGTTCAAGCAGGTTGATGAGAAAAGCTGTTAAAGTGTGACTTTATTGGGGGTGATGTCATTTTTTTTTACAGTTAGGCTAGGTGAAGACAAAGGAACTCTCTGTAGGTTTGAAAGAGTTCCGTCTTTTCCACAAAGTTTACTGTTCCTCCTTTCGTGTTGCACTACTATTTTTTTTGTATTATTTTACTTCAGCTGTCAGCCATTTTATCTTTTTATATTTTAACATTAGGTAGCTTTTTACCTCAGAACCCTCATTTCCTCTCTCTCTCTCTCTCTCTCTCATATCTTTTCCCTTTCTGTCTTTTCTTCTCTATTCCCCCTACTCTCTCCCTCCCACCAGCTCTTTCGTTCCCTCTCCCTTCTCTTTCATCAGTGTGCAATCGATATTTCAGCATCTGCTCCGCTGCTCCAAATCTCCCTTCTTTTCTCAATGATGTAGAATTGATTGAAGGCCTGATGACTAAGCATTATGTACTTAAGATTTTAGCAGCTCGTGTGTGTGTGTGTGTGTGTGTGTGTGTGTGTGTGTGTGTGTGTGTGTGTGTGTGTGTGTGTGTGTGTGTGTGTGTGTGTGTGTGTGTGTGTGTGTGTGTGTGTGTGTGTGTGTGTGTGTGTGTGTGTGTGTGTGTGTGTGTGTGTGTGTGTGTGTGTGTGTGTGTGGAGTTAAAAGCAATTAGTCAGAGCACTGAAAACTTTTTCAGCTTGTCTCCAGGGTTGTGTGCATTCAGGTTGCTCTCACGGGTATGTGGCACAAACACAGTGCTTACACACACGCATACACACACACATCCCCTTGGGCCACCTGAATGTGTGCCGCAACTATGCTAACTTAAACCCGACTGTGTGTGGTCTTTTCCTCGCCTCTCCTGCCCCTCCCACCACCTTTGCAGTGCTTACATCCAAGTCACCATGTCCTGTCCTGTCTTGTCTTGTCCTCACCTGTGTGCTTCACCATTGGACAGCAAACCACATTTTGCCTGTGTTGATTGGCTGGCCTGACAGCTGTTTGTGTGTTGATTGGCCAGCAGATTGTTTGTCAGCTGTCACAGCTTCTCAGACACTTGACACCCGCCCTCCCCTCACAATCTGTCCTCAAGACTCCCCTATGCATATCCCAGCAGCTGGATAAATGATATGGAAAGCTTTGGAGAGATGGAAAAGACAGATATTGGTGTAGATGAGGAGAGAGAAGCTGAGCCTAGGCTAAAGCCAGTTAAAAGTTTTTGTTTAACTTTAGTGCTGTAAAGAATCCATTAGGTCTCTGGTGTAGACCTCGTAAAATGTGTGCAAGACAGTGCTGTTTTGTTACTGACCCTTTGATCAGTTAATGGCTGAAATCACAGCTTTTATTCTTGTTTTTCTTTGACATGCATATCGCAACTCTGCCTACAGTTCATTGATATAGAGTAGATCATGAACTAGAACATTCTGGGACAAGTAAATGCGAACATTCTGTACAAGTAAATGATCATGTAGTAAACTTTGTCAGAAAGGTTGCATACCTTTGTGTATAACATGTTAGTAAGCTTTAGGAGACGAATGGTAGCTAAACATATTGCTTTATGATAAAAAATGCCAGACAAATGTGATCCAGACTATAAGGCAGTGTGGTGTTTATGTAATCTCAGTGTGTCTGCTTTTCCCCAACAACACAAGCGTTACTAAAAACTCATCCGAGATCTGACAGCTGTGCTGCAGTCTAAAAATACATTGCATGACCCAGCTCATCAAAGACTGTCCTTCCCTTTCCCTGCCCTCGCTAATAAAGCACATGACACACACACACACACACACACACACACACACACACACCAAAGCAGAAGCACACAAACACTCTTTCACATACACTCAAAACATGGAACAGGTCTTAATAGCATTAGCCAGTCACAGGAGAGCTTGCTGTCCAAACAAGATAGTCTCAGAGCTGAGCCTGGGCCGTTTCCCCTGGCCCCAACTGTGGGAGCACCTGGACCTCACCGCCACCCCCCCCATCGACACCCACACCCACACCCCCCCTTTAGTCAGCAGCAGTCAGCTGATACAGATTCAGCCTGGGCCTCCAGGGCCAGTCTCCTTGCAGTGTCTGTGCCCCCCCCCCCCCCCCACCAGACTTTATAGGTTGTATATTTTATACTTATATTTTTCAGACATCCTATTCCATCTCCTTGCAGTTTGTGTTCCTCTCCCTATTTTGCCCCGACTTTATATTTTTCAGATTTTTGTACTTTGTACTATATATTTTTCAGTTTTCAGTTGTATATATATATTTCAGTTTATCTATTTAGAGTGTCACCTCCTCACAATTCCTGTGTTCATTTTCTGCCCCTGTCATATTTTTTCTGATTCCCCATTTTTAGTTCCACCTGGCCACAATAGAGAAAAAGGTCAAAAGTTAAAGCAAGAGTAGGCATGCAAGAAGCAGGACAGAAGGTCAGATCAAGCAAAAAAAAAAAAAAAAAAGCAAAAGTAATTGGTAGCGTGGTGTTAAAAAAAAGGCCAAGAGAGAGTTGGAAAGGAAAGAAGAAAGTGTTTGGTTGCACCCCAGTACCCTGTAATCAGAGCTGTGCGCAGGGTGAGGTGAAAGTTATCTTTTCACGGATGAATACTGTGCTGGCTGCTGCTGCTGCTCAGCAGAGAAATGGCCACTGTGCCCCCCCTCCCCTTCCTCTTCCTCTCTTGGAGTTTTGAATAATAACTGCCAGTGCTGCCTGCTACATTAGAGAAGACCGGTAAGGAGAGCAGTTTGAAAAGGAGGTGGGGGGTGGGGGGGAAATGTAAATACAAAACAGACACAGTCCAGGTTTCTTTTCGTAGACTGAGGGTGTGTGCTCGCGTATGTTTCCGTTCAATTTGAAAACTTGGCGGGAAGGGAAGTTCGTTGGGCATGCCTTGTCATTCCTTCCTCAGGGTTTTTTTTTCCCCCCTCTCTCTCTCTCTCTCTCTTTTTAAAAGTAGCTCTACAAACTGCCTTTACAGTACCCTGTTTGGGCCTCTCAACAAGGGGGAAGGAGAGGTAGAGAGTGAGAGGCTGAATGGGAGAGATAATATTTCGTCTTTCAACTCTGATGACTTCAGAACCTGTGGGGTCTCCCAGTGGAGGAAAGCGTACACACACACACACACACACACACACACACACACACACACACACTGCACACAGAATGCACACGAGGATGAAGGTATGGAGGAAGCACGGGGGAGAGGGATATAGAGGGGGAGATGTGGAGGAGTTGGGGTGGCGAAGTGAGCAGAACAGGGGAGAGCTGATTGCAGAAGGGGGTGGAAAGAAACTCGACTTTGAGAGGAGGAAAAAAAAAATCCGAGAGGGGTAAGAGAGAGGGGCCCTTCACAGAGGAGAGAGGCTGCCTGCGGGTGGTATCGAATTTGGCAGCCTGGAGCTAGGTGTGTGTGTGTGGGTGGATGTGTGTGTGTGTGTGTGTGTGTGTGGGGGTGGATGTGTTTGTGCTGGTGTATGCACACAGAGGAGAGGCTTATTTGGGGGTGGTCTGCAACTGCCACCAGACCTCCAACTGTCAGCCTGAGAGAGGGGGGAACTAGACGTACCCTCGGATTCTCTCTGTTTGCCCCCCGCATCCTCAAAAGAGAGGAAAAGGGCTCAGTTGCGTAAACAGCTTTGGGGACACGGGAATCGAACCAGCACAAGCTTCTTAGAGGGCAGTCCTGGTGCCACAGGAAAAGCCCTGGCTTCAGCGAAACAAAAAGAGAATTGTGGATGTAGTTTCGGCTGTTTTGTAAGGACAGGCTTTCTGCACTGCACTATAAGGGTTTGTAAGAGACTAAAGTTCAGGACTTGAGTTACATGTATTTCACCAGCTACTCAGGTTTATGGATTTAGGGTGATATTTACATTACATTGCATTTAGTTGACACACTTATTTGGAGAGATTTACAGTGAATTAAGTGTGCTGGTTAATCGACCCACATTTTTTTTTCTACTGGTACGGGAATCGGACCTGCGATCCTCAGATGCCAAGACCAGCTCCATAACCATTAGGCCACAGCTGCCCCTGAAAGAATGAAGGTAGGTAGGTATTTGGGAAAAGAACTGACAACTAAAGAAACGACCAAGGAATAAAAAAATCACAGCATCACAAAGTTCCCCAGAATGTCTGCATTTAATGGCTGTGCCTAGTCACGGTATCTCAGGGCCCTGGTTCTGGTGACCTCTCTCTTCTGATTCGCTCACTGGAGCCCCCCAGGCTTGCTAATCATATAGAAGACATGCTAATTAGCATCACTCAGCTAATTAAGCCGAAAAAATGAAGTTTAATTTAGGATGCCGACGAACTCATTCACATTTTTTTTTCCCTTCCTTCTTCCACCCCGTTCCCTCCTTTTTGAAGCTTTGTGACCTACAGCCGCTAGATCCCTGTCTTTCTTTCTTTCTTGTGCTATTTCTGCCGTCCTACTTAACCTGGAGTTCTAATTGCCGCCACTGATCAGACATCAATTTTAGCCGGAACGATGAGCCCCGACGATTCTCATCTTTAATTTGTGACCCGGGTCGCTCCGTGTCCCCTGGCATGGAGACCGGCTGATGCTGCTGCCGAGATTAGCAAAGGTCTCCAGCTCGATCAGCTCTTCTCTCTAAAGGTCAGGCTCGTTCTCGTTGACCGTGGCCAGACAGGTGTTTTAGGAAGTGATCGATGGTGACCTGCCAGGCTAAGGTAAACGAAAAGAAGTTGTCTAAAAGGATTTAACTCTCAGCATGTTCCTTTGCTAGAGGTGTTAAGTAGTGAACGTATGTTGATGAGCTGCTAACATAAGGTATGCTAAAAATAAACCGAATGCAGTTACTGCTCCCTACAACATGTTCTACATTATACTACACTCAAGATCATCTGGATAAAAGCTGACCAGTCAGCATGGTCCAGATTTTATCAACATAGTCAAGCTAAGCATGGATAACTAGCCGTAGGTTGCAGTAGCCTTCCTTACATTGCAGACGTGGACACACACACACACACACACACACTTCTGTTCCCTCTTAATGTCTCTGTCTCTGTCGCTCACTTGCTTGCTTTCTCTCTCTCTCTCTCTCTCTCTCTCTCTCTCTCTCTCTCTCTCTCTCTCTCTCTCTCTCGCACACACACACACACACACAAATAAATGTGCACAGCACTTTCTCCATCTCTGCTGTTCTTTCACTTCGCTCATTTTCTCCTCAGGCCAGAGGCCAGGAGAAGCCCAGAAATCGCTAACAAACTCTCCACTAATCTCAAGCAAAATACAATCCTGCTGGTCAGCTCCTGTTCCCAAGCGTCATACTGGCGTCAGGACTGTGTGTGTGTGTGTGTGTGTGTGTGTGTGTGTGTGTTTTAGGGGAAGTGGGTTGGAAGTCCACTCCAGAAATAATGTTGCCTTCCTTTCTTGTGTAATATCTGGAAGATGACCTGAAGAACCTTAATAGCTTAGCAAAGGGGGTTTTATGCTATTTTTCGCTCAGCCTTTCCCATTGTAATGACAGCAGGCCTCATAAAGCCACACACACGCACATAGACATACACACACACTCATTCACTCACTCACTCACTCACTCAGATAGTAACTGCTTCTATCCTGGCATCAGCATATGAGTTGAGACCTAAAAAAAAAAACGCCTCCAACCACAACCACAACAATTGCATGCCAGAAGTGTCCATCTTTTGTTCGGCACCAATCAAAATCTTCAGGAAAGCCCCTCCCTCCATCTGGCCTGTTGGCTGTATTCACTTTCGGGGCCCTGGGTGCTGGGGTATTGATTGGATGGTTGCGTAACCACCTAAAAACCCTTGGCTAATACCCAGGGGAGGAGACATCTGCTGGCCCCAGCTGATAAGGCTCGTCTTGGGGCATGTCGGTGTGTGGGAAATCGGTTGACTAAATAACAGTTGGCATGGCTTGAGCTTTTTTTTTTATTGATGGTGGACAATAAAAAGTCTGTGTGTGTGTGTGTGTGTGTGTGTGTGTGTGTGTGCGTACACCTGTGTGTGTGTCTGTGTGCACCTGTGTGTGTGTGCGTGTGTGCACCTGTGTGTGTGTGTGTGTGCAGAAGTGTGTTAATCCTTTTTTTTCCCTGACCTTTACCCAGAGTCTACCGTAACTGTCATCTGTCTGTGTATGAGGTCTTGCAACACCCAAATGTGACGTGTCGTCCTAACTATGAGATGCTGGTACCTGCCAGCTCGCTGTACCTCATATCCTATATTGCACCAGACACCTGACTGCTCCCTAATAATCGGATGTGCAGAGTCTACCATGGGGTCCCCTCCATCCATGTCCCCTCCCCCACCGCCCCATGACTTCCTGTCATTTACCCCCACCTCCTTCCTCCTGTGCCCTACCATACTCCCTGTGTCCTTGTTATCTTTCCTCCTTTCTCTATCTGTCTGTCTCTCTCACCATGTCTCTCTTGCTTGCTCGCTCTCTTCCTGCTTCTCTCTTTCCCTCTCTCCCTCTCTGAGTTTTGTCTGTAGAGCAGGGCGCCACTTTCCTCTACCCTGTCATTAGGGGCCCTGGGTGTGTGGAGCGAGCGAGCAAGGGAGGAGAGGAGGAGAAGGAGGGAAAGAGAGCAGAGCAGAGGAAAGGAGAGAGAATGTCAGACAGATCCAGGGCGCAGTGGAAAACGAGATGGAGGGGTAGCCTTACCACTTTTACAGCTGTACGAACAGAATATGGCTTCAGAAAAACCCAAGCGGAGAGCAGCAGAGACTGAGGGCGACGTAAACAGCAGCTGTGTGGGGTGCCGCCATGCGACGAGCCGTGTGTTTCTCTTGGCACGGCTCTTGTCTGTTTTTGCACCACCAGTGTGTGTAAATCCTCTTTTTAGTGCCATGTACCTTTCCCTATTGGTACGCTGAGTTTGCGCTGTGTGTGTGTGTGTGTGTGTGTATGTATGTGTGTGTTTTTTGTCCTGACATGTCTGCTGCATGCACGTGTAAACCTCAAATCACATGTTTTAATTTCGTGTAATGGTGTGTTTGTCTTTGTGTGTGTGTGTGTGTGTGTTTGTGTGTTCTGACATGTCTTCTGCATACATGTGTTTTCAGATCACTTCAGTGTGTGTGTGTGTGTGTCTAAGTGTCTAAGTCTCTCCAGTGCCAGCCGTTACCCATAGGGACCTCTTGGTGTGGTTGCACTTTGATGTGCAGTTCTACCACAGACAGGGCCGATTCGCCCAATCACAGCGTCTGATTTTTCCATGCTCTGGCCCAATCACAACCTGCCCTCAGCAGTTTTAGGCCTTTTCCAGGCCTCTGCAGTTCTCCAGTTTTAGACATAAAAGGGCCCGGCATTCCAGCCAACCACAGATGTCTGTTTGCACACTACCGGCCAATCAGAGAGCTCGTTTTTTGGGCGAGCTTTTTGGGATGGCCTCTCCCCATGGAAGCGTGACTCCAACCCTTAGGACACACCCTTTCTCACGGCATTTTAGCACGACTCGACTCTGCCAGGCCAGAATTGCATGTTTAATGATTAAACTGACCCCTTTTTAATGACCTCAACCTCCTCACGGTGTCATATCTTCCAAGTGAAACAGCCCACAGTTTTAAACGTTCTTGATTGTGCATGAAAATATATCGGATGTGTAATTTTCAGCTGGGTTGTATTTGAACCCAAAATTGAGCCATATACAATTTAGAGTTTACATTACACATCAGTCCTAGTCTCTTTAGGTATGCTAGATATAAAAAAGGCCTGATCTGTTCTGTGAAGGTGCCCCAGCTCACAAACGGCCTAATTGTCCATGTAACCTTCAAAGGACAGTTTTGCCTGTCTGGTCTGGTCAGTCAGGACGAGCAGTCCCATAGTATAGTGTGTGTGCTGCCCTCTCAGGACAATGGGCTGTGGCCGAACAACGGAGACTGATGTCCAGTTGATTATGGGGATGTGGCAGTGGCTAGGTGTTTCCTTCGAAGGAGAGAGAGAGGGAAATGGAGTAAGAGAAGGAGAGAGAGAGAGGGAAATGGAGTGAGAGAAAGAGAGACAGAGAGTGTGATGGCCTGTTTTTACGGTGACGGGTGCTCTGTCACTGTCAGTTGTACGTGGCGTCGCTGTGGCAGCAGCATCAGTCACTGGCCCTTTAATGGCCACAAACCTGTCCTGACCCACATCAGTCTAGACATCTCTCTTTTTCCTTAACTCTTACATTCTCAGTCCCCATCCCTCTCTTTCTTTCTTCCCTTTCGCTCTTCCTCCCTCCCTCCCTCTCTCTCCTCCCTCCCTCTTCCTCCTCCTATCGCTCCCTCACGTACCCTCCCTCGCTCCCTCTTTCATTTCCTCTCTCTGT
>CM059283.1:19927254-19929754 GCA_030347295.1 Setipinna tenuifilis
AGATGAAGTGGCCCGTCTCTGGCCTCTCTCTCTGGCCTCTCTGTGATTTCCACATGCTTTGTTTTTGTTTTGAAATGACTCACGGCTCCTGAAGCGCGGCTGCTGAAGCATGACTGCGCGGGTTCGAGAGAGCAGACCGGGAGCACAGATGCTGAAAAGCGTGCTGGCACTCACAGCAAAAAAACATTTCTTGGCCTCTTATGGCACTTATGGGTCCATCAAGTTGATCAGACCACATGGTGGCTTTGTTTATTTATTTGTTTATATGGCCTTTCTAATTGCCCAACCAATCATTCGTGCATTTCTCAAAAGCATTGTTCTATGATGAACAGAAGTAACAAGTGTTCCTGTCCTTGTCCCTTGTCTTTATGGCAACTGTTGTATAGCTACATTTTTGGGAACACACCCACCCATGTGTGAATACCAGCACTATGCCATGTGTTTTCAGTATTTACTCATAGCCCGCTTGATGTTTTGAGTGTGCTCTCTGCTCCTCAACAACAGCAAATGGCAAAAACTGCCAGCCCAAGTTTTATAGAACGCGGTGCAAGGTTGTATCGTGGGCTAAAGAAGGACCCATTTCATTTGAATCCTGAAATCGGCAGAGGTCTGCACACTGAAGCATCCTCATGGTTTACAAGTTATTTCTGAAGTCATTAACTAAGCGGGATGCCATCATCCTGATTACCTGTAAGATGGATAGCTTTATTTCGGCATGATTGACACTCATTTTGGCCCTGTAAATTATTCTTAATGGCCTACATAATCTTTCTCTGAACATTCTCTGCAACTCCATGACTTTTCTTCCACTTTTGTTTAGATGCCAAAACTCAACTCGAGTCAAGTGTATAGCATTTGTTTTGGAAGAAATGTGGATATGATTCGTTTTTATTATTTATGTCAATTGATTTTGAGCTACTCAGTGGCTCCACCGCTACTGTATTAGAACTGTCAGTACCTGCATGTAGGTAGTTAACCCTAAGTGACCAGCCCACCAGAAGAGGGGATGGTGTTGGGACCAGGTGTGTCACTGCAGGGGCAACCAGGCTAATCGCCACACTTTCTAAGCTGCTTCGGGTTAATCCGCCCCTCGGTAAGAGCCCCTGTGGTTTCGCCACACGAGCAGAATTTTTAGAATCCATGCCCCCCTTAAACATTCCCACACCCTTTATCCACACCCTGTCAGCTGTGTGTGTCTGGAGGGTGGGCACCTCATTTTTGGGTAGGGTTGGGTAGGAAAGGGTTTGCCTAAAGATTCCCCCCTACCCTTGTTTTTCCTACCTCTCTGACCCCACCCAACAAGGCTGAAAATGAGGCCGAAGACCTCTACAAATGCAGACTTGTGGTTTAGTTTTAACCTCATTGTAAGGGTTTGAGTTCAACCTGACCACCTTGTCATGATTTCCTCTGGTGCTTTTCCTACCTCTCTGACCCACCCAACCCAGCTTGGCCGAAAATGTCACCAAAAGACCACTACAAATGCAGACTTTCTGATTTGGTCTTGACCTCATTGTGAAAGTTTTGTGGTGTGGTGTGACTTAAAGCTGACCACCTCGCCTCGCCTGCTTTTCTTGAGTTTGCTGGTTAAAATCCGCTTGCGTCCAGTGAAGCGGTCAGCCTGCAGCTAAAGCTCTGTCCTGCTCTGCTCTGCTCAGCTGAGCGGTTGGACACACATGGCTGCCGTGGTGGTTTGGAGAATTAAGTCCAAGGATTAGATGCAATTGCAAACAAAGCCAATTCTTTAACCCTACACACACACACACACACACACACACACACACACACCGTTTGCTAAATCCAAGCAAGACAACTGTTGGCCGGAGCTTACAGGCTGCTTGCCTCACCCCGTTCTTGCTCTGAGGGGAGAGGCTGTTGAGGGCGGGTCAGGCGGCTTTACTGTCAGAGCTGAAGGTTTTTCGGAAGGACCACCATTTTATTGAGTGACCAGAAAGAAGGTCAGACTAATGGAGGAGACATCACTGTAGGATCCTGGCTTTTTTTAAACACAAACCATGGATCCTTACCCAGAGGAGAGGTTACCGTTTCACTGGGTCACGTTGGAGATCTGGAGATCGTAATCCTCTCAGAAGTCCGTGGTGCTTCCCTTCCTTGACAGCAGCCGTCCTTATGTGTTAAGACAGTCGACATTTCACTTCTGCTCACGGGATCTTTGGTCATTTACGTGGCTTGGTAGAGCAAGCAAGCAGCAGCAGCCACCACCACCAGCAGATACCCTAATGGATATGTACCTCCGCTGTGTCCCCGACCCCCGACATGGGTTGGGTGTGTGTGCGGTGACGTCGCCCGTGGACCCCCACAGGTGGCAGTACGCGCTGAGGGGCTCCTCTTCACTGTTTCAGCTGTCAGGTAAATGTATGCTCGTGTGTATGCTCGGTGCCCCTTGTAGAAAGTGGGCTAGTCCTCCTTCTGTCCCTTAAAGCCATGATTTACCTGGCAGTAGTAGAATGGGTTTGTGTGTGGGTGTGTGTGTGTACGTGGA
>CM059283.1:19937254-19964754 GCA_030347295.1 Setipinna tenuifilis
GTACGCCGTCACCCACCCCCCCTCTCCCCCCAACCCCCCAATCTTCCCTTTGCTAATAGCACCCCCAAAACCCCCCTTTTCTCCCATTTCCGTTCCCTCTTTCTCCCCCCCTGTCTGCTTTCATTCCAACACCCTTCTCCTGTTTTGGCTTTCTTTCACTCAGATCTCTCAACAGTCCACCAGAGAATGTGTGTTTGGAGTTGACTGACCTCTTGCTTGTTGCCACACACAGCCTACGTATGTTGGCACTGGGATTAATTGGCCTTTAAACACGGAGCCAGGCCGCCTGCCGTGTGTGTGCGTATGTGTGTGTGTGCGTGTGTATGCATACATACATAATCTAAGGATTTGCAAGCTGTATACGAAGGGTGAGGGGACAGCCAAGAGAGACGTCATCATATTTTAGTTGTGATTAGTTCGGATATTAAATCAAGGGATACCATTTTTTTGTCTTGATTATTTCCTACTGTTTGTACATCAGTCATGTATTGGAACTTATGTCATGGAACGTAGGCTACTAATGTTTATGGAGAAAGGCATTCGGGAAAAATTTCAAAGTAAAAGTATGTTTAGAAAATATATTTTGACGAAGAAATTTGGCAATAAATGCAGCATATTACCAAGAAAAAAACAAAACGACAGTTTCAATAATCGTGATTTCAGTTTTGACCCTGATAATTGAGATTTATGATTTCTGTCATAAATAAGCAGCCTTACGTCACCACAGGGCGATCGTTAGAAGAAGCAGCCCGGCCCAGACAAGATAAACTGATAAAGCTTGTTGCTCTCTGACCAGGGGAGTGGCCCCTGAACTATGACGATGGATTTTATTAGCAAGCACACAGATTTTTTGTATCTAATTTACTATAATAGGAACATGGGGGGTGGGACCTAGGGCAGTCCTGATGAGATTAGTGGTGTGTGATTGGCTGATTGGTATGTGAATCAAATGAGTCAGTCACCTACAGTATGAATCAGTGGGTCTGATTGGGAGTCATTGTTTTGGATCGAACCAGACTCCTCTGGCCCATCAGACAAGTTATTTATTTATTTTTATTTTTTATTTATTTATTGCCCTTGAATGAGTCGCTTCCCCTAAGCTGACTCAATAACCTGTAAGTTCTGGTGTGTGATGTGTGTAATTCATAGTAGATGTGTGTGTTATGGTTGTGTGTGTGTGTACGCGCAGACACATGTCCATCTATGTTATGTGTGTTTTGGGACTGCCTGCCTGACTCATAGACCTTGTGTTTTGCTGTGTGATTCATGCTGTGTGTGTACGTGTACGTGTGTGTGTGTACGTGTGTGTGTGTGTGTTTGTATAGGATGTTTGGCATAGAAGGCGTGTTTCTCTCTGCATGCTTTTGAGTGAGTGAATCAGTCTCCCTGGAAAAAAGCCCCATTGGCCGCATTGTGTTCAGACTGACAATACATGACACTCTGTGGCCAACACAGGATGCCGGCTCATATGAAAACTATTATGCCAGATCACATGCACCCACCCACAGACCCTAAACCAGCACACACACTCGCACAAAACATAATGCCACTTAGTGCATTATTCTCTGTTTCTCTCTCTCTCTCTCTCTCTCACTCACACACACACACACGCGCACACACACACACACACACATATACACACACACAGAGTGACACTTAGTGGCATTATGTTTGTGTGTGTGTGTAGGCACTAAGTATATACCATGCACACAAACATAATGTCAGTCATCATAGCATACACTCAAAAAACATAATGTCACTTAGTATACCATACACGCACAAACACATTGCCAATTAGTACCACACACACACACACACAGTAATAAACAAAGCCATACGTCTTGTGTGGCTGCCCTCTACTGTCAGGCTGGTTGATGTGCCTCTAAGGGGAGAGGAGAGAGAGCAGAGTGTTGCGTCACACACTTCTTCTCAGTTTGCACCTCTTGCCCTCCGTTTAACACACACATGGGCACACACACATGGGCACACCACACACACACACACACACACGGGCACACACACGCATACACACACACACACATGCGCACAGACATACATGCGCTAACACGCACACTAACACACACACAAACACACACAAACACACACACACACAAACACGAGTGAAACTCAACTGTCCTCAACTCTTCCCTCACACACTTTCTGGTTCCCTCCATCCCTCCACGTCTCTCTTAGGGGACACGGTTATTTCTCCATGTCTCCAAGTTGCCGCTGATGATGAGAACATTGTCTCCCCAATTTTCACACTGGGCTGTCTGGCCTGCTCCAAGCTCCAGGAAGCCAAGGGGACAGAGCTGGCTGATTAGCAGAGTAGCTGTTCCTGTGCTTATTCCTCTAGCCAGATCCACAGAGCCAAGCCAGCTAGCCTGGAGAACAAGCACAGAATTAAAATGCTATCTTTTGTGTGTGCGTCTTTGCAGTGTGTATGTTTGTCTTATTACTCCATTCTCTGGCCATCTTTGTTTTGGTGGTGTTTACTGTTGTTCTTACCCACTTTGCCCATGTATCTTTCTCTCTCTCTCCCTTTGTCTTTCTCTCTGTCTGTCTCTCTTCCTGTCTCTGCCTCTCTTTTGGTCTCCCCTTTCATCAGTCCCCCCCACCTCTCTTTGTTTGTCTCTTTTTCCTCCATCTCCCTCCGTCTCTCACTCTCTCTCTCTCTTTCTTTTGGTCTCTCCATCAGTTCCCCCCTCCTTCTCTCTGTCCCTCTCTCCTCCATCTCTTTCTCTCTCCTTCTCCTCCATCTCCCTTTCATTCAATCTCTCTCCTCCATCTTCCTCTATCTCCTCCATCTTTCCTTCTCTCTCTCTCTTCCCTCCATCTCTCTGTCTTTTTCCCCCTAGTGAGTGATCAGCCTAGTTCTGGTGTGTTGTGAATGCTGGAGGCTGGGGCCAGGGAGGGGGGGGAAGTGGTGCAGCCCCGTTGTTGTGCTTGGACTTAGGCAGCTTTTGTTGCACGCCGTGGGTTTGTTGTGATGGCAAGCGGCGGGTGATCTCCGGGGCCCTTTGCGGAGGATGAATAGCATGGCCCGCAGCACCCATGGGAACCTGGACAGGACAGGGCGTCCGACTCACTCCCCCACCCTCACCCTCACCCTGACTGACTGGACTGGACTGGGGGAGTGGGCTCAGCTGGTTTTTGTGGAGGTTTTGGCTCCTGGGCCAAGCACCGGTGGTCCGACGCTGGGGTTTTCCCGTCAGAACCACAGAGCAGAGCAGAGAGCAGAGACTGCCTCAGCCCTCAGGGGGGCAGCAGAAACAGCAGAACACACACTCGCTCAGAGAGAGAGGGAAGGAAAACAGAAAGAGAGGAGAGGAGGAGGGATGAAGGAAGAGGTGTGTGTGCATGTGTGTGTGCATGTGTGTGTGCGTGCGTGTGTGCGAATGTGTGTGTGTGCGCGCGAGTGTGCGCGCGAGTGTGCGCGCGAGTGTGCGCGCGAGTGTGCGCGCGAGTGTGCGCGCGAGTGTGCGTGCGTGCGTGCGTGCGTGCGTGCGTGCGTGCGTGCGTGCGTGCGTGCGTGCGTGCGTGCGTGCGTGCGTGCGTGTGTGTGTGTGTGTGTGTGTGCGCGCTATTAGAAACGTCAGCACTATAGGCAGTTTAAGCTCACTGCGGTTCTTGGTTTAGAAGTGAAAAGGTTACATATGTTTCAGTTGTGTAACATGGACATTTTTGCGGCATGTGTATGAAGTAGGTATATATATATGTGAGTGTGTCTGCCTGCCTAATATTATAGTGGGGTTAAAGATCACTATGGCCCTTTTTGAATTCGGCTATATCCACACCTAGGCTATATAACGACTTCCACTCTATTTCCTACATTGATGTGGAGGGTCCACCGCATTACATGCCGTCTAAAAGCAGTTAAGGTCAAGTGGGAGTGGGGCTATAAAACCCCTTCAGGCTGACCGAACACCTACGCTTACTAATCGCAGGTTTGTCCCACAAATTGCTGCCATGTCAGGGATCCACTGCTGCTTCGTCCTACAGACGTTCAGAGTTCCGTGTGACTTAACTAAACCGATTCAAATCCATGGTTGGCTTACGTTTGCTCCCGTTTCTGCCTACTGTCTGCAGGGAAGTTTGCCTGAATATCTGGCTTCTGTGTTTGTGTTTATACCCCGTTGGCTAAATGAAGCGAGTTCGGTCTAACCTCTTAACCGAGTGCTAGAGATAAAGGAACTGGCTTCAGAAAGGGCCCCAGTGACCTGAGGAAAAGCAAAGGAAGAGAGGACATGAGGAAAAAAAAGAGGAGAGCGGAGAGATGGATAGAGAGTAAGCAACGAGGGACAGAGGTGTGTGTCTGTGTGTGTGTGTGTGTGAGAGAGAACATGGCAAGCTCAGTGAGAGGCGCTGTTACACCACAGAGAGAAGAGGACACCTCGAGAAGATGACAGATGACATCATCGCATTTTCTTTCGCACTCACTCTCTCTCACTCCCTCTCTCTCTCTCTCCCTCTCCCTGTCCCTCCCTCCCCCCCTGTGTTTTGCAAAGGCTTTATCTTGACAATGAAGTGGCCTTTAAAATGGTGGCCTCCCTCATATTGATGTTCTCGGGAGAGTGTGTGTGTGTGTGTGTGTCTGTGTGGAGAGTAGTATATCAGACGCGCCGCATCTAGAAAACGCCCTCCTTTGTTCCCGAGCACGAAAGAGGGAGAGCAAGAAAGAAAGAGACACAGCGCCAGAGTGACAGAGAGATAACGGAACTGTAGCCGATTTGTCTAAGCCCTCTAAGCCGGCTGCGGGCCGCATCTGGGCCAGAGCGCCCCCGCTGTCAGTGACGGCACAATTGAAAGGAGAGAAACGGGCAGAGCAGTGTAATACCCCCGTCTCTCGCTCCATCTTGCTCCCTCGCTCTCTCTGTGCCTCTTAATCTCCATGTCGCTCTCATTCCCCCCACTGCCTCTCTCTCTCTCTCTCTTTCTTTCTCTCTCTCTCCCCCTCTCCCCCTCTCTCCCCCTCCCTTCCCTCTCTCTCCCTCCCTCCCTCTCTCTCTCTCTCTCTCTCTCTCTGTCTCTCTCTCTCTCTCTTTGTCTTTCTCTCTCTCTCTCTCTCTCTCTCTCTCTCTCCTTTCACTCGCTCTCCTAACCCTCCCTCTCTTTCATCCCTCCATTTTATAATTGCCATGGAGACGTGCGTTGCTCGGTGGGCTCCGGTATCGATCGCGAGGCTGGCTGGCTAGCTGGCGGGATGTGATCCGTGGAGCCTCTCCAGTCCCAGCCGCATTACCCAGCATCCCTCTGTGTGTGTGTGTGTGTGTGTGTGTGTGTGTGTGTGTGTGTGTGTGTGTGTGTCTGTGTCTGCTCACCCGGCCATGCTGGGACCAGCACACGTGTGTGTGTGTGTGTGTGTGTGTGTGTGTGTGAGTGAGTGAGGGACAGAGAGAGCGAGCAAGTGAGCGACAGAGAGAGACGTCAAAAGACAACTGTTAGTGTTTGTGTGTGTGAGAGAAAAAGAGACTCTGTTTGTTTAATGGTGTATGTGTTTGTGTTTGTGTCTGTGCAGGGTTCAGAAGGAACGAAGAGATGAAAGCTATGGAGGTGCTGCCCATCCTGAAAGAGAAAGTGGCCTACCTGTCAGGTAAGAGGGGACACAGTACATCCGCCAGGGAAACCTCCATGGATACACACACACACACACACACACACGCACACACACACACACACACACACACACACATATGTGCATACGTTACGACCAGACATTAGTGGTCGGGTAAAGGCAGATGCAGTCGTTTCAAACTTCAGCAGAGTCGACATCTCCAGGAAGCAAACGTTTCTCAATGCAGCACAGCCAAACCCCTTGTACAAAATGAAGTGTAGTACGATGGGCTGGTTTACCAGGGTAGTACACACACACACACACACACACACACACACACACACACACACACACACACACACACACACACACACACACACACACACACACACACACAACCAACCACAACTACACAAACTGACTCACTCATGATAAGGCTTTTGCTTAGGCAAAAATGTTAATAACTACGTTTTACATACAAATATATGCACATGCAAATGTTTGCATATATAACCACTTCCAAGGAAGTCACATTCGTGTGGTATGTGCTCTGACACATGCTCTCGTACCCAGGGGGTCTTGCCCTTATATGGACTTCCTGTGGTGAGCCACAGTTGCCACTGAGCCACTTAAGGCCACACCCACACTCTCCACTCCACCCCACCCCCCCTCAGTCATCCCCACCTCTTTACTGACCTGTTCTCAGGCTAGTGGTGGCATAACCTGGACTTGATCTCTACACACACACACACACACTGAGATGTGGACATACACACACTATTGCTAATGTGCATAGGCACACATGAACCCATACTAGTTGTTGTTCTATGGGTGCGTATATACACACTTATACACACACACACACACACAAACACACACACACACATATACATATACACTTATGCACACACACATACAGTCTCTTTCTCACAGACGCTTTGTAACCACACAAAGACATACATGGGCATGAAACCCAGACCCACACACACACACACACACACACACACACACACACACACACACCCCACTGCATCCCTCTCCCTGTGAGCAGGCGTGCTGTTATTGAAGCCCCTGCACTGTGTCTCCGGCGGGCCTGTGGATTATTTGGCCAGGCCTGTAAAAACATTACCCCGCGCTTTTGTGCTCCCAGTCCCAGCGCCGCACAATGGCCAGCTTTATGTGGTCTATCTCTCTCTCTCTCTCTCTCTCTCTCTCTCTCTCTCTCTC
The DNA here is from genome assembly GCA_030347295.1 of Setipinna tenuifilis. NCBI lineage: Eukaryota > Metazoa > Chordata > Actinopteri > Clupeiformes > Engraulidae > Setipinna > Setipinna tenuifilis. The sequence continues at coordinate 19,944,036 of CM059283.1, forward strand.
TCTCTCTCTCTCTCTCTCTCTCTCTCTCTGTCTTTTTGTCGTTTTTCTTTCTCTCTCTCTTGCTTTCTCTCTCTCTATCTCCCTCTTTCACTCTCTCTGTCTTTCTCTCTCACACACTCTTTCACAATCTCTTTTCCACACTCTGTCTCTTTCTGTATGTCTTTCTCTGATTTTCTTTCTTTCTTTCTTTTTTTTCTCTCTCTCTCTCTCTTTCTGTCTCTCTTTCTCCCCCCCCCCCATATATATATATATATTTAGATATAGATATGTCAGACTCTCACTCTCTCTTTCTGTCTCTTTTCATCTGTCTCTTTCACTCTGTTTTCCCCTTTTCCCTCCCTCTCTAAATTTGCTTTCTTTTTTTCCTCCCCAACTTTTTTTTGCTTTTTCTTATTCCCTTTCTATCTGTTTATCTCTCCCTCTCTCTCTCTCCCACATGCTCTCTCTCCCTCCTCTATCCTCTAAGCGCTGAGAATCACAGTGCAGAATAAGTGCTGCGCCATGCTGTTATTCTTTTTTTCCCCTTGTCATCTTTCGTTCCGTCTGCTCTCTCTCCTGCATCGTAACGTTCCCCTCGCTCTAGACCCTCGCCTTCATGTTCTCTCAGCGTCTCTCCATTGTGCTCCATGTTCCTCTTCTTTTCTGCCTGTGTAAGCGACATCTCTTTTTTTTTTTTCTCTCACTTTCGCTCTCTCGCTCTCTCTCTCTCTCTTTCGTGCTCTCTCTCTCTCTATGTCTCTCTCTCTCGCTCAGCGTTTTGTCTCTGTGTCTGACTTTTTTTTTGGCTTTCTCTGTAGGCCATAGATCTCCTTCTCCTCTCTTTCTACCACTCTGACTTCCTCTCTTTCCCCTTCCTCTACCTCTGTCTGTCTGTCCTCTCTCTCTCTTTCTCTCTCTCTCTCTCTCTCTCTCTCTCTCTCCACCCCATCTCTCTCTGCCTGCTTCTCTTTGGGTGATCACTTCAACACCCACCCCCCAACTCAAGGACGGTGTACTACACGCACACACAAACACCACACACTACATACCACACACCACACACCAATAACGAGCTCCTCTGTGATTCCTGGCCTTGGATGTCGTGTTTCCATAGCGATGAGTTACTGTCACTCACTCGACCCCCCCCACCCCCCCTTTGCCCATACACCATGACCAGGTAATTGGTGAACAGGACAAAAAAAAAAGCTCAGCATGAAACCTGTGGAAACCATAACTGTGCCGCTTGGCTACAAGGGCGATAGTGACAAAGCACACACACACACACATACACACACACACACACACACACACACACACACACGCTCACGCACACACACCCACTCTCTCGCTCTCTCTCCCCCCTCTTGTCGCAGTCATAATTCTTGCTTTTTTTTTCATCTTTTTTTTTGTTCTTCCTGCCTGAGGGATAAGGGCTGTGATCCTATTAACTGTGGACTCAATTAGCGAGGTTCAGCACTTTGCGCTTCAGTGGAAAATCCTCCACTGATATCCCCTGTTGGATTGCTCTGCAGTGGCAGTGGCCAACACACACACACTCACACACACACTCATGCACTCACTCACTTAGTCATGCACTCACTCATGCACTCACACATACAGACTCACAATCACTCTTTCACTCACTGACGTACCTACACACACACACACACACACACACACACACACACACACACATACATATGTACACCCACACCAACCCAGTCACACCCACTAACACACACCAACTCAGTCACACCTAGTCACTTCACAGCAGTAGGCCAGACGCATACATAGAGACACACAGACAGAGACGTGGAGAGACACACACAACACACAACACACGCGCACACAAGACGCACAGAAGACGCACACACACACAAGACACACACACACACACACACAAGACGCACACACTTGCTCACAGTCACTCTCGCATGTATTAACAGCACACACACACACACGCCACCCTTTCTTTTACTACTTGGTTGCATCACTGCTTGAAAAAACACCCAAGCCTCTCACCCGAGGCTGTTGGAAGTAACTCTTATAATGAAGCTAACCTTGAAAATCTGTCCCAACACATCTAGCATCAGTAAGATCAATACATGTACGTTTGTACAGCTGCAGTGAAGCAATAGACACCTACATATATCTGGTGTCACTGCTGTGATATAAGACCATTATTAACGTTCAGCACCATGAGTGTCTAACAGATGTGGACAAACCGGATTGCGAAAGTAAAAGTCCTGCCATACCTTCCTTCTAGATTAGTTCTGATTAGCTCATCTACCTGGCTGAAGAATTATGCTAATTGGGATTGGCTGGCTCAGCGCATTGGCTGGAACAAATATGTGGCAGGACTTTTACTTTCTGAAGCCGGGATGTCCATCTCTGGTGTGTGATGAGGGGAGTGCCTCACTCAGGGGATGTCATACTGGGCCCTGGCCAGAGGGGGCACTGTAGCTGACATCTGCTCTGGGAGCTGCTTCAGAAGATCCTTAAGACTCTTGTTTGTCACACCCAGGCAGGCACACACACAGAAACACACAAAAAACAAACACACACAAACAAAGACATAAACACGCAGATGCACATAGCTAATTTATAAATGTGTGTGTATAAAGTTAAGTGTGTGAGTGTGTGTGGCTGCATGTCTAACATGTTAACACAACTCTCACCCTGGACACATGTACGTGTTGACACTCTAAGACAACCTGACACACACACACACATACACCCACACACATACACCCACAGCGCGTTCACACCAACAATGAGCCTTTACAGGTTACTAAAAATAGACAAATGCAGCACCTGCGTGAAGACAGGGAAACCAAATGAAATTTGCATGGGTATTCCAGTAAACAATGCCTGTTCAGTTTTCACTTCAGGAACTCAAGTAGGCTTGGAGTCAGTCAATGAGGAAAAACACTGTGCGAAAAAAAAGACATCTGCTGTTATGAAACTGGACTTAGATGAGATATTATAAGATACTGAGACGATGCCCAGGTAAATGGGAAAATGCTGAAAGAACGCAGAAACTGAGAGAGAAAGAAAGAGAGAAAGAAAGCCAGAGGGAAAAATACAATGTAAAAAACCTTGATGCATGCTCTGAATTTGTAAACCCCCTCAGCAATTGAAGAAAATGATTGTGAGAAAATGAGTGTAGGAGGGTGTGTGGGAGCGGTCATCCACAGTCCACTCTGGGCATGTAGCCGTATGTTGCTCCACACGCACACAAAAAACACACACAAACACACACACACACACACACACACACACACACGTACACACACTGAGATGTGGACATAATGTGCATAGGCACACATGAACCCATACTGGTTGTTGTTGTATGTGCACGCACACACATACTTACATACACACACACATACAGTCTCACAGATGCTTTGTAACCACACAAAGACATGCATGGGTATGAAACCCAGACCCACAAACACACACACACACACACACACACACACGTATGTTGATGTGCCCCTCTCTTGTTCCCCACTAGGGGGCCGAGACAGACGCGGAGGCCCAGTGCTGACGTTCCCCTCACGCACCAACCACGACCGAATACGACAGGAGGACCTGCGTCGCCTCATCGCCTACCTCGCCGGCATCCCCAGGTGTGCAACATAACACGTCTGTGTGTGTGTCTGTGTGTGTGCGTGTCTCTCTGTGTCTGTGCGTGTGTGTGTCTGTCTGTCTGTGTGTGTCTCTGTGTGCATGTCCGTCTGTCTGTGTGTGTTCGCCTGTCTGTGTGTGTCCGTCTGTCTGTGTGTGTCCGTCTGTGTCTGTCTGTGTGTCTGTCTGTCTGTGTGTCTGTCAGTGTGTGTTTGAGGGCAATTGGGGGATGGCAAATGGATGGTTGTGCTGGCAGATGCTCATGTGTGGGAATTGGATGTGTGTGTATGTATAAGTGTGTGTCTGTGTGTGTGTTTTAGGCCATTTGGGAAATGGCAAATAGATGGTTGTGCTCGCAGATGCTCACATGTAGAAAAGGGTGTGTGTGTGTCTCTATGTGTTTGGGTGGGGAAAGCAGGTGTGTGTGTGTGTGTGTGTGTGTGTGTGTGTGTGTGTGTGTGTGTGTGTGTGTGTGTGTGTGTGTGTGTGTGTGTGTGTGTGTGTGTGTGTGTGTGTGTGTGTGTGTGTGTGTGTGTGTGTGTGTGTGTGTGTGTCTCTGTCTGTCTGTCTGTTGGGGTGGGCGAAAACAGATGTGTGGTTATGTTCAGAGATGCTCTACCAATCTAATCTTTTTATTTACATAAAAATATACTCATTCATTTGAGAAAGGGGTGTGTATGTTTGTGTGTGTGTGAATCTGTTAGAAAGCAGACTGTTTGTGTGTGAATCTGTTCGAAAGCAGGACTATTTGTGAGTTTAGCAGCTTGTAATATGCCAGGAGTGTAATTTCTGAGAGGTATAAGTTTCTGTGTGCACGCGTGGGTGGATTCATGTGGTTTGGTGGTTGCTTTGACTGTCTGTGACGGCTAGCGTTTTTCCAAAGCCCCGCTGAGTTCACGGCAAGTTCTCTTGTCTGTCTTACGTAATTGCTCAGCATCTCCGTTTTTCTGAGCACAAGATGGATTTTATATTTCAACACCCCCCATCCCACACCCCTTACCCCCCACCTCCGCTCTGCAGTTTACTGAAGCAAACATTAACCCAGATTGCTTACAATGAAGTAAGCATGCTGGGTGTGTGTGTGTGCGTGTTTGTGTTTGTGTGTGTATGCACATTCCTATGTAGGTGTTTGTGTGTGTGTTTGTGAGATGAGATTTCCTGCTCACTGCCTCCTAAATCCTCTCGGTGTAAGGCAGGCAGAGCTGTGTGTGTGTGTGTGTGTGTGTGTTTTCTGGGGCTGGTTTAAGCAGGGCCCTTTCTGCTGCCTGTTAAATTATGCATACACACCCAGCACTCAGCACTCTGCACCAAGGCTTGGGGAACACCGTGCAGTGGCTGGAGCTGGAGCTGGCTGCTGGACCATCCATATGCCGTTTCTCAGCCAAGACTTTGTGCACTAGCCGTTCATATTGTGTGTGTGTGTGTGCTTGTGTGTGTGTGTTTGTTTGCTAGTAATTACGCAATCCTCTGAGGGGTTGGTTGTTGTACACACAATATAGGCTTGTACGCACACACACACACACACACAGGCATTCACACTACACACACGCACACGTACACGCACACACCACACCACACACACACACATACACATTCACACATACACGCACACACACACACACACACACACTCACTCACTCACACTACACACACACCATACCACACACATACATTCCCACTCGCTCAGAAATTTGCTGACCTATGCTGCCTCATATATAACATCAGGCTTGCTGTGGAATTGGTCTCAAAGGTCGATGTCTGTATTTTCCTATTGATTCCAAGCTTTGAGCAATGAGAGGCGTAGCACCCCCCCCCTCTTTATTTCTATTCATTTCCAGCACGCCAAAATCATTATCCTTAATTGCTAGTGCCCATATGTTAATTTGCACCAACCATTAATTATTGCCACAACTGCGGAAACATATATAGTGCAGCCCCATTGAAATACACACACAGAAATACACACACACACACACACACACACACACACAAACACACAGAAACACACACACACACACACACAGGCACATATAACACCACACTAATTCCCACAGACCCCTTAACCATTGTTTACAGTTCCTTGCAGAAATAACTCGCTGCTATAATCCCTGAGTACCTGTCAGAGTTGGGAACCAGTGTTTTTTTAGACCAATGTAGCCAGCTCTGCTCGCCATAGCTCTCCTCCTGTCTAAAAGGCTTGGACATAAAAATGGAGGAGGAGAAGCCAGGTGCTTTTCCCTTTGCCCTAGTTGACTCCAGCACTTAGCCAGCGGCAACACCTGCCATCCAGCAGTGGGGGTGGGAGATACATATGGATGGCTTCACCGCTGCTGTGCAGCAATTGTATCATAAACAATGTGGTCATAAACAACAGCCTTCCCATCCCCCCTAGTTCTCTCCTGGTTGCTATCTCTCTCTTGTTGCCTCTCCCTCTCTGTCTCCCTCTCTGTCTCCCTCTCTGTCTGTGTCTCTCTCTCTCTGTGTCTCTCTCTCTCTGTGTCTCTATCTCTATCTCTATCTTTCTCTCTCTCTTTCTCCCCGTCTTTCTCCCTCTGTCTCCCTCTCTGTCTCCCTCTCTGTCTCCCTCTCTGTCTCCCTCTCTGTCTCCCTCTCTGTCTCTCTCTCTGTGTCTCTATCTCTATCTTTCTCTCTCTCTCTCTCTTTCTCTCTGTTTCTCTCTCTCTCTATTTCTCCCCCCCCCCCCCCCCTCTCTCTCTTTATGTGTTCATAGTTGCCCTTAGGGTAGAGTATGACTTAGTGGCGGTACCTCCTATGTATTTAAAATGAGAGGTTATAGTCAGCACTCCTGCCTGCTTCTGTCATACCAGGTGTTGTGTCTTTTGTTGTTGTTCGATGCTTTATAACTGTAACACCAAATACAGCATACAGCATGCTGGCAGTGGTTGTGAGTTTTTTTTTTTGTATGCGTGGCCAGGCTACCAATTAATGTCACGCAGTGATTGATATTCATAAGGTTAATTAGCCACTGGCCTTGTTTTTAGTGCACTTTGTTTTGATGTGAAAGCAAGAATCGTGTGGGGCACAGTGGTGTTCGTCTACTGAAACTCAAACAAATCCAATCAAACCCACTCGGCTTACCACAGCTCAGCAAAACATTTCCCAAAACTCCAACAAGGTACAGTTAGTGCAGGAGAGTGTAGTCGTAACAAAAGAGTTGTAGATTAGCCAGGAATAGAGCTGGTCGTTTTTAAACTATGCGACCTTCGAGGGCTGCTGTGGTGCAGTTTGGCAAAGGTGTCCATCCTTACCGAAAACCCAGTCACCAAGGTTTTTTCGATTCTTGTTTGAGGTTGTTTCCCAAATCCCTTTTTCCCCATGTCTTTCTCTGCCCACTCAATTCCTGTCATCTCTCAAACTGGCCCTTCCTGACAAAAAAGGCAATAAAAGCCACAAAAAGAAACTTACGATAAAAGAGAACCTGACTGTCTCTCAGGTCGCAATGCAGTATAAGCAGCAACTCTGGGCCTTGCCCGGGAGTATTGGGGATTGTGGTTGTTGGCAGTGGCATCAGGAGAGCAAAGGCTGAGGAGCGCTAACTATAAGAGGAATGGACTGTGTGTTAGTGTTGGTGTTGGTGTGCTACTGTAGTTAGCAGGCTGATTGGGTTCACTTGAGCCTGTTTTAGGTGGTGAGGGAACAAGTGAGCGAGCAAGCTAGTTAGATAGCTAGTCGGGAGAATGTGGAGTGTGAAGTGTGAGGCATGGGTTGATTAGCAGGCTGATAGTGGGGGTGGGGGCGGGGGCGGTTGGATTAGGGCTTGCCGAAGTCCAGTATTGGTGGTGGGGGAGCAGGCTAGCGGAGATGGCAGCAGCAAGCGAATAGCTTCCAGCGCGCTGGTGCCTTCAGGCGGGTATGTAGGTTAGCGCACCTCCTGGGGCCCTCCGCTAGCCTGCCTCCGGAGAGAGAGAGACTGAGCCGGGAGTTGACACCTGGCAAGCTCGCAACAGCGAAAGAGATGGATGGTGGGTAAGGAAGATGGAGGGAAGATGGTAGAAGAGAGAGAGCGTTGCAGAGCGAGCGAGGGAGGAAGAGGAAGACGGAGTTATTTTGTAGTGAGAAATGAAAGGACATGGGTAGCGTGGGCTTGCTCGAGAGAAAGAAAGGATGAAAAAAAAAACTGCAGCAGTTTAACTCCTGCCAAAAGCCCTTTTCTCCTCTCCTCTTCTCTTTTCCTCTTCATCCCTCTCTTCCAGTGTAGTCCTCTGTGCACCCACACACTTAAACCCTGGAGAGAGATGGAATGAGAGAGAGAGAGAGGGATAGAAAGAGAAAGACACCCAGAACGAATGGTGTGGTAAAAGGAAGAGCGCACGCATGTGTGTGTGTGTGTGTGTGTATGCTCGCCTGTGTGTAAGACAGAAAGATCAAGGAGTAAAGCCTGTGTGTGTGTGTATGAGAGTGCAAGAGCAAGCGCGCGAGGGAGAGAGAGAGAGAGAGAGAGAGAGAGAGAGAACGTGAGAGGGAGAGAGAGAGAAAGAGAGTGGGCAAGCAAGCAAGCGAGCGAGCGAGTGAGGGAGGGAGAGGGAGCGAGCAAGTAAGTGAGAGAGAGAGAGAGAACATGTAAGAGAGGGAGAGAGAAAGAGAGCAAGCGAGTGAGAGAGACGGACGGAGGGAGGGAGAGAGAGAGAGCGAGTGAGTGCAGCCGCCAGAGGAGGGGTGACAGGGAGCGAGCGAGGGAGCTAGCTGGCGAGTGAGAGGAAGAGAGCTGTATGAAAAACACACTGTCGCAGTAACAGAGACGGGCAGCATCGGTAAGTAGTGTGCACTCTCTCTGAGTGTGTGTGTTTGCATGCGAGCGGTGTTATGTGTTATTTCCAGAAGTGTGTGTGTGTGTGTGTGTGTTTGTGTGTGTGGGTGTATGGGAATCTCACAGCTCCCTCTAGACTAAAGGCACCGATAGGCTGGCAAACAGAAAGGGAAACACATTTTTCTCCCTTGCTGTCTTTCTGTCTTTGGCTCGCAATCACACACACACACACACACACATACACATACACATACAGTACACACACACACACACAAGAGATTCCCACATGATTTGGAGCAAAACCTGTAGTTTAACTAAAAGGGACAGCTCAAAAAACAAACCCAAAAATTCTCTGCACGTTTACTCCGCTCTGACATGCATTTATTTCATTTATTCAGTGGGTTTTGCGGAATCCACAAAAAAAGCTCACCGATTTGAACACACTGTATCGGAGCGTTCGTTCGTGCTGGGAATAACTAACAAACAGGCAAACAGACTGCGTGCAGAGGTGGAATTCCGACAGGTTGGAATTCCGTGGAGAGAAAAGCGGTAAACAGCGCCAGGAAGAAAGGGTAAACAGAGTGACGGTGTGTGTGTGTGTGAGTTTGGCTGCCTCTGCCTTGGAACCGCCCAGCCCAGCCGTCAGCTGTGTGTGGTGGGGTAGACCCGAGGGAAAAGGGAGGGGTGGGGGAAAAAAAGGGGCTTGTTTGGTATAGGGTGGTGCTCACGTGCAAAAGGGGATGGGGAATGCAGATGGGGAAAGGGGGTGGCACTGATTTGGGAACAGTTTTAGGGGAATGGATTCGGAGAAGTGCTCATCCGATGGGACTGATTTGGGAACAGTTTTAGGGGAATGGATTCGGAAGCAGGGCTCATCGCTTCCAAGCCCTTGTGTGCTTATCAGCAGATCATCAGGCAGCGGGCATCACACAACCCAACTCTGCCACGTCCTGACGCCGACCAACACGGGGGCTATGGGCATGATGCAACGTGAAAGCGGATCACATCTCACTTAATCCTCTCTTTTTCTCCCTCTCTCCCTCTCCCTCTCTCTTTCTCTCTCTCTCTCTGACTCCATCTCTCACCCACTCTTCCATCCGTCTCTGTGTCAATTTCCTCTAATTCTCCCCCTCTCTCTTGCTCACTCGCTCTGCTCATCTCTCTCTCTCTCTCTCTCTCTGTGTCCATAATCTGTCTCTCCCTCCATCTCTTTCCCTCCCGACCATCTCATCTCATCCTCCAATCACTCACAACATCCCCAACCCATCCCATCCCTTTTCTTTCTCCCCCCACCCACCCTCCTTCCATCTTCATCCTCTCCTCCCCTCCATCTCCCCGTCATTTCTCCGCTTCTCTCATCTCTGTCCATTTCTCCGTCTTTCCCCCCTCCTGTCGCCTTCTCTCATCTCTCTCTCCTCTATCTCTCTCTCTCTCTCTCCTCTCCTCTCCTCTCCTCTTCTCCTCTCCTCTCTGCGCTCCAGCGAGGACGTGTGTAAACATGGCTTCACGGTCATCGTGGACATGCGGGGCTCCAAGTGGGACTCCATCAAGCCGCTGCTGAAGATCCTGCAGGAGTCCTTCCCCAGCTGCATCCACGTCGCCCTCATCATCAAGCCCGACAACTTCTGGCAGAAGCAGAGGACCAATTTCGGCAGCTCCAAGTTTGAATTCGAGGTGAGTGTGGGCTTCGTTTTTTGGTATATATATATATATATATATAGACGGGTGGGGTGTTTGTAAGATGTGGGATCGGATGGGATAAGGTGTCTGTTTTTTTTCCAGTTTGAAATGTTGTGTGTTGGAACGATTTGATTGCAGCAAGCTTGCAGCTGAAGGTTCTTGTGTTTTTGAAGTCAGCCTCGGCTGTTTGTGTGGGGAAAAAGAATGTGGGATTGGAATTGAATTTAGTTTGGAATGGAATTGAATTTTGCGTGCTGCGTCTATTTTTGTTTTTTAGGAAGGAGGGAAGGTGCTTAAACATGCAGGTTTAGTCCAGCAGTAGCAGCAGCTGTGCTGCTCAGGCTTTTTCGCCCGGTAGCGGCTCGGAGTTTGTGTAACGTGCTGAACTGCTCTGCTTTTTTTTTAAAGGGCTCTCTTGTGTAAGGGGGCTTGTGTGTGCGCCACTCCATAGGCTTACACAAATATCAGCACCATGGTTACCTGTTTTCATAGATTTGGCGTCATAGATAAGCCTGCATAGAGGAAGCTATGCACAGCGTTGCTGCTTTGTGTTTTTGTGTGCGTCTGTGCATGCATCTGTTTGTATTGGTGCGTGCAGGGCAATGGTCGATTGTCTCTTGCTGCGTAGGAGGACTGTGTGGGTGTAGGTGTTGAGGTTTTGAGAGTGGGCGGTTGGGAATCAGGGCGGGGGGGGGGGATCTGTGGATAAAGGGCAGCTCTGAAGAGGTCTTCTATGTGTTTGTATGCACGCTTGTGTGTGTGTGTGTGTGTGTGTGTGTGTGTGTGTGCGTGTGCGCGTGCGGATGCCTCTGTGTTTGTGTGTTTGTACGCTGGTGTGTGTGCGCGCGTGTGTATGTGACGGACACGGCAGTGTTTCTTTAGTGTGTGAACTACTGCCTGTTTTGTTTTGTGTGCGTGTCCGCAGGCGGACGAAAACAGTATTTATGTTCGCATTTGTTTGCGTTCCGTTTGCCCGGGTGGAGCGTCAGTGATAAGCAGGCTAACGACACGTGTTATTGTTTGAGTCACATACAGGAATTTGGCCAGAGGGGCCACATCCCTACGGAATGATTAAGGGGTGGGGGTGTGATGGGGGGACAGCGGTGGTGGTGGTGGTGGTGGTGGTGCAGGACTCGGCAGGACATTCCTGTGTAGTGCGCTGCAAGGCAGGCAGATCCCATCGAGGAACACTTAAGAATTCCCATAATTCCTTGCGCTTAAGCCCACCACTTGCTTTTTTTCAGACACAAAGGTCACATCAAACAGTATTAAAGTCACAACACAAACAATTCTGAAATCGTCAATATAGAGCCTTCCATGTTGATCATCCTGCAATCGTTTGAACTTTTTCTGGAAAATCAGTAATTGTGTGGTTTCATACTCGTTTTTGTTCACTTCGAATTTTTGGCTATTTCTTAACTAAAACCAGCCTTAACAAGCCATTTTCTTGCAAAACAGTCCCACTGTCCACAGTCAAAACATTAACTTTTTCTTAAGATAAAAAAACAGGGTCTATGTGTATGGAGAATGGCTCTTGTTCACTAATGCTTAACATGGCTTGGTTTTTTTGCTTTTATTCAAGGCCATTACATCCACCCAGATCTATACATACTTTTTTTTCTGTGGAACATTTTTTTTCCCCTGCCTGAGACGTATCCTTGAGAAATGGTGCAGGATGAAAAGAGGGGAAAGAATCTCTTACCTTGACTCCGCAACACAAGAGCGCCTAGTTGGCCCTGATGTGTGGGCTTGTCTTTACCGTCTGGACTTCCCAGCAAACAGAACCCATTCTCCCTGACGCTTTCATTTATTCACTCAACTGCTCAATATTCTCTCCATCTCAGGGTTCTTTTAGCCCCTATGTGGAATAGTGTGTTTGGTTCGCAACCCAAGGCCACAGATACAAAATGAAATGTGTTTCTGGCACGCTGTATTAGAAACTAGGCTTGAACAGCCAGTTTGATAGAAACTCTAAAGTTGGATATGATGTCAAGATAGGGGGTTGGTGAAAATCTAGTGCCTTTCTTGTTGTTGTTTTTTGTCTGCCAGTCCAGTAATTGAGCATCAAGTCTATCTTGAACTGTCTGACCCGGGTGCCCGTCCTGGCTTGCCAGCATCGTCTGTGACGTTCACGACTCTGACGCGGGGGGAGATTGGTTTGATGCAGGTGTAATAGAGGTGACCAGAGGCTTGCCCAGAGCCACGGCTTGTGTGCCCATGGTGACACCAGCCCCCACCCCACACACACACACACATTCCGCTTGTGTTAGCCAGGTTGCCATGACAACAGGGTCCCTCTTTTAAGTCCCCAATTTGCAGGTTGAAATCCTTAAGCCATTTCACTGCAGTTTTCTGACCATGCCTTCCCCATTTAATGCACAAAACCATTATAGAGTTATTGGAGCCTGAACCCTTCAGAAAATCCAATGGGCAGCCATCAAGTGGATTGTAATACCTCTCAAAAAAAAAAAAAAATCAATGCCTTGTTTCTACTACATAGGCTTTTAAGGGCGCTGGCCCTAATTCAAATTCACACGTAGTGGGGTCCCAAATTGTCTCCCAGTCCCAATGTCTCCCTTGTGTGTATGTTCAGTAATGGCCCCAGCAATGTGTTGGGTTTGATGGCTACCCTAGAGCAGATGGGGGGGAAGACATGGACAGGGAAAGAGGGAGGGAAAGAGAGGGAGAGGGAGAGGGAGGGAGAGAGAGAGAGAGGGAGAGAGAGAGAGGGAGAGAGAGAGGGAGAGAGAGAGGGGGGGAGGGAGAGAGAGGGAGGGGGAGAGATAGGGAGAGAGGGAGGGGAGAGAGAGAGAGAGGGATGGAGGGAGAGAGAGGGAGGGGCGGTGGTGGAGAGGAGAGGGAGAGATGATGAGCATGCCTTAACACAGCTTCCTGCTGGTAGCGTAGCATTGCGCTAACCTGGTACAGCGGTCCCCCATGTGTCTGAGCTCATTTAGAGTGATGGGAGCCGCCGTGAAATATGGCAGCCAGCCGGCCAGCTGGTCATTAAGCCAGACTGGAGCATCTCTCGTCAGATCCCACAGGGAGGGCTAGGGGGAGGGGGATGGTGGTGTGTGTGTGTGTGTGTGTGTGTGTGTGTGTGTGTGTGTGTGTGTGTGTGTGTGTGTGTGTAGGGGGCTGGGCAGGCAGAAAGAGAGTCACCGTGCACCGTGCAAGCCCCCCCCCCCCAGCTGGTGCCGTGAGCATCGATTAACCGCCCTCTTCTCTCTTTTTTTTTTTTCTTTTCTTGTCCTCTGTTATGTTTCCCGCTTTTCTTCCCTCTCTTCTTTTCTTTTTTATCCTTTCTCTCTCTCTCTCTCTCTCTCTCTCTCTCTCTCTCTCGTAACATCTGTTCATTGCCTGTACCTCTACCCCACCCCACCCCCCTCTACTATACCTCTCTCTCTCTCTCTCTCTCTCTCTCTCTCTCTCTCTACTATACCTTACTCTTTCCCATCCATCTGGGCTCTCTAATTGAATACCTCCCTGTCTTTTTTTATTTACAACATCCCTCTTTTATTTCACTGTCTACTATTACTCCCTCCCTCCCTCCCTGTCTGGTTTATCCATCCATCCATCTAACACTCCATCCCTTTTTTCTTCTCCATTCTTTCTCATATCTCATATCTCCTTCATTTTCTGGCTGATATTCATGCCGTATTTCTTTTTGTCATACTCACTCTTGTCCATCCATCCATGGTTCCTTCCTTCCTTCCTTCCTTCCCTCCTATCTATTCATGCATGCATCTATTCTATCTCCCATCCATTCACCTATTAATCCATCCATCCATCCATCCTACCATCCTTCTCCTCATGCTCCTGTCTCTCTCTCTCTCTTTCCCTCTCTCTCTTCTCCCTACTCTCCTGTCCCCATCCATCCATCCACCCATTCATTCATCTATTCATCAATCCATCCATCCTTTTCCTCATGCTCCTGTCTCTCTCTCTCTCTCTCTCTCTCTCTCTCTCTCTCTCCTTCCTACTATCCTGTCCCCATCCATCCATCCATCCATCCCTCCATTAATCCATCCATTCCTTCTTCTCCTTATCCTCTCTCTGTCTCTCTCCCTCTCTCTTTCCCTCTCCTTCCCTCCTGTCCTGCACCCTCCGCCCCCCTTCACTAGACCACCATGGTGTCCCTGGAGGGCCTGTCCAAGGTGGTGGACCCGTCGCAGCTGACGGCCGACTTCGAGGGCAGCCTGGACTACAACCACGAGGAGTGGATCGAGATCCGCGTGGCCTTCGAGGACTTCACGGGCAACGCGCGCCACCTGCTGGCCAAGCTGGAGGAGATGCAGGAGACGGTGACGCGCAAGGACTTCCCCGCCGACCTGGAAGGGGCGCGGCGCATGATCGAGGAGCACGCCGCGCTCAAGAAGAAGGTCATGAAGGCGCCCGTGGAAGAAGTGGACGCCGAGGGCCAGCGCCTGCTCCAGCGCATCCAGAGCGGCGACGGCGGCGGCGGCTACGCCCACAGGCCCGTGCCCGCTTCCGCCGGACAGGGCATGGGCATGGGCGGCATGGGTGGCCCCGGTGGGGGTCCAGGCGGAGGAGGAGGAGGGCATGGTGGAGGTGGTGGTGGTGGCGGTGGAGGGGGGTCGACCAATGTGGACACACAGGGGCTGGTGCCCCGCGTCTCGGCCCTGCTGGACAAGCTGCACAGCACGCGGCAGCACCTGCACCAGGCCTGGCACGTCCGCAAGGTGCAGCTGGACCAGTGCTTCCAGCTACGCCTCTTCGAGCAGGACGCAGAGAAGGTGGGTTGGGTATGGATGCTTGACTGCGTGTGTGTGTGGTGTGTTTTTCATGATTTTGCGGTGGGTTGGGACGCTTTAGAATGCCTGTGTGTGTGTGTGTGTGTGTGTGTGTGTGTGTGTGTGTGTGTGTGTGTGTGTGTGTGTGTGTGTGTTTAATGATTTTGCAGTGGGTTGGGATGCTTTAGAATGAGTGTGTGTGTGTGTTCAACGATTTTGCATGCTGGCAATGAAAAGGAGAAATGTATGTGTATTAGTTACTGTGCATGCTCGAAATGTAAAGGTTATTGAGAAGATGAGTTACCATGGCGTGTTTGTGTGTTCCTGTGCATGCTTGAAATGTAAAGGTTATTTAGAAGATGAGTTACCACAGTGTGTGTTGCTTTGTTAGCATGAGTAAAACTGAAGGGATATTTTATTTTATTTACCTTTGTATCTGTGTGTGTGACTTTGAGATGGCACCCACGGTTTTGTTTCGAGAACGTGCATGCATGTGTTGTCTGAGTGTCTTGTTTGCAGAGAGGCTTCTGTGTGTGTGTGCGCGTGTGTGTGTGTGTGTGTTATTTGTACATGGAGCACTGATCTGTCACAGGCACTGATGATGTCTTCATGTCTGTTGCGTGGGAGGATGGGTGTTTACTTCACCACAGAGATTAGACAAGAATTTATTTTGACTGTGTGCGTTTTCTTGTGTGTATATATGCGTGTGTGTGTCTGTCTGTCTGTCTGTCTGTCTGTTTGTGTGTGTGACTGTGTGTGTGCACGCGCATGCAGGCATGTTTGCTTTCATCTGTGTGTGTGTGTGTGTGTGTGCGCGTGTGCGCGTGTGTGCGTGCGCATGCATGTTTGCTTTCATCTGTGTGTGTGTGTGTGTGTGTGTGTCAGTGACTTAAGTAAGGGATTGGGATTTATATGAATGTTGTGTGAGATGGGATGGAATGGGTGTTGTGGTAATGAGGCTGGCCTGGTTGGCGGAGTGTGATTGCTCATTGGCGGCGGCGGTGTGTGTGTGTGTAAGCGGGCAGAAGCGCGGCAGAGCAATCACACACACACTGTACGCCACCAGAGCAAAGCACATTTGCATGTTGCTAGGACACCAGCAGTGGTGCTCGCCTAGGGAGAATCAGGTCATTCTTCAACACCACGCTATTTTTAGCGGTATTATATCTTCTCCCGCGTACACACACACACACACATACACACATACACACGCGCGGCGTGCATATTCACATGAGTACTCATTTACTCACATGCTTGCTGCTTCACTTCAATACACACACACCAGTTCATCCTGTTATTAATGTACGCTATACACAGACAGGACACACACACACACTTGAATACTAATGTACATACTCTCACATATGCTACTTCACGTCAGCACACACACACACACACACACACACACACACACACACACACACACACACACACACACACACACACACACACACACACACACACACCAGTTTATTCACTCAGACATACACTTCACACACCCCCACACCCATAATTGAGTACATGGCTTTACACACCAGTCCAATGTGGGCACACACACACACACAAACATAGTGTAATTTGCACAGAACCCCAATACAATATGCGCAGTAGCTTTGGGCAGGTTGTGCTATATTTGGATCTTAACTCCTGTGCTGCAGATGTTTGAGTGGACCATGCACAACAAGGGTCTGTTCCTACACACACACACACACACACACAGTGCAAACTTATATGTGTATCCATATTCCTGTGCTGCAGATGTTTGACTGGATCATGCACAACAAGGGCCTGTTCCTGGCTGGCTACACCGAGATCGGCAACAACCACGCCCACGCCATGGAGCTCCAGACACAGCACAACCACTTCGCCATGAACTGCATGGTAAGGGACACACACACAGACACACACACACACACACACACACACACACACACACACACACACACAGACTCACTCACACACACAGTACAACCACTTAAAGATGAACTGGGTGGTAAAGGACATGGGCATGCACACACACACACACACACACACACACACACACACACACACACACACTCACACACTCACACACTCACACTCACTGACACACACGCACTGAGACAGACACAGGATTTCCAGATGTCGCAAAACCACTTCAGCATGAATTTCATGATAAGGGTCACATGCACATAAATGCACGCACACACATGGGCTTCAGACACAGCAAAAGCACTGCTCTCTAACCTGCATGATTGTAGACAAATGATATGTCTTTATGTGTAGAAACATGTCAATTTTAAATCTTGAAACTCGCACATTGTTCAGTAAAATAACATTTCCCATGTAGACCATACATAGTAAAAGCCATGTTACTAGCTATATATTTACACGGTGTTCCCCATCCTTAAATACTACGCACACAAATACACAACACATACACAGAAAAACGCACACACAGAAAAACACACACAGCACACACCCAAGACGCACCACACGCACCATCATTCATTCTATCGGTCATACATTTCTATCATTACATTATTACATTACGTTACATTACATTGCACTTAGCAGACGCTTTTATCCAAAGCGACTTACAAACATCTTACATCAGTTTCTCTTGAATCACTTTCTCTTGTCGCTCCTACTTTGATTTAGCAGCTAACTTGCACACCACAACATAAACATTCATTAGCGAGCTCCATGCTGCCTTTGGCTGTAGCTCCAAACTGGGCTTGTTGGCATGCTTCAGTGGCCTCTCATTCTTAATGGCAGCCTTCCCATAGCACGCCACCACCGCTGCACCAGACCCAACTGCCCCAGGACTTCTGTGACCGCTGGCCAGGAGCGGGGCACTGCCCTGGGACAAGAGGGGTACAGATGTTGGGGCATCTAAAGCCTATACACACACACACACACACACACACACACAGACACACACACACACACTCACACACACACACACACGCACGCACACACATGCACGCACACACATTCCCCAATCCCCTCCTGAGGGGACATCAGAGGAAAGCCCCTCACATCATACACAGTGCTAGAGGGGACATACTGGAACACACACACGCGCGCACACACACACACACACACACACACACACATGCTTTCTCAAAGAGTGTGTGCCCCCCCCCCAGTCCTCTTACAAGGGAAACCCCTTTCATCATTTACACCACTGGACAGGAGTAGTAGTGGAACACACACACGCATGCTCTCACACACACACTCAGTCACTCACTCACATGCTTTCTCATGAAGGGTGTGCCAAGTAATTGCAGCCAACAAACATCTGTCCTTTTCCTCTGTATCATTCTCCTGGTTTTTGGTCTCTCATTTAATCCCTCTCGCTCTCTCTCTGTCACTCTCTCTCTCCCTCTCTCTCGCTCCCTCTCTATTTTTCCTCTGTAATTCCTTTTTCTTTCAAAGCGCCTACCCGCTGAGAATCTCGTCCGCGTTCTCTTTTAGATTGATGTTATTTTTAGCTTATTTTTTTATCTCCTCCTTTGTGTCTTGTATTTTTTTGTGAACGCCGTCGCTACACCATTTGCAAAAGCGCACCATCAAAGCAAGCGGGAAGCGATTCTTGTTTTTTTTTTTGTTGTTTTTAATAAAGTGCTTCTCGCTAACGAGTCAATTCGAGGCACTAGTCATTAATTAAAGATGGTAGGCCCTCATGTCGATAAACGGTGATAACGGCAACAAAAAAAAAAGTGTGTTCATTGTGTGGTTTAATTAAATCCAGTTACTCAACCCAGCCCCCCCCAAATCACTCCCGCTCCCCTATTGCGGTTAAAAGGGAAATACCATTGATAGTCTGTGGGTGGGTGGGGGGTCGGGAGGGGGATTGGTGAGTTGGGTGGAGGGGTGGGATGCTTGGCTTCAACATGCACACACCCACCCACTCACCTACCCACTGCCCCTTCCCTTCCAGGAAGTGGTTTGGCTGCTGCCGTCCCATGGTTCCTTGTGGTGGGCCTGTTAGTGCTCACTCTCTGACTTGCCCCCCCCCCCCTCTCATTTCTATCTCTATGTCTCTCTCCCTCTCTATCTTCTTCTCTCTCTCTCCTCCTCCCCCTCTCTCTGTCTTTCTCTGTCTCCCTCTCCCTCTCTCTCCCTTTCTTTCTCCCTTTTTCTCTCCCTCTTTCTTTCCCTCTCTCTCCCTTTTTTCTCCCTCTCTCCGTCTCCCTCTTTCTCTTTTCTCTCTCTCTCTCTCTCTCTCTCCCTCCTCTCTCTCTCTCTCTCTCTCTCCGTCTCTCTCCATCTCTCTCTCTCTGTCCCTCTCTGAGGAGGTCATGTGAAGTCCACCAATGGGGATGAAGTCCAAACCATTTAGCTGGCCATAAGCCCCAGCCCTGCCAACGTTCCAGATCTTTCCTTAAAACCGTCTCAGAAATCCTGTTCACATGACTATTTGCGCACAGTAATTTATTTATTTATTTATTTTTTTCCTTGACCCTTTGCACGAAAGCTTCCAGTGCTTCCGCTGAAAAGGTCGAGGTAAAGAGGGCTTTGGAGCTTTCATGTAAACACATACATAATGTAGTGTCCACTGATTCTAGTGGCGAAGCACAGCACACAGCTCGTTTACAGCTGTGTGTGTGTGTGTGTGTGTGTGTGTGTGTGTGTGTGTGTGTGTGTGTGTGTGTGTGTGTGTGTGTCAGAGTGTGTGTATGTGTGTGTGTATGTGTGTGTGTGTGTGTGTGTGTGTGTGTGTGTGTGTGTGTGTGTGTGTGTGTGTGTGTGTGTGTGTGTGTGTCAGAGTGTGTGTATGTGTGTGTGTATGTGTGTGTGTGTGTGTGTGTGTGTGTGTGTGTGTGTGTGTGTCAGAGTGTGTGTATGTGTGTGTGTATGTGTGTGTGTGTGTGTGTTGCACAGCGTGTTATGGGTGCCCCCATTTTAAGTGTCTCATTACAACACCGTGCTCTATTGATTGGTTCCTGTTTGATATGCACTTAGAGGGGGGATGAACGACAAGAAATATGAGAAAGAAAGAGCCCTAGAGAGAGACTGAGAGCGAAAGACTAAAGGAGAGAGAAAGAGGGGGGGAAGAGGGTTAGAGGGAGTAAACGAATGCGAGCGGGGGATGAAGAGAAGACTAGAGGGAGGGGAAAAGATGGCTTATCGGTTGCCTCACACCAGCTGTGCTGGTT
Organism: Setipinna tenuifilis; assembly: GCA_030347295.1. Lineage (NCBI taxonomy): Eukaryota > Metazoa > Chordata > Actinopteri > Clupeiformes > Engraulidae > Setipinna > Setipinna tenuifilis. Next base: position 19,963,991 of record CM059283.1, read on the forward strand.
TATCCCCCCACCAGTTGGGAAGTGTGTGTGTGTGTGTGTGAGAGAGTGTGTGTGTGTGTGTGTGTGTGTGAGAGAATGTGTATGTGTGTGGGTGGGTGTGTGTGAGTGTGAGGGGAGCATGGCCGCCGGCTCATGGGTCACGCGTGTAAATCCACCACAGACTCCTTCGCCAACGCAAGTAAGCCCTAGCTGAGAGGGCGCTCTTTCTCACTCACACACACTCACACGCTTCCAACCATACACACACACACAGACCCTGTGCGTCACTTCACACATCACATCCCTGCAGGATCACAGGCAATCTGTTGTAAAAGTCACATCACCAGAATATCACGTATGATGTCATTCAAGACTCAAAAAAAGCCTCAAACAACTCAAAAGACATCTCCAGTGTCGCACACTATTGTACAGGAAGCACTTTGGCCGCCATGTTGGACACCATTCACATGACTCCCCAGGTCTCCACATTGGCTAAGTGACACAAAATGTCAAAATATTATCACAAATCACAGATGTGTTAAGATATCAATATAAAGAAAATCCAAATTCCGGTCAACATCAAACAGGTCTAGAGGATTGAATAGGATAAAACACACTTGATACTCTACCCTTAACAACTTTGATTTTGTGTGAATCTAAACTCTCCCTGTGAAGATATATTGAAGACATGTGCAGATTTGTGAAGACCATTCGGCCCTCTGTCTCTCACCCATACAGAATGTGTATGTGAACACTTAGATGTAATAATTGAACAGTATGAAACC
>CM059283.1:19969754-19977254 GCA_030347295.1 Setipinna tenuifilis
ACACACACACACACACACACACACACACACACACACATATACATACACAGAGGCCGATACACACACGCAGCCTGCACCAGTGCCTGCAGCTGTTTGTCTGTACCTGCTGGACCACCTGCTGAAAGACACACATCCATACAGTACAGTTACAAGGAGGGTAGGGAATGTACACAGAGACAGGTTGAATAATTTAATAAATCTGTGTTGGATAAAAAAAAAGCCGAAAAAAATACAAGAAAATTCGAAAAACAAACCTTTCGGGTCTTGGCCCACAGGAAACACTGATGAGTTTGTGTCTGAATTTTCTGCATGGCCTGTCTTGTTTTAGGCGTATTTATTCAATGCAGATTTATGAAATCATTCAGCCTCTTCAGCTTGTGTCTGTGTTGTTGTTACACACCAGGGCGAAACATGGAACTTAGACATGGGCGCACACACCACTTCTACTTCCCACAGATCTATACACACAGACACACACACACAAACATACACAGTACATAAACATTCATTAGCTAACTCCAACTCGTAATAACATGCTGCCTTTTGGCTGTAGCTCCAAACTGGGCTTGTTGGCTCGCTTCAGTGGCCTCTCATTCTTAATGGCAGCCTTCCCATAGCACGCCACCACCGCTGCTGCACCAGACCCAACTGCCCCAGGACTTGTGTGACCGCTGGCCAGAAGCGGGGCACTGCCCTGGGGCAAGAGGGGGACAGATGTTGGGGCATCTAAAGCCTCCAAACACACATGCATACACGCACACACAAACAGAATTCTCATATACGTTCACACGCATGCATGTACAAACAGTACTCTCACTCTCATTGACACAGACACACACACAATCAGCCCCCTTCATGGGCAAACACATAGACATACACACACACACAAACACGGTACTCTTGAGGACACACACAGACTCACAGACACAACAACCATGCACACACACACACACACACACACGCACACACACACACAAAATGCTTTATGGCTTTATGGACTCGTGGGTTTTCAGTGGGACAGCCAACAGGGGATACACACACACACAGACCTACACAGTCCATATCCCCTCACTCACACACACACACACACACACACACACACACACACACACACACACACACACACACACTGTCTCCATCTCCTCAGACACAATCCCCCTCTTCTCACACATACTCCCTATCTCCACACACAGACACACCACACACACACACACAAGCACGTAGACACAGTCCCCTTGTCCACGTACACACACTTATGCTGTGTACACACACAAACAATCCCATTCTCCTAACACACAAGGTCACACACAAACAAATGTACTCACAGGCTGCAAGGTCCGCTTGGATCAATGCCTGCAGCTGTGAGTGTTCCCACAGGACACGCTTGAGGTAAACATTCACTGAACGCAGGATACACACACACACACACACACACACAGTGTTTTGTGTCTCGGACAAAACTTATGGGTTTTCCACTGGGACAGTCAACAGGGAAAACGCACACACTGACACACACAGACACACACACACACACACACTGACACACACATTCAAACTCAAAACTTACACAACTCCCACTCCAGGGCCACTGGAAACTATTCTCCGCAGCTGTATAATAGAGCAGGATGTCCAACTGTCTGTCAGTTTCTCTGCCTGTCGCACGCACGCACACACACACACACACACACACACACACACACACACACACACACACACACACACATACACACACACACACACACGCATACACACGCACACACACACACACACACACACACACACACACACACACACACACACACAGTCGTCGTAATGAGGAGAATGTCCAGCAGGTAAAATGTCTAAACACATCCTATTATGCCACTGTTAGGATAGGCAAAGTTGTAATGTGTGTTTTTGCGACAGGGGAGCAAACTTTCCAACACACACACACACTAACTCACACAGATCCACACACATGGGCTTATGCTAAAAAGCCAGAGTGCCGCAGTGTGTTTGCTGAAGCTGGAGGGGGGAGAGAGAGAGAGACAGAGAGAGAGTGTGTGTGTGTGTGTGTGTGGAAGCCCTGCCCTTTCCAGAGGACTCCAGTTTAGAGGGCTTTCACTGAAGGCTCTAATTACTGGGGAAGCCTGCACGTCCCTTCAGGGGGGGGTTAAACATGAAACCGTGTGTGTGTGTGTGTGTGTGTGTGTGTGTGTGTGTTTGGCTCAGTTTGACGGGATCAGGTATGGTTGGTGTCCTCACAAAGCCCAAATAGCGGCAGGCAATTAGTGGAGTCCCTCCCCACCACCGCCCCCCCGCCTGCTTTTTATTCACTGCCTTTCCCCGCATTAACCCCGACTTCCCAAGTTTTCTCTCTTTCTTTCTCTCTCTCACTCTCCCCCTGTCTTTCTCACTCACTCTCCCTCTCTCTCCCTCTGTCTTTCTCTCTCACTCGCTCTGTCTCTCTCTCTCTGTCCCTCACTCTCTTGCTTTCTTTCTCTCTTCCTTTTCTCTCCCTATATCTCTCTCTCTCTCTGTCTCTCTCTCGCTCTTTCTCTCTCTCACTTTTTTTTTCCTCTCTCTGTTTCATCAGTTTTGCTATGCTGTGCAGAAAAAAAGAGAGTTCTGCTCACTGCGCCGCCGATACTTTTTTTTTTCTCTCTCTCTCTCTCTGCAAGGCAGTTGTTTCCATGGCAACCTGTTTCCAGGTGCAGGGCATTCCTCAAGTAGTGGCTCAAGATGAAGGGAGATGGAATAAAGAAGAGAAGAGAGAGGGATATGAGAGAAAGCGAGCGTGTGTGTGTGAGAGAGAGAGAAAGAGAGTGAGCGAGAGAGAGAAAGAAAGTGAAACCTAAAGGGAACATAGTGAAATAGAGGAATCAGGGAAGAATGATGAAGGAATAAATGAAATCGGGCAGAAAGTGTGATGTGAGAAGAGGTTGGGATTGTCGGGTGTATGTGCTGGGGGGGTAATAGTGAATAGGAGACAGAAAGAGTAGGGGGGGAAATTGGGAAATAGCAATGCTCTTAAGCAACAGAACGATATGCAGCACCCAAGGAAGAACTCAGGAAGAAAAAACAGGAGGGGAGTATGAGTATGACAGTGAGAGAAGAAGGCAGAGAAGAGGAGAGGAGAGAAGGATATACAGTACTCAAGGACAGAGAAAGAAGAGAAAAGAAAGGGGGGGGGGCTTGAGAGTCTTGAGAGTTAGGAGAGGAAAAGAAGAGAGAGTTTGGAGGCAGAGAGTGAGTGAAGGAAGGAGGGAGGGAGGGAGGGAGTGGGTGGCTGTGCTGGCTCAAAGTCGCTGCAGATGGGAAGGAGAGGGACAGCAGCTTGGAGCTCAGAAGGCTCTGAGAAGTTCTCAAGCCTGATCCAGCCTGCTTCACAACTCATCTCCCCGCACAGATCCAACCCCAAGCGCACACACTGGCATAAAGAGAGACCATTACGTCATGTATCATGATGTAGAGTAGAGCTTACATTGTGGCACGGTGGTGTCTTTTGTTGGTTAAATTGTTGATTTGTAAACACTGTGTCTTTCACACAAGTGTAGAGGAAGGGAAAAGAACAGATCTGATCTCAGATCAGATATATTTTGGATTGGAGACCACAGAATCTTTCAGAATGTTCCAGAATTGGCATGATGTATTTACATAGAAGTAATCATGCCTGGGTGTGTCTCCTTGTGTGTGTGTTTCCGTGTGTGTTTCCGTGTGTGTTTGTGTGTGTGTGTGTGTGACTATGTCTGTGCAGTGTCTTTTACTGGGGATACTACACTTCATATTTTACATTAATTACATCAATATGTTTGTACCCTCCAACCCTGCTATTTTTGTCTCTATGGGGTGCTAATGGGTCTTGATCAGGGGGTAACCGTACCCCCCTAGTACCCCCTGTAATTCGTTACTGTGTGCAACTGCTCCGATGCCATTGGACTGCAAGAAATGTGACCTTGCCAAACTGTAAAGCACTTTGAGCTGCATCTTGTATGTATGAATTGTGCTATACAAGTAAAGGTTATTATTATTATTATTATTATTATTATTATTATAATTCCAACTATGTGTCTTGTGTGTAGGTACTGGACTGGATCGAGAACCACGGCGAAGCGTTCCTCAGCAAGCACACGGGCGTGGGGAAGTCGCTCCATCGAGCCCGAGCCCTCCAGAAACGCCACGAGGACTTTGAGGAAGTGGCACAGGTATATAAACATCTTACTCTAACCCGTTATCCTCATCTGTCTGTGTGTGTGTGTGTGTGTGTGTGTGTTCCTTACGTCGGCAGCCTGCTTTCTTTGCTCATTAACCTCATTGTGTGATGGTTCAAACCCCGGAGAGTTTTTCCTGACATTATTTCTAAATTAGCACACAATTAGCGAATTAGCTAAAGATGACAAAAGGGCTGAGAATTAGGATGCTCTGATGAGTGTTTTTGTCGTACTCTGGTGTGCAGTTATTGCTGAAATGGTAACACTTTGCCTGTGTGTGTGTTTGTGTGGATTTATGTAATCAGAGTGTATGTGTATGCGAGTAAGTGCGTGTGTCTTAACTGAATGGATGTGCGTGTGTGTGTGTGTGTCTCAACTGAAGTGATAATGAATGCACTTCATCATGATATTCGTAACACTCTATAACCTGTGAGTGTGTGTGTGTGTGTCTGTGTGTGTATGTATGTGTAACTCATATGTTGGTGCATTAGAGCCAACTAATTGTGTTGTGGGTATGTGTGTGAATATGGTGGAGAATGCAAACCATCTAACTGTGTGTGTGTGTGTGTGTGTGTGTGTGTGTGTGTGTGTGTGTGTGTGTGTGTGTGAATTCATATGTTGGCACATGTGAGCAACCTAACCGTGTGTGTGTTTGGCAGGGTTGCCCTTCTAAAGCATGTACCCCAATGCAAACAATCTGCATGTGTCTGTCTGTGCTGCTGGGCTGTTCAGTCTAGACTCTAGAGCACATTTAAACCATAATCTAACTGTGTGTGTGTGTGTGTGTGTGTGTGTGTGTGTGTGTGTGTGTGTGTGTGTGTGTGTGTGTGTGTGTGTGTGTGTGTGTGTGTGTGTGTGTGTGTGTGTGTGTGTGTGTGTGTGTGTGTGTGTGTGTGTGTGTGTTTGCCAGGTTGAGCACATATAAACCGCAATCTAACTGTGTGTGTGTGTGTGTTGCCAGATTGAGCACATATAAGCCATGATCTAATGGTGTGTGTGTGGCTAGGTTCTAACTCTGCCATGATCTAACTCTGTGTGTGCGTTGCCAGGTTGACTACATATAAGCCCTGATCTAACTCTATATGTGTGTGTGTGGCCCCTCCTCCTAGAACACGTACACCAACGCGGACAAGCTGCTGGAGGCGGCGGAGCAGCTGGCCCAGACGGGCGAGTGTGACCCCGAGGAGATCTACCAGGCGGCCCACCAGCTGGAGGACCGCATCCAGGACTTTGTGCGGCGCGTGGAGCAGCGCAAGGTCCTGCTCGACATGTCCGTCGCCTTCCACACACACGTCAAAGAGGTGAGCGAGCCCGTGCATACACACACACACCACACACACACCATTTTCCACCCCGTGACATTGGTGCTGCAGTGGAGGAATATTGGACATTATTGGTAATAGAAATTAGGTACACAAGCTTCGACATAATAGATGTAGAACACTTTGACTGTGATTAGTTTAAATTTGATGTTTTATCAGTATAACCTCGCACACCAATATTAAACTCGGCCCCTGCCATTGTGTCCATTACCAATCGGGCCTATATTTGTTATGCTCCGCTCGATACAATCCATTGTTTATCATAACGACTATAGATTAAATCCTTAGAAATTGCTATGATGTTTGGATTCGGATGGTACTTTGGTGTAGTATGATACTACCATGCCCATGACATACAGATAGTACTATGACATGCTATGATGTATCAAACTCGAACGTTCACCACAATAATGCTGCAGCCAGTGTGACCAAACCTAAAAAAGTCGATACCGCGTATTTGCTTTAATTATTCACAAAAACAGGTGATTGTAAGTGGCACAACTCTTTAGTCAGGTACAGTAGGTGAGCTGACTGGTGAAATCACCCGTGTTACTCACGCAGACAGAACCACTACACATGGCAGACGCTTTACCATCTGAAGCCAGCATTACCCACCACTACTCTACTATATGTAGAATATGCTAGTCATTATAAACGCAAAAACAAAATCCACAGGCAGTCCCTTTATGGGCTGAATATTAAAATATGGCAGCGTTGCAAAAGAGTCATTTGGAGTGATGAGTAACGTTTTGAAGAGGAGCTATGGAGAGACATTAGCAGGGGCGTGTAGTGGCCCTTGCCAGTGACTCGGGGAAGGAAATTGATCCCAGATCAGTTTAGAGTGCGCCGCTGCTCTAATGTAACAGTGTGTGTGTGTGTGTGTGTGTGTGTGTGTGTGTGTGTGTGTGTGTGTGTGTGTGTACGTACGTACACACTCTGTGAAAATGATGCAGTAGGGACAGGGTGGGATGTGAATGTTGATAGCGTTTAGAATGATAAACTGCTTTGCAGTGGTGTCCAACAGTGAATGAGCCATGGGACATTTAAAGCAGGGAAGGGTCAGTGGCTTTTAGCCACTGGACACACCGATGGGTACGTGCGTTGGGGCTCTGCGTATATCGAGCGACTTGCAGTTCTTTGCTTCTGGAAGTTCCCAGCAAAGCGTAGCCCCATAGTTACAAGCAGGGAACATGCCCATTATCCAGGTCGGTTTCCAGAGGTATGCCAGGCCTAATTCAAACATTTTCAACTAGTGTTCACTGTTGCATTATGCCAGGAACTGTGCAGGAAACATGGCAGAGGGTTTTTGGTGAATATGAAACTTGGGGGAGTTTAGTTCTTGTGCATGTGCTATCTACATGCTACTGGCGCATAGTTGCTTGTTTTGGTAGGTACACAGTAGCTTCCATGTGCCACGGATGACGTGAATTTTGTTAGAAGAAATTGCATACTGTGGCCTTAAAGGAACACTCCACCTTCTTTGGGAAATAAGCTGATTTTTTCCAACTCCCCTTACAGTTAAACAGTTGAATTTCAGCACGTTTGAATCCATTCAGCCAAATCTCCGCATCTGGCAGTAGCTGACTTTAGCTATTAGCTTAGCATAAATCACTAACTCCAGACCAGAAACTAAAACTGTTTCCAGGTCAGTTAGAGCACTTGAAAAGGAGCACCGCTAAAAAGATGGGATGCGTTTGCCATTACCCCCCGCTCCCCCTGGGTCCCTCTGGATGTGCCGGCAGTGGCGTCATCTCTGTCACACAGCTGTGGTGGCGGCGAGTGAGAGAGCGAAAGTGCTCTTCTGGGGGGGGGGGGGGGGGGGGAACAGACAGACGCGGGGGCTGGGGGTGGGGGATCTCAGCCAGACTAGACAGGAGTCTGGAAGGTTCCAGAAGGTTCCGCGACAGACTTTCTCCCGGATCAGCCCTGAGCGCCGTCTCCTGTGCTCTGCAGCTGCAGCCTCATGGAGTGTGTGTGTGTGTGTGTGT
>CM059283.1:19987254-20057254 GCA_030347295.1 Setipinna tenuifilis
ACACACACACACACACACACACAGTCAGTCACGAGAATATACACACACACACACACACACAAACAGTCACGAGAATATGCACACACTGACACACAGTCACAAGAACATACACAAACACATTCACGAGAACATACACACACACATTGACGAGCATACACACACGCGTTCACAAGCATAGACACACACATTCACAAGCATAGTCAAGCATACACATACACAGACACACACAGGCTTATGTTCACAAGCATACACACACAGACACACATTCACGAGCAAACACACAGACGACACACACACACATGCACACAGGTACACATTTATGAGCATATACACACAGACACATATACACACATACTCGTATGCACATACATCCACACACTTTTATTTGCTCACACACAAACGCACAGATGCACATACAGTTATAATGCGTGCACAAAAAAGCGTAAATACACACGCGCACACACAAATGGAGATTCAGTTTAAAATGGTATGCACAAGAATGTCAAAGTGAACACACAAACATACACAGGTGTACACACACAAGCACACAAGTGCACAAATGCAGATATACCATTTAAAATGCATGCACAAGAAAGCGTAAATGCACACACACAGAGACACGCACACACACTCACAAAGCAGATGCACTGTGCCTATCCATATGCAAGATATGAGTGTTTGCCCTTAGTGATTTCACCTGCCTGCTAGTGTTTTTCGGAGTAGTAGTTGTACTATTGAATTTCCTCCAGTTCACACCCACACACTGTACCAAAGCAAACATAAGCTTACGTCATCCACAGTTATCCCTGTTTACACTCTGTTGGAGCGAGATGCCGCATTATACAAAGCACTTTCCCTTTAGGCACACACACAGGCACACACACACACACACTGTCTGTTTCACACACACATTTTCTGTCTGACACACTTGCATACATACACTTACATACACACACTGACACACCAAACCATACACACACACACACACACACACACACACCGGTCCCTGCCACCTTCAGGTGTGCCCCCCAGGCAGGCCACACACCTAGGCCTAAGCTCAGTCTGACCCAGCAGCACCTATCTGCCACCCCCCTCCCCCCCCGAACAGCCCTCCTGTAGCCCCATGCATAATTCAGCATCGGCCCCTAGCACCACTCCCCACCCCCCCGGCTGCTCTGCCACAGCTCCCCTCCACTGGAACAGTCATTAGACTCAAAACACACCCAGGGCGGTCTCCGAACCGCTGCAGCCCAGGTAGGAGAGCAGGGTGCTGGGGAAGGGAGGCAGGAAGGCAGGGGTAGGTGTGTGGGTCCTGGCATAGAGCTATAAGGGTCTTGAGGAGTGTTTTTGTGTGTGGGGGTGTGTTTATGTATGAGCATCACATTCAGTATCTCCCCATGTCAGTCTTCCAGTAAGACTGGTGTGAGTGTGTGTGAATCACATTCAATCATTCCTTCTGTCAGTCTGTCCCCGAGGTGTGTGTGTGTGAGAATGTGTGTGTGTGAGAATGTGTGTGTGTGTGTGTGAGAATGTGTGTGTGTGTGGGAAGAGAAGGGGGGTGAGATGAGCCATGAAGGTGTTGTCAGCAGTCAGTGGAGGATTGAGGGTATAATCCACTCTCCACAAACCCATGCCATGCTCTCTCGCTTTCTGTCTCTCTGACGCACACACACTCACACACAAAACACACACACACACACTTATGTTCACATATCATACACACATACACCCACAAACACACACACATGCACACTGTCACTTATAATGAGAGACCTTTCTCACCACACAAATCATTGGAGACATTCCTTCTTTACACTCATCCACCTATCTGCCCTCTTTCTCTCTCTCTCTCTCTACCTTTCCCTCTCCCTCTATTCCTCTCCCTCTCCCTCTATTCCTCTCTCCCATTCTCCCCTTCACACGTCTCACACACACACACACACACACACATACACACACACACTATATGCACGTGTGCATGCTGATCCATTATGGCTCTGCTGGCCCAGCAGCACACACTCAGCATCCCTGCAGATAGAGCGATGGGAAGAAGACAACAGCCGTGGAAGAAAAGGAAAAAAAGAGAGAAAGAAGGGTTGGGGGGTGATAGAATCCCATGTGTTTGTCATATCCATCTGTCGACACGTGACGTAGGCGGGGAGTGTGTGTGTGAGAGAGAGAGAGAGGGGCAGGAGAGAGAGAGAGAGAGAGAGAGAGAGAGAGAGAGAGAGAAATAGATAAGTGAGTGAGTGTGTGTGTGAGTGAGTGTGTGTGTGAGAGAGAGAGATAGAGGGGCGGGAGAGAGAGCGATAGAGGGGCGGGAAGGAGAGAGAGAGGGATAGAAAGAAAATGGCGGCGAAATGGAGGAAGACAATTAGCGTGACATGGTCGACTGTTTTGATCGTGTAACTGAAGCCCGCCGCTAAAACCCACTTTGTGTGTGTTGGCCTGAGCCGTGTGTGAAAATGTGCTGACGGCTTCCTGAAGGAGCGCTCTCTCTCTCTGTCCCTCTCTCTCTTTCTGCTCTCTCTCTCTTTCTCTCTCTGTCTCTCTCTCTCTTGCTCTGTCTCTCGCTCTCTCTCTTTCTCTGTCTCTCGCTCTCTCTCTTTCTCTGTCTCTCGCTCTCTCTCTTTCTCTGTCTCTCGCTCTCTCTCTGTCTGTCGCTCTCTCTCTCTCTCTCGCTCGTTGTCTTTCTCTCCCTCTCTCGCTTGTTCTCTTTCTCTCTCTCTCTCACTCTTTCTTGTTTTCTTTCTCTTTCCCCTACTTCGTTCGTCCTCAGACTCACATTCTGTCCATCTTTCTCACGGGCTCGTGTCCCTTCTGTTCCTGTTTTGCATCTGATTTTGCGTTATCACTTTGTGTTTGTGTCTGTTCTGTCTTCTCCATGCTCCCCCTGTATTCCCTCCTTTTCTCTCTTTTCTGCCGCCTTTTTCCCCCCTTTCGGTCATCAACTTCGTTCTGACGATCTGATCCTTCGGTTTCTGTATGTTTAACCCTCCTTCATTGCCATTTCTCTTTACACCCTCTTTCTCTCTCTCTCTCTCTCTCTCTCTCCCTCTCTCTCCCTCTCATAAGTTTATTAGTGGTGCGGTGTACAAGGATAAGTGTAAGAGTGAAGCTTGCCTGTTACATTTTTACAATGAGGTCAGCTATGATGGACATTCGGAAGACCTGGAAACAAAAATTTTTAGGAGAATTGTTTCTGGTGGGGCCATGATTTAAATATTCTTATCAACTCACTGATGAAGCTGATGAACAACATCTGCTTGTGGAGCTTTCTGTTGTGGGGGGCTGGGGTTGCTGGGCAAAGTTACTGAGGAGGAGAACATGGTGTTAGAGTTGTGAAGGAGAGACCTCCCCCCCCCCCCCCCCCCATCATCTGTTGAGTGGATGCGGCCTGTCTGACAAGGTGGTGATGTGAGAGTGGATAATGATTATTCAGTAAACGAGCCTCTCTCTCGGTCTCTCTCTCTCTCTCTCTCTCTCCCCCTCTCTCTCTCTCCCCCTCTCTCTTTCTTTCCCCCTCTTTGTCTCCCCCTCTCTGTCTCTTTCTATCCCTCTCTCTCACACACACACACACTCTCTCTCTCGCTCACTCTCTCACTGTTTTTTTGTCTCTTTGTCTGTGTGTGTGTGTGTGTCTCTGTCTCTCCCCCTCTAGAATTCAGAATTCCAAAAAGCTTTATTGGCATGACTCTGTACAGTATTGCCAAAGCATTAATAACCATAACAAAAGTAATAATAATTAAACATCTCTCTCTCTCTCTCTGTCTATCTCCCTCTCTCTGTCCCTCTCTCTCTGTCTCCCTGTAGGTGTGGAGCTGCTGTGTGACCGTGACGTGGACATGGCGACACGTGTGCAGGACCTGCTGGAGTTCCTGCACGAGAAGCAGCAGGAGCTGGACGTGGCCGCCGAGCAGCACCGCCGACACCTGGAGCAGTGTGTCCAGCTACGCCACCTACAGGCCGAGGTCAAACAGGTGAGGACACACACATGCACGCACGCACACACACACACACACACACACACACACACACACACACACCATAGATACCTGGAGCTGTGTGTGCTGCTACGCCACCTACAGTCCGAGGTCAAACAGGTGAGTACACACACACACACACACACACACACACACACACACACACACACACACACACACACACACACACACACAGACGTCATAGACATCTGGAGCAGTGTGTGCCACTACGCCACCTACAGGCTGAGGTCAAACACACAGACACACCCCCACACAGTGTGTGCAGCTACCCCCACCTACAGGCCAAGGTCAAAAAGGTAATTACACACACACACACACACACACACACACACGGTGCAGGACGTTACAGATACCTGGATCACTGTATGCAGCTGTGCCACCTACAGGACTCACACACCTCAGGACAGTGTCTTAGGCATCTGGCAGTAGGTGCAAGTGCGCCACCTTTAGGCCAAGGTGGTAGCAAGGAAACATAAACACACACTTCCACTCGCTTACTCACACAGGCACTAACTCATATAGACACACACTTTAAGCACTTGCACATTTGCATCCATGTAAACACATACAGGCACACCTGAAAACTGCCTGAAGCTGTTTCATCTATGACACACACACTCTTCTCCATCTCAAGTGTGTGTATGTAGCACGCACACACACACACACACACACACACTCTCACTCATCAGAGGTGACCCAGAGGCCCTGCTGATGAGTTTTGCTCTCTGTGGGGGAGAGCCAGAGGTCAGCTGTGGGCATGGCCCAATTAGAGCGGCTCACACAGAAACACGGCCCAGAGCCCAGAGCAGACCTCCCACACCAACCATCACCCCAACACCCCAGCACTGCAGGGGACACACTCACAAACTGTGTGTTTGTACCTATGCGTGTAACTGTGTGTTTGGACCTGTGTGTGTGTGTGTGTGTGTTGGTTTGTGTGTTGGTTTGTGTGTATTTGTACCTGTGTGTGTGTGTGTGTGTGTGTGTGTAACTGTGCCTTTGTACCTGTGTGTGGGTGTTGGTTTGTGTGTGTTTATTGTGTGTATTTGTACCTACATATGTGTGTGTAACTGTGTCTGTGTACCTGTGTGTGTGTGTGTGTGTGTGTGTGTGTGTGTGTGTGTGTGTGTCAGGTGCTGGGCTGGATCCGTAACGGCGAGTCGATGCTGAATGCGGGGCTCATCACGGCCAGCTCCCTCCAGGAGGCCGAGCAGCTGCAGCGAGAACACGAGCAGTTCCAGCACGCCATCGAGGTGAGGCCGTCATCTTCCTCTCCTCTGTCCTTCTCTCCCCTCCGTCTTCCCATCCTCTCCTCCCCTCCATCTCTCACTGCTTCCCTTAGGCTCAGTTCTGAATCAAGGAGAGGATAAAACAGCCATCACTTCCCATCTTCTGCTATCTGGTTTAGTTCCTCTCCTCTATCTTCCTCTGCTCTGTCCTTCTCTCCTCCTTCTTCCTATCCTCTCCTCCCCTCCATCTCTCACTGCTTCCCTCAGTCTGAGATGTTCTATCCTCCTCTACCTGATTCAGAACTATCACTTCCCATCTTCTACTATCTGGTTTGCCATTGAAGTAAGGCTGCCATCCTCCTCTCCTCCATCTTCCTCTACTCCGTCCTCTCTCTTCCGTCTTCCTATCCTCTCTTCCCTGCCAAGGTTCTTCCGGTCTTCCCTCCATCTCTCTCCGCTTTCCTCAGTCTCAGCTGTTCTATCCTCTACTACCTGATTCAAAACTAGCACTTCCCATCTTCTATCTATCTGATTTAGTTCCAGCACGGCATTGAGGTGAGGGCGCAATCTTCCTCTCCTCTCCATCTTACTCTCCTCCGTCTTCTTATGCTATCCTTCCTGCCACACCTCCTCTCTTCCCTCCATCTCTCTTTGCTTCGCTTAGTCTCAGCTGTTCTATCATCTGCCTGATTCAAAACTAGTGCTTCCCATCCTCTATTTATCTGATTTAGTTTTAGCACACTATCGAGTTGAGGAAGCTATCTTTTCTCTCTCCTCTCTTCCCTGCCAAACCTCCTGTCTTCCCTCCATCTCTCTCCTCGCTTCCCTCTGTCTGAGCTGTTTTTGCCATCTACAGTATCTGTTTACCCTCCTTTTCTTTCTGGTTTCATCTTAGCTTCTACATCCAATGCTTTGTCCCTCTCTTCTGTTGGTTTACTGTTCTTTTGCCTATCAATCCTTGCTTTCCAAGATAAAAAATATTATGATGGAAGAATAAATAATAGTATAATGTTATAATAGATAGTGTTTGTAGTATAAAACCATCTTCTTTCTCCAAAAAAATCATGTCTTGAGCCAAACTGCCTCAGAATAGGAGATACAATGGGTCTCACCACAGGATGTATCCGTTTCTCAGCTTATTAAGAAAACTTGGCTAGATTTGCACACTCAACATACACAAGCACTGCCCTTGACCATCTGAAGCAACAGTGTACAAACATTCAGGTCAAACACCACAAAAAATCTCCACACATCCACACTCATGTCAACAAGTCCTGTACATCACACAACAACACCACTTATGTCAACAGTCACCATTCACAAGGTCCTTGTCCTAGCCCTCTGAAGAAGCTTTAAGAAGCCTTTGGCAATCACTCTCCTGTGAGAGTCCTTGACACACACAAAAAACCCAGTTCCTTTCACCCCAGGGGCCCCCTCCACAGCCCTGTTCTTGTCACTTAGTTGCCATAGGTCACGGCTGGTGGACAGCAAGCCCCTCTGTTCCACAGCCACTTTGGAAGGCGCTTTTAAACAGAGCCGGACAAAAAAGGTGTCCCCTCCCCTCCCCTCCTCTCCCTTCTCCTCCCCTCCCCACCCACCTCCTCCTCTTTGTAAAGAAGGTTTCCTGAGCTGTGGGTAAAAGCATCCTTCACACTGTCGCCGCGCCAGAGGGAGAGAGGAGAACGCCAGGAGATCTCATGGCGCCTCCATTGAGATTACGGGCACGTTAAGATTGTGCTTACTGTGTGAGAGGGGAATCAATGGGACTGTAACCTCCCTGACAAAAAGAGGGAGTCGGAGGCAGATTCACACAGGAAGTGAAAGAGGCCTTGTTTTGCTCAAGATCAGATAGGTCGTCTTTTTTTCAAAAAAAGGTTTTCGAGCTGTTCATTCTCTCGCCTGTGCTCTTTTTTTGGTTTGTTTGTTCTGTTTATAGTGAGGCCATTCTTTCTTCCTCTCCATCAGTCTCTTTCTTTCTTTCCTTCCCTCAGTCTTTAGCGAGTTCCCAATCAACTCTCTTGTCACCTTGTGTTGGACAGTGTCTCCTCTTGTCCTTCTCTAAAGCTCCCATTGTGTTCGAGACTTGTTGAGATTCTATATATAGTGCAACTTTATCAGTCGTTCCTTCTCCTCTTTTTTTCCCTCCACAGCCTCTTGCTCTCCCTTTTTTTTCTCCTCATCTTCTGTTTGTTGATTTCCCCCCCTCTGCTATCATCCTTCTCATCTCCACTCTGTTCTCTTGTACTTTTCTGGGGTTTTTTTTCCCTCTGTCTTCTTGTCCCCCTCTCATTCCTCGTCTCTGATCCTATCCTGATCATGTTGTTGTCTTGCCATCTCCTCTTTTCCATCCAGTGATGTTGGGTGGGTGGGGGGGTGGTTCTTAAATTGTATATACTGAAATATATCGCACTTGCTGCTCCTTGCACTTCTGATTACATGCTAAACCACATTTCGTTACCCTGTATTTGTACATGTGTAATGCATGTGAATACATTTCAGTCTAATCTAAAAAAATGCAATTTACACAGCATTTTAAATCCCAAAACACAGAAGTGGTTTCTTGCCTTTTATGGTTGCTAATGTTAAACTAGAGGCCGGGGCAATTTTATGAATATGATTAGTAATCGCGATAAAATTCATGTCGATTATGGTGATCAGCTGTAGGGCATATTTACTCGATTACACATGGCAAAAAATGTGCGCAACTACTGCCAATCTGACTGTGCCCTCCCCTGGGCCACGTCTGTTTGAGAGCTGCCTGTCGATAAAGCTAGTACAATATTTGCACTACACAAATAGTCTTACCAGATTGTTTACCTAGCATAACAAGCCCATTATCAGCATATTTCCTATTATCGACAATGTCGTTGCTGTTTCACTGAAACTGAGGTTTTAGCCAGTCAAAAAGATGTTATCCCTGCATTACATTACGTGAGCTGGATTTGTCTTGTTTTCACACGGATAACTTTTTTTCACCGGGTAAAGCCTCAGTTTAAGTGGAACAGCAACAGAATGGTCGATAACAGACACTATGCTGATAATAGGCTTTTTTTTCTTTTTTGTAATTCTGGGCATATGATTTCCACTACACTACTGATTTTACCCATCATTATATTCTTTCTCTCTCGCTCATAATCCTTCTCCCTCCCTCCGCATCTTTGTCTTCCTCATCTTCCCCTTTATGTGTTGTGAGTGGAATCAGCCTGGCTGACAATGTAATGTAACAGTGAATAATAATTATTGGATGAATTACTTAAATCTCTCTCTCTCTCTCTCCCTCTTCTCTCTCTGTGTTTCTCTATCGGTCTCCCTGTCTCTTTCTCTATCTATCTGTCTATCTATCTATCTATCTATCTATCGGTCTATCTATCTGTCTATCTGTCTATCTGTGTCTGTCTCTCTCTCTTACATGCTCTCACTCTCGCTCTTTCCCTCTCTCTTTCTCCCTCCCTCTCCCTCCCCCTCCTTCCCCGCACTGTAGAAGACGCACCAGAGTGCCCTGCAGGTGCAGCAGAAGGCGGAGGCCCTGCTGCAGGCCAACCACTACGACATGGACATGATCCGCGACTGCGCCGAGAACGTGGCCTCGCACTGGCAGCAGCTCATGCTCAAGATGGAGGACCGGCTCAAGCTGGTCAACGCCTCTGTGGCCTTCTACAAGACCTCCGAGCAGGTGAGGGGAGGGACGGAGGGAGTGAGGGTGGGGTGGGCGGGCCGCAGACCTGTTGCCATGGAGACGGAAGGCCGGACAGCAGAGCATGGGGGTGTTAGGGGTGTGGTGGGATTCAACAGAATGACAAGGCTAAGCATCATGGGATATGTAGTTTAGCTATGGGAAGTTGTTTTTTTTTTTATTATTATTATTTTTTTTAAGTCACATTTTATCACTGTTTCTGTAATGCTGCAGATTATGAATCACGTGAATTTAAAAAAAAAGTGTTTTCTGAGAACTTTCTTGAATAGTGTTTATGTGTGTGTGTCCATGTGTGTGTAGGTGTGCAGTGTGCTGGAGAGCCTGGAGCAGGAGTACAAGCGTGAGGAGGACTGGTGTGGCGGGGCTGACAAACTGGGGCCCAACTGTGAGACGGATCACGTCACCCCCATGATCAGCAAACACCTGGAGCAGAAGGAGGCCTTCCTCAAGGTAAACAACAACAACAAGATGGATGGTCAACAGCAGTACAGTAGAGCAGGCAGCATTGAAGTCCACAGATTATTATTATTAGTAGTAGTAGTAGTATTATCATTATTATTATTATTATTATTATTATTAAGACATAAGCACACAATATCACACACACACACAATCAGCAAACCGTTGGAGAAGGAGGTTTTATCAAGGTTAAAAGCAGCATGGTGCTGATTTGTTTGTCATTAAAAAGGCAAAATATTATTTACTGTAGCACTGTCATTCTAAATGGTAAAAAATACAATAGACTGTGTGTAGCAATAACAGACTGGGTATAAAGCGATGGATTTATAAAAGTACAATGTTCCTAGAACAATTATCATATATATATATATATATATGAAGAGTTCAGATGCAAAAACCCCTAAACGCCATCTTTGAGAAAACTGAGTTAGTGATATTGTGTGAATCCTGTCTAAATCTAGATTTTATAAGTTAAATGTTTTTGTTTAAAAAAATAAAATAAACCGCTCCCCGCCGTGTCTAAAATATCTGTTTAAAATCAAAAACCGCTAAACGCCACTTCACTTTAACAGCAAAAGCCCCTATTTTCAACAACCAATCAGAACGTGACCTGGACCGCGTCACATGCGATCATACACACCAGGGATGGAAATTAACCACCCGCCAAATGCGGGTAAATATGAGTGTTGGCGGGTGAATTTTGCCATTTTACCTGCCACTGTGGCGGGTGTGCAAATGCATTCAGCCACGTTCGATATAGTCTATGAATGCACTCCCTCACGCATGTTGTAGCGTAAGCTATCAGTTAGTAGATACCGCAGGTGCATATAAGTTTACTATTTGTTGATAAGCAAGACTCACGGAGCGTTTCTTGGCATCCAGCACAGGGGCGCGTGGTTATTTCAAATATGATCTAGGCAACTTTCTGTTCACCATTTTGAGGTAGGCTAATGAAAGCTCAGTCATGATGATTATAGCCTAACTGTCCAAACAGGAATACATCAGTATATTGCCTTCTCACGTTGATGATATGCGCACAAGTTCATTCCAAAAACTAACATGTGATGTTAACGTAACCTATTAATAGCACCAACAAAACCGATTTCAGAAGAGGACGGGTCCATTCCCAAAGCAAAGCCAACAACTTGTCACTGAACCCAAACAAAAAAATGCACCTTGCAAGACACATCTCTTGCATAGTCTAATAAAGAGTCTTCTCAAGGTGTTTTGGAATATTTATTAATTCCATAGAAAATATAATCAAATGTATCCACATCTGCACTAGCCCTTTGATTTCCTAGCATCTTGCATAGAAACGAAGTTAGAACATGACTTTCTTTCACGTTAGGATTATAAGGAGAAATTTAAAGTGGCAGGCGCCTAATTAGACCTTAGCCTACAAACATCAAATACAACATAACTGCATTATTTTTAAGTGATATCCTAAATAACAGACACATATGTTAACAATTTTAAAAATAAACTATGTAAAGCATGGATTTTCTTTCTGCTGTCCTTTCACTTAGAAAGATAACATTAAGCTATCTAACAACCTGTTAAAATGCACCAGAATGCAGGAAATTACCTTTAATTTTGACTTTGACTGCCCACCAAAACACTGTTACTATCAGCACTACTATCATGTACACCATCATGCTGGAGCATGATGTGTACATGATGCCCCCTTCAGATTTATGAGTGCCCCCTTATATATGTCTGCCTAGAACTGGCATGGGTGTTATATAAAGTGGCCGGTAAAAATGTTGAGTGGCTGGTAGATTTTAGAATCTACCTGCCACAGTGGCAGGTGAACAAAAAAGTTAATTTCCATCCCTGATACACACACACACACACACACACACACACACATTCTTAAGGGGCACAATGTCACTAAACATGCACACATAACACTCAGACACTCTCACACAAAAATAAAGCAGCCTTGTTACCATAGTCAACCCTAGTTAATGTAAACTTAATTCTGTTTTTATGTGTACCTTCTCATACCTCAGTTTCCTAATGTTGAATTACCAAAAACAGGTTTGTCATCTAAAATAGTTGTCATGTTAATTGTCTCGTACCTCAACTTCATTTTCATGATTAATATGAATGGGCCAACCACAACACCAGCACTATTATAACCACCCCATATGTGTGGCATAATCATTTTCAATGTTTCCAGTTGTATCTTTGGTGGTTTTGTAACACGTTCCCATGCCTGTATGGAAAAAATGGATTTAGAGGGTTTTGCACACAAAGCACTAATGGATTTAGCTGGTTTTGACGGCAAAGAAAGAAAATACTTGTTAAAAACAGTAATTTGGCTGAAGTAACATTTGTGAAATTTACACAGTGTTTTCCCTAACTAATGTCCTTGTGATTTCAAATAAATCTAGGTTTCTATACTTAAATACAAAGGCCTGATAAAAATGGTGTTTTTCTCAAAAAGTGGTCAAGTGGAGTTAGGGGGTTTTGCATCTGAACTCTTCATATATATATGCATAATGTATGAAAACAGGAAGCTGCGATGTAAGGCAAGAAGGAGCAAGCACAGATCAGTGTTGAGAAATAAGACCCAATGTTGGCACTGCTGGCTGGACACATGACAGTGTGCGTGTGTAAGGCAGAGTGTGCGTGTAAGAGAGTGTATGTTTGTGTTTGTGTGTGTGTGCGTGTGTAACTGACCGGAGCGGTGTTCTTCCAGGCGTGCACGCTGGCCAGGCGGAACGCAGACGTGTTCCTCAAGTACATGCACCGCAACAGTGTCAACATGCCGGGCCTGCTCAGCCACGTCAAGGCACCCGAGCAGCAAGTGAAAAGTGAGTAAACACACACACAAGCACTCTCACAGACATGCACACACACAAACACTGTCATAGACAGACATACACACACTCACACTTAGAGAAACATAAAAACATCCACATCCAAGCAGATAAAAATTGAGTACCCAAGACACGCAGGCACGCGCATGCACGGGCATGCACACACATACACACACACACACACAGACACACACACACACACACACACACACACACACCGTCTTTTACACTCACTGACAAACACCCATATAATGTATGCTATACAGAAAAGTCTAAAGCACCTAAGGAAAAAAGTCAAAAGTGAATGCCACCCTTTATACAGACAAATATAAAGACACACACACACACACACACACACACACACACACAGTCCCTGTTTCACAGCCCAGGATGAAGATCATTGGGGCCATTGTGTTTTTCCTTACTGCAGCCATTTGCTGTACTGAGACCCCCCCCAGTGCACAGTCAATGAGCCTTCAGTGTGAGTCGCTCTTTAAACCTGGATGCTGTAAACTAGGACATTAAAACAAACCTAGCACATTACATTACATTTAGCTGATGCTCTTACAGCGTTGGATGTGACACATGAAATGACTTCAATGTATTATCAGTGGAGACAGTCAAATTGTAATTGATTGCAT
Source organism: Setipinna tenuifilis (assembly GCA_030347295.1). Taxonomy (NCBI): domain Eukaryota; kingdom Metazoa; phylum Chordata; class Actinopteri; order Clupeiformes; family Engraulidae; genus Setipinna; species Setipinna tenuifilis. Next base: position 20,000,107 of record CM059283.1, read on the forward strand.
TTGCAAAGGATCTCCAGCAAGCGCGTCTAATTGACCACTATTGCGTCTACGAAGTTGGCCTCTGCTCAACTCTATGCAAATGTATCTGTGATGCCTACCCATCCAAATGCAAGGAGGCGTTGCACATTTACAAAAAAATGAGGAGTGGATTCGTGCTGCAATCCAGAGCGACTTACTGTGAGTTAGGTATTGGGACATGGGGTTAGATGCCTTGCTCAAGGATACTACAGCCATGGATGAGGTTGCAGAAGAGCAGTGGTTATTCACTCCCCTTTTCCTGTGGTCTTTACTCGTCACCTGGGTCTCAGCCCTTGTTATTAGTATGCAGTCCTCATTTACAGAGGGCTTTTTCAGCAGGGGACCCCTAGTGGTTCCTCAGCTTTACCCCCTACACACACACACACACACACACACACACACACACACACATGTACACACACACACACACATGTACACACACACACACACACACACACACACACACACACACACACAGCGCTCTCTCTCTTCCTCTGCTGTGCCTAAAGTAGGCAGCAGCTCATCACAGTGCCTGGCCCACTTAAGCCCTCTTCAGCCCACTTTGTGTGTGTGTATGTGTGTCTGTCTGTGTGCACATGTGTGTGTCTGTGTGTGCTGTGTGTGTGTGTATCTATCCCTCCTCCCTTCCCTATTCTACGAATAAGGCCGAGTTGCTCTGTGATTGTGTGTGTGTGTGTGTGTGTTACTGTCTGTTCTACTGCACAGGCTGCTGAGGCCTGCCCCACTTACTGTTTTAAGGAGCTCAAGTCATTAAAATAAAAAAACACACACATCCACACACACACACACACAGAGGCTTCCCAAAGGAGGCATCCATCCTCTTTGGCATGTACATTGTGTGTGTTAACTTCAGAAGAGGGACAACACATACACACACTTCTAGAGTACACTGAAAAAAACTGACAAGCCCTTTTACCATCCCCCCTGCTCCAAGTTATGTCAAATGAAGAAGGCCAAGTGCGTCCAAAACCGGTCAGCCATTTTAAGCTTCTACACTTTTGCCCCATGTTATAATAAACACACTGGCTGCCCTTGGCTTCTGTTGCGCCATCTTTGCCTGGTCCTTCTGGTTCACCCTTGGAGACAGACAAGGACGGAGGAACTGACAGACAGACAAGGACAGACAGACATTACATTACATTACACTTAGCAGACACTTTTATCCAAAGCGACTTACAAAAAGGACAGACAGACATTACATTACATTACTTTGCGTTATATTACACTAAGCAGATGCTTTTATCCCAAGTGACTTACAAAAAGGACAGACAGACAGACAGACAATGGTAAACAGACCAACAAGGACAGACCAGGACACACCGAGATGGGGGTAGAATTGAGGCTAGCAGTGAACTTTAAATATTTCTATACCTTTCACTCTGCATGAGAGTGCTTGGAGTTCATCAGTCTTTGTATGGTGGAGATCCCTAGTAAGGTTTACTTCAAGAGCACCTCATAACTAAAATGAAGTTTACTATCCCCATATTTTGAGCACTCTGCCTTCCTCCCTCCTTCCGTCCAACAATGTCCGCTGCCCATGGGGGAGGGGGCTGAGGATGAGGAGTGCGGGGGTGGGGGGGGAGATGGCCATAATTAGGGAGCGGCTACTGTACCCTGCCTTCCCGCTGCTGCCCGTGTACGCCAAGCGAAAATGGCACAGCAAGGGGAAAAGAGGAAATCGATGGGGCACGATACGCTCCACTGGTGGCACAGGGAGCAGCAGATGACCTCAACAGCTTTGTTCTTGCACACCTCTTAAAAAAAGTGTGCCCACCTCTGATCTGAGTGGGCACTATCTCTCTTTCTCTCTCTTTCTCTTTCGCTTTCTCTCTCTGTCTCTCCCTCCTCTTTCTCTTTTTGTCTCTGTTATGTCTCTCACTCTCTCTTTCTCTCTCTCTCTCTCTCTTTCTTTCTCTCTCCCTCCTGCCTCTTTCAAGCTGCTTTTATCTGCACAGCCTCTTTGATTAAATAAAATGACAGAATAAGATGATCTTTAGATGATATGTGATCTTGCCATAAGCATTGATGAGAAGTGTGTGTGTGTGTGTGTGTGTGTGTGTGTGTGTGTGTGTGTGTGTGTGTGTGTGTGTGTGTGTGTGTGTGTGTGTGTGTTGTAGACATCCTGAACGAGCTGCTGCAGAGGGAGAACCGTGTGCTTCACTTCTGGACGATGAGGAAGAGGAGGCTGGACCAGTGTCAGCAGTACGTGGTGTTTGAGCGCAGCGCCAAGCAGGTCAGCGTTGCATAATGGACACACACACACATGCATGCACACACAGACACGGACATGCAAACACACGCACATACACACACATGCATACGCACACACACAGACATGCTTGCATACAACCACACACACGTACACACACACACACGCATGCACACACACACACACACACAGACAGACATTAATACACACAGGCACACACACACACATGAATACACACACACACACACACACGCTATGTTTACATATTTGCATCACCGTGGCCTCTTAAACTGTGTGTTTGTGTGCAGATGATCGAGGTCAAAATAAGGGCACATATGTACCAACACTGCATTGCACGCAAAGCCCTCAAACACACACACAGTCTCTTACACACACACACACACACACACACACACACACACACACACACACACACACACACAGACCAGTAGAGTAACTTTCAGCAATTCTCAGGAATGCATCCCTTAGTCACATTCTCTCTCTCTCCCCCGCAGTGTGTGTGTGTGTGTGTGTGTGTGTGTGTGTGTGTTTAGTAGACAGCTGAGACCACAGATTGGCAAACTCTGCGCGCCTCGCCAGCCCCTAATTGCCCTCTGTCATGCTGCACAAGAGACATTATCATTAGGGAAATTACCGCTGCTTCCAGTCCACACGCACTCACACACACACACACATCCATGCAGGGTGATGAACTTTCTGTGTGTGTGTATGTCTGTGTGAGAGAGATTCTGTTTTTGCATTTCTGTGTTTCTGTGGGTGTGTATGTGTATGCATGTCTGTGTGAGTGTGCATTTTTGTGTGTGAGTGTGTGTGTGTGAGAGAGAGAGAGAGAGAGAGATAGAGATTCTGTTCTGGGCATTTGTGTGTGAGTGTGTATGTATACACGTGTGTGTGAGCGTACATTTTTGTGTGTGTGTGTGTTTGTGTGTGGTCATAGAGTATGGGAGCTAGTGCGAGTGTGTGCATGTCTTATGTCTTTTGCTTGTGTACTGCGGTCTACCGTCCAGAACAGACACACACACACACACAGACTCCATTTGCCCCCTGCTGGGCGCATGTGTGTACTGCACACCAATGACATCATTGTTTACTGCTCACTGCAGGGGCCCTGAGTTGAATCAACTCCACTTCCCGTCCAAGAAACTCCCACTGAACATTTGTCACTTTTAATTAATCAAACTGTCCATCTGTGTCTGACTGTCTGTCTGTTATGTGTGTGTGTGTGTGTGTGTGTGTGTGTGTGTGTGTGTGTGTGTGTGTGTGTGTGTGTGTGTGTGTGTGTGTGTGTGTGTGTGTTTCTGTGTGTGTTTCTGTGTGTGTGTTTCTGTGTATGTGTTTCTGTGTATGTGTGTGTGTGTGTGCGTGTGTGTATGCATGTGTGTGTGTGTGTGTGTGTGTGATCCTCAGGCCTTGGAGTGGATTCACGACACAGGAGAGTTTTACCTGTCCACACACACCTCGACCGGCTCCAGCATCCACCACACACAGGAGCTTCTGAAGGAGCACGAGGACTTCCACATCACAGCCAAGGTACACACCACACACACACACACACACTTGAACATGAACACACTCTCCCCAGACATCCTTTCCTACACAGATTAATTCTCACAGAAAGTAATTCCCTTTACAGACACCCACAGTCTAAAGCTTTTTCACATTAACTGTCAAAATAAATTCTGAAATAATCCGATGTGACTATTTTTAGTTACTCCTCTGCCTACAGTTGTAAATACACTAAGCATGTATGCTGATTTAGATGTGTTTATTTAGTAACAAGTGTCTCCATTTTTTACCAATATGCTCTGCAGTATACACACTAGGGGTGTTGAAATTAATCATATAATCGATACATCTTGATGCAGACATGAACGATTAAAAATCGTTTTAATAGCAGATCATTTTTCGCCATAAGTATTAAAAATAGAATAAAACTAGAAATGTCTAAACCTCTTATACACAATGTACATACAGAGCTGCAGTGCTTTGATTTCAGACTGCTTGTCACACTTGGAGCCACTTGCTGATAATTTCTGTCCTTTTTCCTCCACCTCTCTCGCTCTTTGTCTCTCTCTTTTCTCTCTCTTTCTATTCTCCTACCCTCTCTCTCACTGTTCTCTCCCCTCTCTGCACCTTTCCCTCGGTCAGCAAACCAAAGAGCGCGTGAAGCTGCTGATCCAGCTGGCGGACGGCTTCTGCGACAAGGGCCACGCCCATGCGGCCGAGATCAAGAAGTGGGTGACTGCCGTGGACAAGCGCTACCGGGACTTCTCGCTGCGCATGGACAAGTACCGCACCTCCCTGGAGAAGGCCCTGGGCATCTCCTCCGACTCCAACAAGGCCGTGAGTGTCCTCACCCCAGACAGAGAGACTGATCATAAAACCAGCGCCTTGAGCTGCACTGTATTTCGTACAGAGGGTCTGGCTGTCCTGTATTGAGAAACATTTTCTTCCTGGAGGTGTAGACTAGGCTGAAGTTAAAAAAAAAAAAACGATTGGATCTGCCTTTACCCAATCGCTAACGTCTGGTCATGACGTATGCAGTTAGCCTAGCTATAAGCCTAACTATGCACCACAATTCAAATGTAGCGCCCAAAGTCGACGTCATCACTCACAAACACTCCCTCTTTTCGCTGAATGGTGCGGCAAAGATACCACTGGACTCAACCATGTCAATGGAAGGAAACCCAGACTACCACAGTCATAGTGCATGTTTTAGCCAAGCTAACAGAGAGGAGCTTAGAGACGATTGTTACTTGTGTTGTTACTTGTATTCCAAGCATACCTTTTAATATATTTAACTCTGGGTCACAAAAAAGCCACGTACTTCAACATGCAAAATAATTTAAAAAAGAAAATCTGCATAAAAAAAAATCTGGGTAAAAACCCAACATTTGTCTTTTTTAATGTTAGGGAGGATTCCCGTCAATTTACCACCACAATATAATATTAAACTCAGGTAAAAGTGTGGTGATAAACCATGTGTACATAGTACAGCCAAGAGTCAATAGTCAGGGTGTCATTCAGGTTATTTGCCTTGGTTATGGACATTTGTAGTAATTCTGCTTCACGAAATGCACACCAGAAGTCATTTAAGACAAACCCAAATTACCGCACATTTCAAGGGTTTCCATCATAGAATTTCTCACTTGAGTAACTTGAATGCGCATTAACAACCAAAGATGGAAAGTCAGTTCCTGTTTGGTTGCTGAAGTCTGCTGTTTAATTGCCAGCAGCCTGGTCATGAGTAAACATTGTTTGGACAGTTAGTGTCACTTTGTATCCCATTAGCCAGCTGTGAGGGGAAATCTACATGACATGTTTGGGGGGTATATTAGATTTAGACACAAAATATGGAAAATGCAGGTCTTAGGAAAACAACATCTTTATTTCAGCTTCTGCTGATTTCAGATCAGAGTTTTCTAATGACTGACTGGCATTGATGATTGTAAATTAATAGTTTCATGATTGGTGCTGATCTATCTTCCCTCGTTTTTTCGTCTGCCGCCCTCCAGAGCAAAGACCTGCAGCTGGACATCATCCCTGCCAGTGCCCCGGGGTCGGAGGTCAAGTTGAGGGACGCCGCCCATGAGCTCAACGAGGAGAAGCGCAAGTCTGCCCGCAGGAAGGAGTACGTGTGCTCTTAGTCTCAGCATCTTCCCACTCTCACACACACTCACACTCACTCTCTCACTCTCTGTCTGTGTTTGTCTCTTGCTCTCTCTTTCTCTCTTTTTTTTCTTTCTCTCTTTCGCTTTCTCCCTCACACATACAAATACCCACACACACTGTTGTCTTCTTTCTGTCTTTCTTTCTTTCTTCCTTTCTGTCTTCTTTTTGTCTTTCTTTCTGTTTTCTTTCTTCTTTCTTTCTTTCTTTCTTTCTGTCTTTCTTTCTCTGACACAAACAAATGCAAGCTTTGTGTGTGGTTCTCCATTATAATCCTGAGGGTCCTGTAGGACTATTACCCTGTGTCAGCAAACCCCCTTCACAGTGCTCCCTTCAGTCCCAAACAAAAGTCTCATTGCTAATAACGGATGAGTCTCCCATCATGGCCCTCTTTTTTTCTCCTCCACGGCTTGCCTGCTTGCTCAGCCTCCTCTGGCAGTCTGTTTAGCAACATGTCTGCCAGTAGAAGAACAGCACGTGCTTTAAGAGACCATTTACCATAATAACATGCCTTATCATTTTATCATCTTGTATGGCACAAAGAAAAAAAAAAACCTCCCTCGAGTGCTGGAAGAGATGGCAACAGGAGGAGGAGGACGAGGAGATGATGGTGGTGGTGGTGATGATGATGATGTATCAGGCAGCCAGCCCTTCTCCTCCCTGTTTTTGTTCAAGGCTCATAACAGATGGGAGGCATTTTGTCATCGCTGTGAGAAGCTGTGGCTGAATGCGCAAACGCCTCTATGACTGTGGCCTTGGATTCATGAGCAGAAGCTCTGAGAGATTAATCATCATCTCGTTGTTTTTGGTTTCCGGCAGGTTTATCATGGCCGAATTGATTCAGACGGAGAAGGCCTACGTGAGAGACTTGAGGGAATGCATGGATGTAAGTAGCTCAGCTTTTGTGGTGTCTGCACAGACACATTTATAATAGTGTTATGGGCATTTTGTGCCAGCTGTATAGGCTTTTACATGCACACGTGCAAAGGGTTTATTGCTTGAAAACTTGGCTGGAAAACCTGGGCTGAAACATACTTACAAATCCATGGCGAGATGTGTCTTGAGCTGTATTGCTTTGGTCTCTCTTCCTCCATCTTAGACCTATCTGTGGGAGATGACCAGTGGTGTCGAGGAGATCCCACCTGGAATCGTCAACAAAGAGCACATCATCTTTGGTAACATGCAGGACCTCTACGAGTTCCACCACAAGTGAGTTGACCCAGCAACCTCCAACCCACACACACACGCACACTGTTGGTTGAAGTACACATTGGTGTGCATTGGTGTACTAATGTTCTTTGTTCTTATTTTCAGTATATTCCTCAAAGAGCTGGAGAAATACGAACAGCTTCCAGAAGACGTGGGCCATTGCTTTGTCACCTGGGTGAGTTTGTGTGCTTGGGTTTTCAGAGTTTATTTGGCCTTGCCTTTCGGAAAAAAATATATTCTAGTGTTTGCTTAAATTACTGGAATTCATACCATCCCAGCCCTCAATATTCCTGCTTTTTTCATTTCATGTAATGTATTTCATATAGTAACAATTCTGAGCTTCAGTGAACTAAGGTGTAGGCATAGGACCACCCAATCAAAGGGGTCTTTTTGTCTGATTGATTGTTTAAGTAATAATAGTAACCTATGATTTTTCTTCTGGGCCCACCCCTTAAATGATTTTTGGAGCACAGTTAGGTCATAGTTGTATCACAGTAAACATCATAAATAATTTCTGGGAGTGACGAATGTGAATGTCGTTCTGCCACTCTCGTCACAGGCGGACAAGTTCCAGATGTACGTGAACTACTGCAAGAACAAACCCGACTCCACCCAGCTTATCCTGGAGCACGCTGGGCCCTACTTTGATGTAAGTCCCCCCCACCCACCCCCACCCCCAAGGCCTTCATGTCAAACATGCCGCTACAGCAGTATAACAAGGGTATGATTGAACAGCGGTAGGATTTAAACTTGTCCTAATACCTGTATTTTTTTCCCTCCTCTCTCTCCCTGGGTAACAGGAGATTCAGCAGAGGCATCGACTGGCCAACTCCATCTCCTCATATCTGATCAAGCCTGTGCAGAGAATCACCAAGTACCAGCTGCTGCTAAAGGTGAGATAAGTCAGACATGACTGAAATTAAACTGATGCTTGGTGTGAGTGTGTGTGTGTGAGTGAGGAAAAGAGAATAGCATGAGCAACATATTTGTTTTGTATTTTTCCCCAGTGTTATATTCATGTAAATACTTGATGTGACTTAAAATAGATTGTCAGTTCCTATATTGATTCCTCATCCTGGTTAGTGTGCAGTGACATTATATTTCATGAGCAAGCCTGGCTATGCCTTAAGAAACCTTTGCCAGTACTGTGACTGGTCAGTTTTCATTTTTTTCCCCCACTCCAAAACTACAACTCTAAGCTGCTTGGAAGTGCTGCTCACTGACCTGCTCTAATGGAATGATTTGCTGTAGTTAAGCCACTAAGCACTAGTTTACTGATCTGAGAACAGCCAGCCTGTGAGCAGGTGAGTCACCAAGGCACTGGGGAAAATTCTGCAGTGCTTTCAGGTTGACTGCTCTCGGAGAAAGGTCAGACACGACAAGTTAGAGGTAGTACAAGTCCTAAAGGGTGTGTGTGTGTGTGTGTGTGTGTGTGTGTGTGTGTGTGTGTGTGTGTGTGTGTGTGTGTGTGTGTGTGTGTGTGTGTGTGTGTGTGTGTGTGTGTGTGTGTGTGTGTGTGTGTGTGTGTGTGTGTGTGTGTGTGTGTGTGTGTGTGTGTGTGTGTGTGTGTGTACAGGAGCTGTTGACCTGCTGTGAGGAGGGTAAGGGGGAGATCAAGGATGGCCTGGAGGTGATGCTCAGTGTGCCCAAGAAGGCCAACGATGCCATGCATCTCAGCATGCTGGAGGGTGAGTTAAAACACACACACACTCACTCACACACTTATACCAAAAAAACACTTACTCACACACACACACACTTACTCTCTCTTTCTCACACATACACACACACACACTTACTTACTCACACACTTACACCAAAAACACATATACACACAGCGCACACAATGCCAAAACACATATTCACACAGTCCACAATAACATTGACTCTTAGTTTTATTTCTTGACTGAGTGCTCCTTTTAAATACTGAATTACTAAAGTGACTGCGTGTTCATTTTAAATTGTTTCTTTGGGCTTTTTGTATTCCTAGTGAGTTAATCGTGATCAACATTAAATGCCACCCAGACTTACCTGTCCTGCCTCTCTCCTCCCCACCTCCCCACCCCCCTCTCCCCACCCTCACCGATCAGGCTTCGACGAGAACATCGAGACCCAGGGCGAGCTGATCCTGCAGGAGAGCTTCCAGGTGTGGGACCCCAAGACGCTGATCCGCAAGGGCCGCGAGCGCCACCTCTTCCTCTTCGAGATGTCCCTGGTCTTCAGCAAGGAGGTCAAGGACTCCAACGGCCGCAGCAAGTACATTTACAAGAGCAAACTGGTGGTAAGTGATGAGAACATATTTGACCGTTTGTTAACATTATTGCCCATCTTCTCGCTGATCTTACTTGTCCACCTCACCCTCTTACATATTTGTATGTTTGTTTTTGTTTGTGATATAGTCTTGTTTGCCCGCTCCAGTTGCACTGATATTGTGCTGAGCTTCCTATGTGTTTGTTTTTGTGCTTCCTATGTGTTTTTTGCCATTCTTTTATTTTTTTATCATGCATTCATACCTCATACTCGTTGAACCAGATCTAGTAAATGGGAGGCTTAAAAACTTCTGTTCTCTCTTTGTGTGTGTGTGTGTGTCTGTGTGTGTGTGTGTGTGTGTGTGTCTCCCCAGACCTCGGAGCTTGGCGTGACGGAGCACGTGGAGGGGGACCCGTGCAAGTTTGCCCTGTGGGTGGGGCGCACCCCCACCTCCGACAACAAGATTGTGCTCAAGGTTAGACCGCCGCCGTCCAGCGCTTGTGCTTTGTGTCCTCTCCTTTCTTTCTTTCGTTTCTGTTTTTTTGCTATTCTTCTTTACCCCTTGACATCTTTTTTTCCACTTCCGGACTTCTTGTGTCACATTGGACACAATTTTTCTTCTTTCTCTCACTCAGCTCTATGGCGGCATGGCTATTTGGTGGTGTTGTCTTGGTTGTAGTGGTGTTACTGTTGTGTGTTACTGTTATCTTGTGGTATCTTTCTATCTTTCTCTGTCTTTCACTTACACTTGTGCTCCCTGAACAAGCTGGGGCCTGCTCTCTTGGAGCGGTTCCCATTTTTGCTCTCTCTCTGTCTGCGTTTCTGTATTTCTCTCGCACCCCCTCTCTCTCACACTCCCCATCTCTTTCTCTCTCTCTCTCTTTCTTTCTCTCTGTCTCTCTCCCTCTTCCTCTCTCTGTCTCACTCTCTCTCTTTCCTCTCTCGCTCTGTCTATCTCTCTCGTCCTCTGTCTTTCTACCTCTTCCACTTTCTCTCTCTCTCTCTCTCTCTCTCTCTCTCTCTCTCTCTCTCTCTCTCTCTCTCTCTCTCTCTGCCCCCCTGCGGTAGTGGTGCTGAGCATCGCTGTTATGTAAATGCTTGCATCTGTGAATATTAACTAATGGTAGTGGGGATGGCATGCTTTTCGCCCACACTGACTCCCGCCTCTGCTCCAGGCCCTCCTACCGAGTGCTAAATCAATTTTCACACTTTTTTTCCCGAGGAGTGAGAGTTCTATAAATTCTGACTTTTCTTTTGCTGCACGTTTTTTTTCTGCACTTTGCTGACCTGTGCATATTTTAAAAGTGTGCAACTAGCTCTGTATTACATAATATTATTAGGCCTTATATTTTCTGTAGTTAATGTAGTAGTTAAATACATGGAATGATAACTCTGTTTACAAATTCAGTGCAGAGCAGATTTGTCGGCTAAAAAGTCTGTTTTCTAAGAAGTCAGTGGGCTTTTGTAAAGCCTGTGTAGAATAGGTGGTGTAGGGTGTTGAGATATTCCAACTAAATGGAGCCAAGCTCAAGATGCCATTAGCTGGGAAAGCATGGTAACCAACTTGCACCACACGTACCCCACATACATCTAAGAAACATTATAAAAATAGGCCTATTAATCCCCATAAAAGGCTAAGTCTTCACACTTGCTGTGTGCATCGTAAATAGTGTCTGTCTTCCTCTTCTTTCTCGCTACTAAACTCTTTACTAACTCGTGTCTAAACTGCATGCCTGTTCTACAAAAAGTACTCCAACAATGAAGTCTTGTCCTCACCTCATTATGTACATGTCTGTTAATCATAGTTATTTAAATCATAAAACAGTTGTTTTTAGGCTTTTGTTTGTGTATATCTGTAAACATTTAATGTGGTCTGTATTCTGTATTCGCCTGTCATCTATGTAGCTGGTATTGTTTAAAATTAGTCTGATATAATAAATAATTTGCAATTAAACATGATCACACAAGACTGTAGCTTTTATAGCTTTCAGTCTTTAACCTAGGTAATATAATATTTAAATAGGTTATTTTAAGTTAAATGCCTAATTTCTCATTCATATTTTTATTTATACCTTTTAAAGATCCAAAGGAAAATGTTGTCTACATATTAATATATAAGAACTTAATATTATTATATTAGAACTGTACTGTTAATTCACTAAACATCCATTTAAAAGCCACCCCAGTCCGGTCCGTCTGAAACTTTATCAGTGTGTTGTGTCTGTGAGTCCAGCCACGTGTCCCATTTTACCTGTCGTCAAAGATCGTTTCAAATTTCTAATTATTGTATTACCAGACTGAAATAGTGAAATTCTCTATTCTATATTTTAAACTAAGCCAAGTCAGGGATGCAAACATGGAGCCATGGTGAGTACAGACCCTCGGTGCAATACCCCTTTGTCGACACTCAAGTCACATTCAAATAAACAAGCACCTGAGTTACTACACTTACTTAACCAAGTGTTTTTTGTCTCTCTTTTTGCCTTACTCTTTCTGACAATTACTGATATTTACACACACACACACATACACATACCATACTCATCCGCATGTACACTCCCATACATTCACATATATACTCGTACATTCATGCACAAAACTCTTAATACATTTACTCATTTCCCCAACCACCACCATCCCCTCATCTGTACACACACACACACACACACACACTCGAACAGGCGTCCAGCATCGAGAACAAGCAGGACTGGATCAAGCACATCCGCGAGGTGATCCAGGAGCGCACAGTGCACCTGAAGGGCGCGCTGAAGGAGCCCATCCACATCCCCAAAGCCTCCACGGCCAAACACAAGGGCCGCAGGTACACGCCAAAGTCAGTGCAGCCCACTTACCTACCTTCCTTACTACTCTTTGTAGTGCTGTCGAGTCTGACTAAATCGCTCTCTAATGTGTTTTTATGCTAGCTGTGGTGTCTAGTTGATGTTGTGTCTGTGTGCTGTGATTTGTGAGTAACTGCATGTGCAGGGGTTTTAAATGGTGCTACATTTAGGATTTTGTGGCCTAAACTGCTGCAGCAATCAGATTAAAAATGCTGTAACATGTTGTTCTAGTGTTAAAAGCATGAGGTAAACCACAAAATCCAAAACAGCATTTACAGGCTGTAAATTTGTTTTTAAGTGTGAATATTCTGGCTGTGCTATTTTTGTCTGTGAAATCTGTATTTTAATGAAATATGTTCCTCTAATCTCTGCTGACATATCGGGACCATTTTATATGCATACTTGGCAAACATGTATGAAATGTAGCACCTCTAAATGTCTACATTCTGATGGTAACAGTCCTAACATGCTCTGTCTGTTTTGCCATATACTAATTAAGATGATTTTACTCATGGTCTATACTTTGTGGTTACTGTATGTGTTTTGATTTTGTTCCTGGGCCGACTTCTTTAACAGTAGTATGCCACAGTAGAAAGAGTTCCCTGTCTTAACAAGTGCCAGATGTGTTTGTGTGTGTCTAACAAAAAAAACAAGCTCTAACAAGCCCTGATGTCAGATAAAAAACACTTAAGCACTTGCTGACATTCGTAACGTGTATATTGCTGGATCTGGCGCAGAGACGGAGAGGACTTGGACAGTCAGGGTGACGGCAGCAGCCAGCCGGACACCATCTCCCTGGCCTCACGCACCTCCCAGAACACCCTGGACAGCGACAAGGTGAGAGATGACCTCTGACTTCATCCACCCATCCCCCCAGCTCCTGAGCTGTGTAGTAGTGGAAAGTGATGGCTTCTAGTAAATGCAGTAGTTCAGGCAACAGTACTGCCCTACAAACGCAAAGTGCAGTAATTACATCAACAGAAACTGAGAGAGAAAAATGCCTTTAATGTTGTCATCCTGCCCAGTCAAAGATGTTGTACGTATAATAGTGGTGATGCTTTTATGTACTTTCTCAATAGCAAGAAGCAAGAGATTTAGTCACAAGACAAAGGAGGTGTTATGAAGTCAATTTTTCAGTCTAAACTCAAATTTACAAAATATGTAGTTAGTCTTTTGGCTTTGTAAAGCAGAGTGGTGATGGCTATAGTATGTGTACAGAGTTTGTAGCTTTATAGTTCCTTGTTACTACTGGTAGTAGTGGATGAAAGTAGGAGTGAAGGTTTAAATGAAGTGCTGTTCACACCAACACAGAAAAATGGTTGAGAGCTATCGATTGATTCAGTTTCAGACTGATTTGATGCACCTTCCATTGGTTGTTTAAACTCCTGGCAGATCAAATTATCATTCTTCATGACTATAATGCTCATGTCCTGCTTAGAGTCATTATTATCATTATGGCTCTTGGTGTGAATGGGCCTTTCATAGACACAAAGATAGCAGTAGTTTGAAAGAAGAAACTGTATTAGGAGTACTAGTTGGAAAATTAGTAGTAGTACTAACAAAGGTACGGAAATAGGAGTAGGGGTAGTTTTAGCAGTAGAAAGAGGAGAGATGAGTAAGAGCAGAAGTTGAAGTATTCTGAGGAGCAGAACTGGGACTTGGGAGAAGTTGGGGTGGATGCAGAAGGAAGAGGAGGAATTTTGATTGTCAGCTAAAGTTGTTAGCAGGTGGTGTGAGTGCTCTCAAAAAGGCAGAAGTCAGCACTAGCTGGTGGGGGGTGTTTCTATCTCTAAAGCCTCTCAAGCAAGCCCAGGAAGGAGAATTTTTGCTGCTTTGACACTTCCAGTGAGATCCACGGAGATGCTGTAGGCCATCTTAAGTGAAGTCAGTAAGACTGTAATGAGCTTACGGCTGATGTGCCACTCCTCTTTGTCACCCCTCCATTTTCTATCGCTCTCGCTGTGCCCCCTCTCACTTAACCCTCTATAACGTGTCGGCTGAACTTCTTACTCATGACATTTTTCTAAATTGTTTCTACGTCCTTTTTGTTCCCCTTTTCTCTCCCACTGCAATTTCTCTCTTCATTGTATCCTTCTCTCTCTCTTTCCCTTTCCCTCCCTCTCACTCTGTCTCTCTTTCTTTTGTGTTCTTTCTTTCTTTCTTTCTTTCTTTCTCTTACTCATTCTTATTTTCTGTTATGGTCTATTTTTGTCTCCCTCCCTCTGGATCTCTCTCCAAAATGTTTCCTCTTCTTCATAATTTTCACCTCCCCAACACTTTTTGTCCCCTCCATTGGCCACTCCTGTCCATCTTCTCTTCTCTGACCTCCCATTTTTCTCCTCCTCTCCCTCTACCACCACCTCCCCCGTTCCTCCTGTCTTATCATCTCCCAAAATGTTTCCTCTCTTTTATAATGTTCTACTCCTTAACACTTTTTCTTCCCCTCTATTGCTCACCCGTCAATCCTTCCCTCTCTGATCTCCATTTTTCTTTTCCTCCTCCAGCTGTCCGGCGGCTGCGAGCTGACCGTGGTCATCCACGACTTCCTGGCGGGCAACAGCAACGAGCTGACGATACGTCGGGGCCAGACGGTGGAGGTGCTGGAGCGGCTGCACGACAAGCCGGACTGGTGCCTGGTGCGCACCACCGACCGCTCGCCCGCCCAGGAGGGCCTGGTGCCCTGCAGCACCCTCTGCATCGCCCACTCCCGCAGCAGCATGGAGATGGAGGGCATCTTCAACCACAAAGGTGGGGTTACCTGATAGAGGAGAGAGGGGAGGGGCTCAGGTCAGAGCCTCGGTGTGGGGTGGGTTGGTGGAGAGGCTGACCTCTGCCACAGAGAGGGTAGTTGCAGATAAAACAGTGATCCCCTCACCTTTTGCAGTCCTGCTATATCACAGATTGTTTTCATTAATATTCGCATGCTAATCTGCTATGTGATATGCTATGCATGCTAAAGAAAAGTTCGCCAGAACAGTATTAAAATTTATGATGACTATACTGTAACATAAATATTGATTAAAATGCAGTAATTTAATAATACATACAGTAAATGTATAAAAACGCTGTGTGCGAGTACTTTAAGGCTTAAACTACAAAATAAAATGTTTTCTATATGGTCTGTATTGTGGGTTTTCACCTATTGTGTGGAGTTCTGACACAACGTCGAATCATTGTATTTAATGTATGTCTATTCAACACTATATATGTAATATAAGAGTATATATGTTATTGAATATTGCATCTTCAGTTACTGATAAGATTACAGTTGGTGCTGGTAGTTATGTACTGGTGCTGGAATTAGAACATCTTGAAAAAAAAAGATTTATATCAGTAATTTCATTCAAAAAGTGAGATTTGTATATTATATTCATTCATTACACCCAGACTGACATATTTTAAATGTTTATTTCTTAAAGTTTGATGATTATAACTGACAACTAATGAAAATCCTAAACTCAGTATCTCAGAAAGTTAGAATATTGTTGAAAGGTTTAATATTGAAGACACCTGGTGCCACACTCTAGTCAGCTAATTAACTCAGAACACCTGCAAAGGCCTTTTAATGGTCCCTCAGTCTAGTTCTGTAGACTACACAATCATGGGGAAAACTGCTGATCTGACAAAAGGTCAAAGCCATTGTCTGTCTTCTACACTTAGAGATACAGACAGTGCTTCCAGCATAACCAGCAAAGCCAGCTTCCTGTTTCTTATTGTCTTATTTGGCATTTAAACAGTCAAGTTGTCACATTCCAAGTTCATTGAATGTCTACATTGCAAGGAGGGTAGAGGGACACACACAGAGGCTTAATGATTTCAAAAACTAAATTAGATGAATAACCGAAAATGATACAGGTCCAGGAGAAAATTTGGAAGCAGACATTTCGGGTCTTAGCCCATTATTCTACGCAGCCTGTATTGATTTCGGCTTCTTCATCCAATACAGTTTTTGAAACCATTCAGCCTCTGTGTGTGTTCTCTACCCTCCTTGCAGTTGTACTGTCTGTTTTGATGTTACACACCGTGTGAAACAATGAACTTAGACATAGGCGCAGACACCACTTCCCCTTCCCTCAAATTGTAGTCTATACATTCCACTGATTGATTGACCTCTTTTTTTTACCCCTCCTCTTCTCCTTCTCCCACCCTCCTTCTCTCTCTCTCTCTCAGACACCCTGTCAGTGTGCAGCAACGACTCGCTGCTGCCGGGCTCGTCGGCGACGCTGCAGCCGGGCCAGGGCATGGGCTCCCAGAGCTCGCCGGGGCCCAAGCGGCCGGGCAACACGCTGCGCAAGTGGCTGACCAGCCCGGTGCGGAGGCTGAGCAGCGGCAAGGCCGACGGCCACGTCAAGAAGCTCCCCAAGCACCACAAGCCCAAACGGCCCGACATGCGCAAGAACCCCGACGCCGGCTCGCAGAAGGACTCGGACGACAGCGCCGCCACGCCACAGGACGAGACCGTGGAAGAGGTGAGGGCGAGGACAGGGGAGGAGAGAGGAGGGGTGATGGGTGGGGGGGTGTGTGGTGACACTAGATTTAGAAGCTACTGTCCAGCATGACGTTTCTTCAGAATTACCTGGTTCTACAGTAAGACGATGAAATGTATGGCAAAATCCCATAGACGATCTGACACCATTTTTAAACTGTCCTGTCTCACACAGTTTAAATTGTTAAATTGTTGAAAATAACACAGGTCACAATCAGTTTCAACCAAGTTTATAGGTTTAAGCAGTTCAGTTTTAATCGTTCAAAAACCGAGTGGAGGTTAGAATGAGGGCAGAGCGCTCTCTGGCTGCTACAGTGGAGCAGTGTACTGTGACATCAGCCTGAACATTCCACCATTCATTTTAATGGGAATACAATTTTGCAGAAAAACGTCAACAGACGACAGACAATTGGAGAGGTACGATAAAACTAAATATGACGTACGATGTCCAAACCGGGCTGGTGGTTTCAGAGTTGGACAGTGTCTCTATCTCGAAAGCCTAAGGACTAGTAGTGGGTGAACGTTGGGACTTCACCAGCAAAATCGGGGTGAACGTCGGGACTTCACCAGCGGTGTAATGATGCATCGATCTGTATCGATAAATCAATTTTATAACAGACAATTAATCAATTTCAGATTAATCAATATGTTCTCTCTCTGTCTCTTTCTCTTTCTCTCTCTCTCTCTCTCTCTCTCTCTCTCTCTCTCTCTCTCTCTCTCTCTCTCTCTTTCTCTCTCTTTTCTCCTACCTACAGAGGGTGAGGAACGAGGGGCTGAGCAGCGGCACCCTGTCCAAGTCCTCCTCGTCGGGCATGCAGAGCTGCGGGGAGGAGGAGGGCGAGGAGGGGACGGACTCGGTGCCCCTGCCCCCACCCATGGCCATCCAGCAGCACAGCCTCCTGCAGCCTGACTCCCAGGACGACAAGGTGAGCCACGCACGGGGAGGGGACAACTGGCCACAGGTAGAGGGTCTGGGTTCGAGGTTGGGTGACTACAAGTGGGACAGTGGACTGTGGGGTTGGGCTAGATAGCTGACGGGGTTGGTCTAGTATCGGGGGGGGGGTGGTAAGGGATGAATTCACGGGTGGTGAAGAAAAGGTTTGTCGTGCTTAAGGCCCAACCCTTACGCAACAATTGTTTTTTCCATTTATGTTCTGAATGTAAAAAGTGTCATTGCGCTTAATTTAAATTATTCAGATAGGTGATCGAATAATTTCCTCATCCCCTTAAACAGGCCAAAATTGCCCATTGTTAATTTAAGTAATTCACCTTGGTCGTAAACATTGGTTTCTGTCTCCTGGATACCCCCTAAGAAGCAGTTAAGCCAACTTGTAGTAGAGGATCCAGTTTTGGGCATCTAGTTAGTCATGTCCAATCCCTCTTAGTTTGATGTCCTCCTTAAACCCCGTTTCCCCATCCAAAGTAATCAGTTACTTACTAGACTCCTTGTTCCCCATAGCACCTGTCTTGGACCAGTTTGCATCGTTTTGCTTTTTAGTTTTGAATGACTTTTCTTGCTTTTGATGTTTGAATTGCCCATCGGTTGATTTCTTTTGCACTTGAATGTGACGAATGTTCCCATGTCAATCCTTTCTCTTACGCCATGCACTGCATTGCACGAAGTGTGTCAAACTTGTTAAAGATTCTGCTAAAAAAACAAAATAAATATTTAGAAATCACTTGAAGCAGAAGGCTTGTTTGGTCACAAGGTAATAAAATGTAATCTGAAATCTCAACCTGAGTTTCACTCTTAGAAAATGTTTATATTTCCCAAAACCGACCACTAGGGGACAGTGTTGTGCTGATTTGGTGAAACAAACTTTAGTGTGTCTTTGAAATGGTACAGCAAAATGCCTCAACCAGACTCTGCCTCAATCACCCCCTGGTGTCATCTAAACCAGGTACATTTCTGGCAGTGCAGTGCATTGGGTAACATAGGTCTCTCACTATTTTTTTGTTACACACAACCCACATCCACACACAAAAAGAATCACTCTTGCTTGCACGCACAAACACTCTCCCTCCTCCCCCTCCCTTTCCCCCTCCCTACTTCTCTGCACAGGTACAGGTTGTGTAACACTAATTTCTTTTGTTGTTTTTTCTCTTGTGTTGTTGTTGTTCTGTTGTCGTTCTATTGCCACGTTCGTGGTTCTTCTTGTTCTTCTTTTTTTTCGTTGACCACTCAAGCATTACAGCGTTGATTTATGTCCTGTCTTTGTTTTATCTCAGTTTCCATACCTTAACATCTGAACCGCTACTCCAACCCCCACACATACCCATTGCCCCCCAACCAAAATCCCTCAACAACCCCCTGTTTGCGCCCCTCCCCCACCCCAATCCAGAGTTTGCCCTCTTTCTGTTCGCCACCTGCCCCCCTCCCACGCTAGAACCTAGCTTCCTGTTTTTTTTCCCCAAAATCCTACACCCCAGTAGTACTCCCTCTTAAACTTATATTTTGCCTGCTCCACCTGATTTTTTTTATTCTCTATTCCTTCTCCCATCACTTGAGGACCATTGTTAAGAACCCCTGCATTAAGTTTTTTTTTTAATAATAATTATTTTTATTATTATTTCATAGTGCTAAGACAGTGCTTCACAAGTTTTCAAGTATACTTTTTTAGTTTATTGCTTTGAAATATTGTGAACTTTTTGGCCCCAGAGGTGATCATTAAAGCATCAGTGGGTGAATATCAAAGCACAAGTCTCCCCAATTTAAATATTTAACTTAGAGTTGTTACCCACTTGTTTTCCATTTCAGTATTTAATGAAATGACTCAACTCAACAACATCAAACCTGATTTGTCAAAATCTATTCTTTTAAGTAGACTTTGGTACCTCAAACAGTCTCCCGACTCGTTCCTTAAAACCACAGCTTCAGAGCACAACAGGGCACATGCACAGAGAGGGGGGAGGTGTTTCCACGTGCTTCTGAGCGTGTGTGTGTGTGTGTACGAGTGCCTGTGTGTGTTTCTGTGTGTGCGAGAGAGAAAATGGAGCTTTTTGGTCATGTGGGCGCCTGGTGTGACTGCACGTGTCCCACATCAGTGACACACACTCGAACAGAACAGAACTGGAGGGAGGGGGGAGGACGGGGGGGGTTCATGTGCCTAATGTCAACTCTGAATCTTACACCCTTATCCGCCCCCACCACCACCACCACTCCAAAAGAAAACCACACTCGCATTAAGTCACCCTCTAACGTGCCCCCTACCGCCACCCCCCATACTCTGCCGCCACACCGCCCCCCGACCCATCACCCCCCCTCCCTCTGTCCTTTGCCCTCCATAACCCCCCCTCACGGGCGTCTAATTGGCATCTAAAAGCTAACCCCACCAGAGGCCGCTGCCAGACCTAAATTGGAAAGTCTGGAAGGCGCCGCACGGGTGAGAGTCTCTGCTAGCTTCTACACTCTTTGTGATGGACAAAACAAAAACAAAAGCAAACCATCTGTGATCTGTGTCAGCCAGCCTGTCAGTAGCTGTACAACCCTCGACAGGCAGTAATACTTCCTGGGGTTAAATGTTAAATGTTAAATATTTTAAGTCTATCAGGTTTTTTTTAAGGTTCAAGATGTTATTGTAAGTGACTTAAGTATTTTCATGGAGTAGGAAGGAGTAAGAGTAAGAAAAAAAAACAGTTGAATGAAGGGTCCTTTTGCTACAAAATTTTAAATCGTACACGTAAATGTACAATGTTTTAAGCAACTGATAATCCAAATTTCTAAAGTAACATGGATAACCATTATTCAATTGTATAGCTTGTCTGACTTCGGTAAATACACCAATTTCACTTACCAGTCTGTACTACAGTAAATAGGTCATTAGTTACTTGACAACACATGGTGATTATAATGCCCAGGTGTGTTTGTAGACCTTTCCATGTTTGCATTTTGTCTGAATGTCTCTTTTCTCTGTCGTCCTTTCCACCCCTCTCTCTTTGTCTGTCCCTCCGTCTCTATCTATCTCTCTTTTTCTCTTTCTTTCTCTCTCTCTCTCTCTCTCTGTCTCTCTCTCTCTCTCTCTCTCCCAGACGTCCTCCCGTCTGTCTGTGCGTCCCTCCAGCTCAGAGACCCCCAGTGCTGCAGAACTGGTCAGTGCCATCGAGGAGCTGGTCAAGAGCAAGATGGTAAGAGTCCTTTAGACACACACACACACACACACACACACACACCTTGGCAGTACTAACAGATGTTACAGTCGCAGGGTGCATTGAGGGACCTGCATGAATGATTGTGCTAATTTGTGGGGGCCTCTGCTACTCCAACCCTTTTAAATCTGTCCAAGACGAGCTAAACTGCATTGATATTCAATGATGCACAGATTAGCATTCCTGGTGGGCCAGTATATTAGCATTGCAGTGTAATAACGGGTTGTTCGTGTTTGATAACCTGTAATTGCCGACCGCTTTGTATGAAAACATCTGCTGAATTCCAAGGGCTCTTGTAAAACAATGAACACCTTTTTGAGTCACTTTTATGTCTACCATGGGGACTATAAACACTGACTTTGATGTCTTTTTTTATCTCCCTCATTCCATAATCTCCTCCTCTCTCTCTCCCTCCCTCCCTCTCTCTCTTTCTCTCTCTCCCCCTCTCTCTCTCTCTCTCTCTCTCTCTCTCTCTCTCTTCCTCCCTCCCTCCCTCCCTCTCTCCCTCCCCAGGCTCTGGAGGACAGGCCCAGCTCTCTGTCGGTGGAGCAGGGCGACAGCAGCAGCCCCTCCTTCAACCCGTCCGACAACTCGCTCCTCTCCTCCTCCTCCCCCATCGACGAGATGGAGGAGCGCAAGACCAGCTTCCTCAAGAAACGACAGTACGTCGCCAGCCACCCTCACCTCCCTTACCCCCCTTCCCTCTTACCCACCTCACTATATCCACCACATCTACCTCCACCCTTCCTCCCTCTCTTTGTCTCTGAGCCAGCCTCTCTCTTCCTTTCTTCCCCTTGTGACTTCTATCTGTCAGTGCATTTTGACACAGAGTGTTTTTCCCCCCTCTGTGTCATGTTCATAATACTACTGTCATTCATCACAGGTCGTGTTGTTGCGTCACGTTTGTCTGCCTCTATTTTTTTTTGTGTTGTTTTGTTATGGCCACATATTTGACAACTCCCGTCATATCACTTAGGAGTTGACAACCTTTATTATCAGGGTTTATTTTTTAGCTGTCATCAGATCACATCTGTCATATTCACTGAGTGCACTCTATTTTACAGCTCTGTTCTCTCTCCTATTAACATATCAACACTATTCATCACATGTCGCTGTTGACATACTCGTATGAGCTCAGAGCTTAAGTGTGTTTGTGTGTGTGTGTATGTGTGTGTGTGCTCTCTCTTCCCCCACAGTTTTGTGTTTCTGGAGCTTGTCGCGACCGAGAGGGACTATGTGAGGGATATGGGCTTGGTTGTGGAGGTGAGTTTGGTGTGTGTGTATGTGTGTGCGTGTGTGAACTGAGTCTTGAGCTGCTGCCTGTACAGGCACTGCCATCTTCTCTGTGTGTGTCTGTTTTTCTGTATGTATATGTTTTTTTTGTGTGTCTGTGTCTGTGTTCCCTGTGTGTGTGTGTGTGTGTCTGCATCTCTAACTGACCTGTGCCTGACAGGGCTACATGGCCAGGATGAAGGAGGACGGCGTCCCTGACGACATGAAGGGGAAAGACAAGATTGTCTTCGGCAACATCCACCAGATCTACGACTGGCACAAAGAGTGAGTACAGCTCTCTCTGTCCCTATTCTCATAATACATACACACACATACTCACATTAACACACACACACACACACACACAGACTCACTCTCATATTAACAGATATCCAGACTTAACACACACACACACCGATATTAAGACACACACACACATACATACACACACACACAGATACTCTCTCAGAATAACACACACACACGGACTCATTCTCATATTAACATACACCCACACTTATTAACACACACTGATATTAAGACATACACACAGAACACACAAACACATAGCGATATTAGGCACACACACATACATACACACAGCACACACACACACACCTACATTAAGACACACACACCTACATACACAGCACCGTCAGGACAGCCAGTGGCTGTCTGTGTTCCTTCTCTTCCAATAAAAGAATATGTATCACACAGAAATAGCTTAGTCATGGGATCAAACACCGCCAGCACAACTGTTGGCACATTAACGACTTGTGGGCAACACTCTTCCCACAGGGATGTCCATTTACTACAAAGACAACCTGTGTTTCATTAAAGTATAGTCATGTTGAAAAACTAAACAATTTTCTTATTTCCTTTTCTTGTTTTGTGTCTGGCAGCTTCTTTTTGGGAGAGTTGGAGAAGTGCCTTGAAGACCCTGATCGTCTGGGCCCTCTGTTCGTGAAACACGTGAGTCGCCCAGTCAATTGTATACACACATGTTGTGCTGTCCATCTATTAATGTCTGAAATGTCAAGGCCTTTAAAACGCCTAAGCGCCAAGCACTGCTTACAAAACAGATTGCATTACAGCGCTTCTGTGCAACTGGGATGCTGTGGTAATTCATTTTGTGGTTTTTGAGTGGGCGAGATGTGTGTGTATTTGTGTGTGTGTGTGTGTGTGTGTGTGTGTGTGTGTGTGTGTGTGTGTGTGTGTGTGCATATGTATACGTGTGTGTTAGCGTATGTGCTAATCCAAGGCATCTGTTTTGTCCACTTCAGGAGCGGAGACTCCACATGTACATTGTCTACTGCCAAAACAAACCCAAATCGGAGCACATCGTCTCTGAATACATAGACACCTACTTTGAGGCAAGTTTCCTCTCAGATTCTTCCTCTTGAGTGTGTGTGTGTGTGTGTGTGTGTGTGTGTGTGTGTGTGTGTGTGTGTGTGTGTGTGTGTGTGTAAGTGTGTAAGTGTGTAAATATAAAGCTGTCCAACGACTGACCTTCATGCAGACCTTTAACTTTGAACTTTGACCTTTTTATTCCATTAGGACCTGAAGCAGCGTTTAGGCCACAGATTACAGCTCACAGACCTCCTCATCAAGCCTGTGCAGAGAATTATGAAATACCAGCTCCTGCTAAAGGTGAGGGGGGAAAAACACCTCACATTTCACATGCACATTTTTTTAGGTGTTAATCCTGTAGTAAAAAGCATTGTGTAAAAAGGCATTGTCAGTGTATTTTTTAGCAGTGTGAACTTCATATCTACTACAATTATATACAGTTACATCTCTTCCATGCTCTTGGTTACATAACCCTGGTGACATATATGCAGTGTTCTTGAATATGTATGTGTGGGTGATTGTAGATCATAAACTTTTGTTTTTTTCACCCACCCTCACAGGATATCCTCAAGTTGTCCAAAAAAGCTGGACTGGACTCCTTGGAATTGGAGGTGGGTGAAGTTGTTTTTGTGTGTGTCTGTGTGTGTTGCATTTTCCACGCTGAGTTTTTACGACGGTGTTTATCTCTTCACTGAGTTCACCATGTTGCTCTCCTGCTTCCCCTGTGTTACAGAAAGCAGTGGAGGTCATGTGCATTGTACCAAAAAGATGTAATGATATGATGAATGTTGGACGTCTCCAAGGATTTGACGTGAGTATTGACTTGACTGAATAGTACTTGAAAAGTATACTCTCTATTTTATTTTTTTATTTTTTTTTCGCAAAGTAGATTTTTTTCATTTATTGAAATGTCATTTTCTCTCTCGTCTTTCACTTCAATAAGCTTTATTGGCATGACTATTCCAATAAGAGTGTTGCCAAAGCATATATTAAACAAACAGAATATGTCAGAACATTAAGGTAATAATCAGGATGGTTGGTCTGTCTGTTTCTCTTCTTCTCTCTGTCCCACTCTCTCTTCCTCTTTCTCCTACTCTCTCTATCCCTCTCTCTCCTCTCTCAGGGGAAGATTGTAGCACAGGGTCGCCTCCTCCTGCAGGACACCTTCCTGGTGTCGGACCCTGACGGAGGTCTCCTGTCCAGGATGAAGGAGAGGAGAGTCTTCCTCTTTGAGCAGATTGTCATCTTTAGCGAGCCCCTGGACAAGAAGAGAGGCTTCTCCATGCCTGGCTTCCTCTACAAGAACAGCATCAAGGTGACACCATCACCGCCACCCTGTTCCTGCTGCAAATAATAGCCACTATGCCCACAACCCTGTTCCTAAACCAAACAATAGATACTACTTCTACGATCCTGTTCCTACACTAATTAGTAGACACTACTTTTACCACCTTGTTCCTACACTTGTTCCTTCTACTGCCTAGTAATAGGGACTACTTCCTACTCTATGTAATGGAGACTACTTCCTACTCCATGTAACATAACACTCATGTTCTAGGTTCTGTGGTAAAGGTTTTGTTACTGTAAGGCAATAAGCCTAGTTGCAGACAGTCTGATCATAAATAATCTGATGAAAAATAAAAGCCTTTGGGGTGTGCTACAGGTAGCTTTTCAAGGTGCATGTCATGTTGTTGGTTGTTTATAAAATGGTAGAATGCTACATTGGACTGATGCAAGTTTTAAGTGTTTAAAATGTGTGTACAAATGAGTGGAAGAAAGGTTAACATTAGGAAATGTTACAATTAGTTCATGCAGAAAGAGTAAAACCTAATCTGAGGTTACTGATTTTAAAAATGGCTCAATCCCACTTTCTCCCCCTTTCTCTCCAGGTGAGCTGTTTGGGCCTGGAGGACAGTACTGACGGTGACCCCTGCAAGTTCGTGTTGACCTCTCGGACGGCCAGCGGCAGCACTGAGTCCTTCGTCCTCCACTCGTCTCACCCCGGGGTCAGGCAGGTCTGGACCCTCCAGATCGGTCAGATCCTGGAGAGCCAGCGCAACTTCCTCAATGGTACCAGCTCCACAACACATCATACTACTAGCCCTCTACACATTGGGCCTTTGTGATTTGTCTTGAGACAATGTTGTTATTAATGTCATAGTTGATACCTTTGCCCTGTAAATCCACTAAATTGACTTGGTAAATATTCTGTAAATGTTTGTTTAAATGTAATTTGAAGCATAAATTGATTGAGTTGAATTAATTGAAATGAAGTATTTTTCCTTTTTGAGTGACCTCTGAAAACATCTCTAACTTTGCTCTACTAACTCCCAGATTTCATTCCTCATACCTTACTCTAACCTTATTAACTGATTTCTGTATTCGGTTCAACCTCAGTTGTCCCTTATTTGTCCCTCTGCCATACCTCTGCCTATGATTCCTGCTGTACTGGTAACTGAAGCCACTGCTGCGTTCTCAGTGGTTTCTTTCTTTTTCTTCCCCTTTTTTCTCCCCTCTTCCTCCCCTTTTTTTCTTCCACTTTCCTTCAACATTCATCCTCTTTCTTTCATTTCCACTGCCTCCTTTCATTTCATTTCCTTTGCTCCTCTGGACCTCCTTCTCCTTATCTGCTACCTCTACCTATCTCTCTCTTTCTCTCTCTCTCTCTCTGGCATTCTGTGTATGTCTCACTGCAGCACTTACCTCTCCCATAGAGTACCAGAGGAACCACATTGGAGGGGGAGCGAGTGGCCCTAGTGGCCCCAGCAGCAGCAGCCAGGCAGGGGGCAGCAGTGGGCTGGGCATGGCCTCCAGTGGTGGTGGTGGAGCTGGCGGGGGAATGGTAGGAGGGGGTATTCCTACCGGGCCGGGTTCCCGCTCCCGGCCTTCACGGATCCCCCAGCCGTCCCGCCTTCCCCAGCCCCTCCGCCACCACTCTCCCGCCATGGGCCCCGGAGGAGGCGACCCCGACGGGCCCGACAAAATATCAGGTACGTCCTCCCGACCGGTCGCTGCGGGTATCCCAACGCTCTCCTCCCCATCCTCCACCGCCCCAGCCATTGACCCAGAACACAGTCGGGAGGTCCGGACGAGGATGCAGGACAGCCCTCGTTCTCGACGGCCTGACAGTGGGCCCAAGGATATCCCGGTCGAGCCCCCAACTCCCCCAGTAGCCCCCGTGGCCCCTCGCACTGCCACGAGTCCAGTTGCGTTGGTGAAGCCCCGACCAGGAGCCCTCTCCCCCATGGCACCCCAGCTAGCCCCGCCTGCCTTTGGGAAGGAGGGTCTCCCACCCTGCAGCCCTGTCCAGAAGGCCGCTGCCACACCTGGCGCAGGCAGCACCTCGGGGTCCTTCTGGAGCTCCATCCCGGCCTCTCCCGCCAGCCGGCCCGGCTCCTTCACCTTTCCAGGGGAGGCCTGCGACACCCTTGGCCGGCAGAACCAAAACCAGAACCAGAGCCACCGGCACTCCACCCACAGCAAGGATGCTGACCGCATGAGCACCTGCTCCTCGGCCAGCGAGCAGTCTGTGCACTCCATCCAGAGCAATGGGGTAAGAAGCCCTACTCAAGCCCCAGGCTTTGGTGTGGCCTACTCAACGGATAGATCCTGGCTGTACTTTTAAGAATACAAACAATCGCTTGCTACTACCAGGCCAAAGCACTAGGGCAATGCCTCCTCTTCTGCCTGCCTACTCTGGCGCCTCTACTGACTCCACTAACATGGTTTATGATATTTTCTGGCTGTCTGCTGTTTTCTGTGCCAGATTCTTCCACTAACGCCTTCTCATGTTGATACACTGCTCGCCGTGTAAGGAACCTAATCACAATGAAAACCTTGACTACTACTAATGTTTATTGACCCATGATCTCCGTCATCAGCGGATGAGGAATGCTCGTAACTTTGAAGACGGTCCCACAGACATCAAGCCGACTCAACTTCCTTCCTTTTCAAACTCTTCTCTGATAACTCCCCTTCGTGCCTTTCTGTCAGTAGACTGGGGCCTGCAGCTCTCTGCTTCACTTTCTTCTTCTTCTTCTTCGTCTTCTGCCTGTCTACAACAAACTTGATCTAGACCAGATTTGTTTGGAGTGACGATTTAATATCCATAGACCTAAAACAAACCAGGTTGCGTAAATGGTAATTGCGTGAAGAATATCGGGTTCTTAGTTGCCCTTGCCATCTCAGTCACTACCCCTTCTTTCTTGTCTTTTTCACCTTCTTCCTTCTCTCTCGTGGCTTAGGCCTCACATGTCCTGTTTTTCCTTTTCCGTTTGTCCGCTAACATCCAATCTGTGCAGACTAGCCTAGAGCATCTTGGGAATGGGATTGTAGACATGGTACTGTTTGATTAATGTGTGTGATTGGCTCAGAGTAATGCACCGAAAGACAGATGAGTTCGCTTGTGTTTATTGAAACTAAAACAATGTGAAACTTGTGATGTGTAGCGTTTTACTAGAATACCGTGATGGTAGAAAAAGTTTGTATGTGGTTTGGTGTGAAGTGATGTTAGCATGCCTGTTACATGTACATAACATGCACCAGCGTTCCATCCCTGTGAATTGTACTTACTCCCCATTTTGTGTGTCTGCGTGTGTCTGCGTTTGTGTGTGTTGGTGTGTGTGTATATCCAGAGTGAAAGCAGCAGCAGCAGCAACATCTCCACCATGCTAGTGACGCAGGACTACGTGGCGTTGAAAGAGGATGAGATCAGCGTGAGCCAGGGCGAGGTGGTGCAGATCCTGGCCAGCAACCAGCAGAACATGTTCCTGGTGTTCCGCGCCGCCACCCAGCTCTGCCCCGCCGCCGAGGGCTGGATCCCTGGGCACGTGCTGGGCCACACCTCCACCATCACCCCCGACAACACAGAGGGAACCATTAAGTACGTGCCCAGATACACACACATCGTTAGTCTTGTTAGCATAATTGCCCAAGTCATATTTCAATGTTATATAGGTGGTTATGCAGGATGATACAGCAGTGGTAGGAGAGTAAAGTTAGGTAGATATCTCCATTTTGGCGAAAAAATGACTTGGGCAATTATGCTATGAGGCTAACGGCATGCTTATATGGAGTATTAATAGCTATCCTTGGACTAGTTGACGAGAAATAGATGAAGCATAGTGAAATCTCAGCATGACAACATTTTTTATTAATACGACTCATAAAGAAATTCTTATCAAAGAGTGTATTTAATAAAAAATCATGCCTAGATTTCACTATGCTTCATTTATTTATTTAAGACTCAGAGTGTCTTTAAAAAAACAAAAAAAAAACAAAAGACCCCTTGGCTGACCCTTGTGGCTACCCCTTTGCTCCTCCAATAGGAAATCATCATCATGGCACACATCCCTCCGCATCCGCAAGAAGTCGGAGAAACGAGAAAAAGAAGGCAAGAAAGAGAGCAAGCTGGAAAACGGCTACAGGAAGTCCAGAGAGGGCTTAGCGGTCAAGGTTTCTGTAAAGGTTCGTTACCACATGACTCTAATGCTCACAGTAACACCAATAACATTAATCAAGCATCTTTTGGTTTCAACATTCCAGCAAGCCTTGCATTCATCGTTTTATGTATTTCTTTTCTATTACAGCTTCTAAATCCAAACTATATCTACGATGGTAAGTTCTCATGCCTTTTTCCAGTATTTTATTTCCGCTAAACTGAGGTACACAGTGATTGTCCACACTCATTAGCAAGTCTCAAAGAGCCACACAGGCGAAGTAACCTGTAGCTGTTTTTGTTTTTATTCTTCAGTTCCTCCGGAGTTCCTAGTGCCTCTGAGCGATGTCACCTGTGACAAAGGCGAGTGTGTGACGCTCAGGTGTAAGGTGTGTGGCCGACCCAAAGCCACGGTCACGTGGAAGGGGCCGGACCAGAACACTCTCACCAACAACGGACACTTTAGCATCGCCTACAGGTACGTGGTCCAGTCCCTCACTGCAAAAACATACAGAGACTGGCTGATTGGATAGAGCTTTGTGTGTTTGTGTCTGTGTGTTTGTGTCCTGTGTGTGTGTGTCTGTGTGTGTGTGTGTCTGTGTGTGTGTGTGTGTCTGTGTGTGTGTGTGTCTCTGTGTGTGTGTGTTTGTGTGTGTGTTTGTATTTGTATGTGTATGCAGTCACATAAATTGTAAATTGTGCCATGGCGTTTCACATTGTTTACAGTCTGTGTAATTAAATCTTCTCCTGTGTCTCCTGTCTCAGTGACACTGGTGAGGCCACGTTGCGTATCGTGGGCGTAGCGGCGGATGATGACGGTGTTTACACCTGCATCGCCACCAACGACCTTGGCAGCGTGACCTCATCAGCCAGCCTCAGAGTGCTAGGTGAGATACACGTCTACACATCAAACACACTCACAGATCACACGCACACACACACACACACAAGTACTAGGTGACAACACACATGACAGATCGCACGCATGCATGCACACAAACACACACACTTCGAGTACTAGGTGAGAACAGACATGACAGCTTGCACGCACAAGCATAATCGCACAGTAAGACTGTAAAAAATATTTGTTGTTATTTGAGTTGTTGAAATTTTAGGAAAATGGTGAAAAATGTTGTCCACGTTTCACAAAGGCTATGATAGCATCCTCAAATATCTTTTTTTTCGTCCACACCCCAAAGATGGTCAAAAGACAATAGGAAATACTTACATTTAAGAAACTGATATATTGTCACTGAAGAATTTTGACAACCATCAATAAATGGTTGATTATTTTATTGCATGGTTAATCAAGTAGTTGTTTCAGATATATAGGTGTAAAAAGCATACCTGACCCAAATCTTGTTTAACAGGAACGTCCAGTGATGGACTCCGTGTCCTGTGGAAGGACAACTATGAGACCACGTTCACTGAGGTGGCAGAACTGGGGAGGTAAGCATTAACAGACCTGTAAAGCTACCACTCCAACTCGTAGGGGACTGAAGGAATAGAATTATAAAGCAAGCATTGCCGAGTTAGATGCAGTTACAAAGCGGATCCGTTTTCTTTAGCAGATGTATTTACACAGGCAGCAACTCGGGCAGCTGCTTGGGGCCATTACAGGGCCTTGAGGGCTGATAAACCTCAAACTACAGTAGTCACATTACATTTTTTAACTAAAGTTAGGGATTTTTTTGGCTTGGGGCCCAGCAAGACTCTAGAATTCCCACCTGCGTGTTTCAGATGGCATAATGCCCTTTTATCTAACTGGTTGAAGTGGTTTTGGTGGTACTGGTTTTTCACATGTCCCTTGTTGTAACACTAGGGGGCGCTTTGCTGTGGTGAAGCGCTGTGACCAGCGCGGCTCCAAGCGGACCGTGGCGGTCAAGCTGGTCAACAAGAAGCTGATGAAGCGCGACCAGGTGACCCAGGAGCTGAGCGTCCTGCAGAGGCTCCAGCACCCCCACATCATCTGCCTGATCGACACCTACGAGACCTCCAGCAGCTACGCACTAGTCCTGGACATGTGAGTGTGTTGGGTGTAGACACACACACACAAACACGCACATACACACACATACACACACCACACATACACGTATACCCACATCGATTCACAAATAAACTGGTCCATTCACACACACAAAACTCTCTATCTCTACATATTCTTCCGTCTCCTTTCTCTCTTTGACAAACACACACACGTAAACATTTCAACACCCACCATTATGACATCTAGTCTATGACATCTACCACATCCATGTTTATAAACTGAGGTTTCATTAGGAACTGGCCAGAGACATGTCCTTGACTTTGGATGTTTACCACACTATCACTATTGCCGGATAACAAACCTCAATATTACATGTTGATGGACGAAATGAAAATGTAAATGTGGGGGAAACCACAGGATTTTGTTGTTTAGGACACACAACATGGATATACACAACACCATAATATCCTGAAAAGCAGGTCCATCCTTACAAGCAGTGTTGTTGCTTTTTTTTAACAGGGCTGACCAGGGTCGTCTCCTGGACTATATTGTGAGCTGGGGGAACCTCACAGAAGAAAAGGTGGCCTTCTACCTACGTGACATTTTAGAAGCTTTACACTACTTGCACAACTGCAGGATAGCCCACCTGGATTTGAAGGTGAGCACAGAGACTGGACAGAAGGAGTGGCAGATGACTGCCCAGAGTTTTGTACAAGAAGCCATCGTACTGCTGTCTGATACAATAGTATAGTTCTGTCCTCTTGGGAATGGCATTACAAATGTGTCCTCAAGAAATGAACAAATAGATTTGTAGTTGTGCACTCTTTGTTTGAATGCATTTGATATGTATTGCCTTATGTCGTTAGCCTCATAGCATAATTTCCCAAGTCATATTTCAATGTTTTATAGGCAGTTATGCAAGATGGTGCAGCAGTGGTAGAAGAGTAAAGTTAGGTAGATATCTCAATTTGGCCAAAAACTTACTTAGGCAATTATGCTATGAGGCTAACGATGTAAATTTGTTACTTTAGAAGTTTAGAAATACTTTAGAAAGCGTTACGTATATATGTAACCTGATGCATCCGCCCTCTTCCCTCCCTCTCGTCAGCCGGAAAACCTCGTGGTGGACCAGTGCTCGTCGCAGCCCACCGTGAAGCTGACCGACTTCGGCGACGCCGTGCAGCTGAACTCGGCCCACTACGTGCACCCGCTGCTGGGCAGCCCGGAGTTCGCCGCCCCCGAGCTGGTCCTGGGGGAGCCGGCGGCGCTGGCCTCGGACCTGTGGAGCCTGGGCGTGGTCACCTACGTGGTGCTGAGCGGCGCCTCGCCCTTCCTGGACGAGAGCGTGGAGGAGACGTGCCTCAACATCTGCCGGCTGGACTTCAGCTTCCCCGAGGACTACTTCCAGGGCGTGAGCGCGGCCGCCCGCGACTTTGTGTGCCTGCTGCTGCGCGCCGAGCCGTGCAAACGCCCGCCGGCCGCCGCCTGCCTCCAGGACCCCTGGCTGCAGCCCGGCACGCCCGGGGGGCGGTCGGCCGAGTGCCTGGACACATCCCGCCTCATCTCGTTTATCGACCGACGCAAACACCAGAACGATCTCCGACCCCTCGGCGGCATACGGGCCTTCCTGCATAGCAGACTTCAACCCAGGATATGAAATTAATGGAATAATGGAAATCCGCCAAAACGACATACTTTTTTTTTTTTTTTGGGGTGGGGGTGCATAAAATTTCAAATTTAACAACCAATTTTAAATGGCCAATATTAAAGAATGAAGAAGAAAAAATAATGATCTCATCCTCTTTCAGCTGCCAATCGTGATTGTTTTCTAGAGGAAGCCTGCGTTCCTCCTGTCAATCAGAACCAATCAGAGCCTCAGAGAATGCTGTTTTTTTGGTGTTCTCAGCCAATCATAAAAAAGAAAACTCAAGGATCGATAGTCCTGTCCCAGTCCTACGCTGCTGGCTGTTTTTAAACTCACTTGATTTGTAAGAATGGACCGTAATCGGAAAGTCGGACGACTATGGTTTGATTATCCGATTAACTTTTACCGAGTTTCACTGAACAACAGAGCCACACGAGATAGACTTGAATCTACGCGTGGACAAAGAAACCTGCACAAAAAGTGGTGATGCTATCCTACGGGGGGGAAAAAAGCATCACCCAGTTTCAAACTAATGTGGAGAACAAAAATGATTTTTATCTTCTTTTTTTTTGTTTTGTTTTTCCTTTGCCTGAGCCAGAGAGAGCAAGCAGTCCTGCTTTGCGCTTTTACAGTATTCAACTTGAGAACATTTGAGCAAAAGCGAAAAAAATAAATAAAAATAAAATGAAAGAAATGCCCTTTCATAAAGAGACAATGTATAGGAGAAAAGATCAAAATCACGTGAATTTCCACACCTTTTCCAAACAACATTTGAATACACTGTACTTACAGAAGCAAATAAAAGCTTAAAATATATATATAGATACATATATCTATATATATATATATGTATGTATGTTCTCTAACAGTACAGTTTGAAGATTGCGCCCTCTGGTCAAAGATACATATTTGGGGAGATTCACAACGCCAGACTCCCAAGAGTGACACTCGGATATCATGAGATGTTTTTTAAGCCCGATCAAAGCATTTTTGATTGCCTCGCTTCGTTAGTTACAAAATCTTATCAGATCGTGATGATCACTCCACATTTAACAGGTTTTCAACTGCTGCAAGTCAAACCTCTCACACATTAAAAAGAAAGAGTAACAAATTAATTTTTCGCTTCGACTAGAACATGTTGTGTTGCGCAACTTTAAGATGTATAAGCCTTACTTTGTACATAGACTGTTGTCTGGCCTGTGTCCTTTTCATTTGACAATTGTGTCCTGCCACAGAGAGCATCATATAGGCGGGGCAATCCCGCAGACGAATGGGAGATGACTATGAAGCAGGTGAGCTTCTGAGTGGCAGCCAAGACAGCCAGTCAGACGCAAGAGTGGCGGAAAAAAAAAGGAGGAAGAGAGGAAATCTGTAAATGCACTCACATTGTATGTTATGTTTTTTCGATTCTTATCATGTGCAATGTTGCGGCTTTAACAGTTAATGCAACTATTTATGAAGACATCTGTTGTATCTGTAATAAATATATAGAAAAGCATGTACTTGGTACTGCAAGTTCTGCTGTTTAATGGTGTTTTATTTAATCTTTTTTTATTGTTATTATTTAGTCGAGTATTACTTTCCCTGTCATTTCACAGGGTCATTTGTCTACATGGCACTTACACTTCTGTCTGTCACTTTTTTTAACATAGGTTATTGGCATACCAAAGCTCTACCAGCTTTACTACGATTTACCATTTTTTGTTCCTCCTCGCGCATTTCACTGCATTAAGTTATATATTAAAATGCCGTTAAAAGGTGTGTTTACATGTGTTTCTATCATAGCTTTATTTTATTCCTTTTATTGAGAAAGAAAAAACTCCAACTTTAGCCAACTGACCTACACGTTGGGCTGTCCTGTTGCTATTCAAGGTGAATGCTAAGCACATCGTTGGGTGGGGAGGGTGTAAAAGGGGTATGGGTGGAGGTGTCCGGGCCAAAAACAAAAAAAACAAACTTCCCCCTGAATCGGGCAATATTTTCAGATATCGCTTCTGATAGTTGGAGACATTTTGTGGTGATGCAACAAAGGCATAAATGGGATGCCTTTTTGAAATTATTTATGTAATTGTCTCGCCTAATATTACTTGTTGATAATACCAGTATTTACTTTGGTTTTTCTGTTTTGTTTGTTTTTTTTCTGTGGTCATTTTTCTTGTCTACAGCCTTGCAGTAAGGGCTTTGCAGTCATTGGTGGTAACCATAGCTAAAACCCACCCACTGGTAGAATTTTTCCAGAAAAAATTCAGTAACACACTCGCACTGAAAAAAGAGATTCTTGCGTTATAGGACACAGTGGTCAACTTTGCATAGTAAGCTGCTACAGTCATATCTGTTTGAACAAGAAGTCATTTTGTCCCGTGTCGGTCAACTCGTTCTCAAGAGTAAAAGCTCGGCAGAATGTTTTCTCATGTTCGTTTTTTTTGTTGTTTTCTTTTCTTTTTGTTTTTCCATTAATTTTTTGGCAGTGGAGAGATTCATGTCTTTCCATACGGAAGGAGTGTAAACATGGAGTCATCTGTACAGTCCCATATCATGTCCTCTTAATTTATTCGTTGTTGTAAAGTTGTACAGAAGCCGTTAAAAAAACATGGGAACTCGGACTGGATGCATTTTTCGTTTCTTTTGTTTTGTTTTTTTCCCTCGTAACAGCGGTTTGTTTTTTGTTGAATTTGTTTTTTGGTTTGTTTGTTTATTTCTCTTATAGTTCCAATCTCATTGTATTTTGTATGTATTGTTTTTCTTTTCATTTCAACAGATTTTATTTCAGTTATTTTATACTTTTTTGCATGTATATTTCTTTGTACAGATGCCATAAGTGTTTACGCAACCTGTGCTGTAAATATTTTCCGTTTTCCCATTTTGTTCTTTTGAAATTAAACATCCAGAACATTTCCTCTGCTTGTCCTTGTTTTGTTTTCAGACATTTGCCATTATTTTTTTCCCCTCATCTTGTCAACCCATTAAGCATTAGACGTTTTTATTTGGTGCTTGTTGCAGCTGTCTTCACTGCATATAAGTCAAACAGTGAATTCATTACAGATGTCTGGAATGTTTGATACTAGAATCGGTTGTAATCAAGACAGGATTGCTCTGCCAACCAACTTTGGAGAGTTGTCCTGGCACATACTTACAGTACTCTTCGTGATGAGTGGATTGTGCAATTTGGCTTTTGCTAAGGTGTCCGTACGGCGACCCTGGGTTACAGTCAAATGAGCAAAGTTGTACGGAACTGGACTTCTTTTTTCACCTTTCATCCAAAAGGCTTCTTTAGTATTGAACTTCCAGAACTGAAGAAGTCCAGTTGCTTACAACTTAGCTCATTTGACTAACATGACCTGGGTGAATGAGAATCTTCACAGACATGGACCCTGGGTTACACTTTATTTTTCTGTTTCTGTTGCAGTGTATCTTCATCATGAGGTATAGTGTAACAAAAGTATGTAATGTGACATTATCTACTTACACTGTATGTTAGTGTTAGGGTTGGGATTAGGGTTAGTGTTTGGCATGTACAGTGTTGCTACAGAAAGTTACACACTACAGCATGTAAATACACTGTACCAGGGCCCATGCACTGTATATGTAGACTTCATTGGGCAGTTTCAGTTTAAGTAGCTGCTTCTCTTAGTCACAGGCTGTAGAGTAGTACTTGAGGGGGTTCTCTAGAAATGGCCTGTTTAAAGAAAGCATTTTTTGTGCCATTAACAGTCCAAAATTAACTCCAAATATGGCCCTGCCACATGGCAGGATTTAGGTGCTGTGCTTATCTAGGGCAAGGGGCCATCCTGAACTG
Organism: Setipinna tenuifilis; assembly: GCA_030347295.1. Classification (NCBI taxonomy): domain Eukaryota; kingdom Metazoa; phylum Chordata; class Actinopteri; order Clupeiformes; family Engraulidae; genus Setipinna; species Setipinna tenuifilis. The sequence continues at coordinate 20,036,466 of CM059283.1, forward strand.
CCTGTCTGGTCACTTGCATATCTTCCAGTAGTGCTTCACAGCTACAAATGTTTCTATATTGGATCTGAAAAGAAGGTAGTGCTTAGGTGTTTTTAAGTAGTCATTACATTTCAGTGCATTTTGATGGGCAGGAAAATAACAGAAGATTTAGGTTTAAGTTGAAAGGTTTTGTTTATGTTACCTTTCATCATAATTCACTAGATCTCACCAAAGCCTCAACACAATGTCTTCTGACTATGTTGCCATTTATTGTAATTCGCTAGATCCCACCAAAGCTTCAACACAATGTCTCCTGTCTATGCACTTGTCACGAAGGTCTGTACATGTTGTTGAATATATCTCATCATGTATTTGTGTGCATGCAGTGTCTGAAATTCTCAACAATTTTAAGCACCTTTTTTTTTTTGTAGTCTCGACGTGTGTGGTGCTACAATTGTACGGCGTCATTAAGAAGCAATTAATGAACGTGTACACATGCCCATGGCCATTTTGGGACAGTTCTTGTTTTTTTGTGGACTGCCCCTGATAAGACCCACGTTGTCCCCTTTTTGGGTAGGTAAACCATTACTTTTTAAATGGCATTGACCCCGTTTTCATCTCAAAGATGAGATCACCCTAGACGTTAGGCGCTCTCTGAGATGGTAATATGCCACTTACTGTGAAACACCGCTCAATAGATTGCAAGAAAATGTAGTGTCCATCCCTTGAAGTTGTTTTGTGTGCTTTACAGGAGGCAGGCAGGGGGGGGGGGGGGGGATCCTGGTCGGAGTCCTGTTGTCAATAGTACTGTGCAAGGCAGTGCTTTTGTTGGCTTTCAGGATCCTGGGAAAGCACTGAAAGCTTTTTCCTTGGCATCAGTCAGGAATGTCACCAATGTGCCAAAAGTGTTATGATAGCCGTACCTTTGGACATGGATATATTTTGGGGGGGGGCATCATTTTTATGTATGGCACCAATAATCCAAACAAACCACTGCATCAGTGAGTCAAAATATCTGCAGGGAATGTTTGGACAAATTGCACTGCGCCGCCTTCATGTTATCGTGTTGGGAAGTTGTGTGTAAATTTGGATGTTCTCTCACCCTGACCCTTGTCAACAGGAAAAGCCAGACCCTGTGGGGTGTCCACTTTTGGCCACTATTCTGAAGGCGATTGAAATGGTCTGGCATTACAGATGAAACACTCCAGTCAGTTCTATTTATTTTTTATATCTGGTAAAGCCTGTACATAATGCACAGTACTATGGTCCAAAACCAGTCAAATCACACTTGCTGTCTGTATTTATACCTTGTGCAGGTCACTGGTCACTGGTCGAGATGTAGATGTATTTCAGTACTCTACAAGATGAAGATGTATTTCAGTACTTGTGACTCGAACATCCTTGTGGTTTTTAAAATAATTGATATGGCACCCGCATGCCCACAGCAGCAGCAGCCCACCATTGTGAAGTCTAATTGTGCCAAGTGTCGATGGCCTGGCGACTTAGCAGCAGCAATGACAACAGGACACAGCATTTATACAGTGCTTTTCAAGGCAGCCAGAAGTCATAAGCCTTGGCTCGGGCATAGAGCTGATACAACTCCCGTCCTGTCTGCTGCACAATTTTATGTCTGGCCCACCTCGCAATGCCCTCCTTTGCCGGGGGTTCTGTGCCAACCGTGCCAGGCTGGTGGTGGAGTGGGTAAGTAAACCGACTGAGGTCGGTCGAGCAACAGCTTCACAATTTCTGCATGCCGAGTGCTTACCAGTCCCCACATGCTGCACTGGAGCTGTTTGTAGTAGCTTAGCGCATAGCCTATGCCATTAAATAATACCGGTTATTAATGAAATGCTTTGTTAGGAGCCGAAGTAAAATTTACGACGACAGTGCATATTTGGTTTCACATTTTGCTAAGCTCCCTGGTCCCACAAGGCTTGAGAATAAGACACCAGAGAACAGCTGGGTGTTGTATTTGAGGATTTTATTGTTGTTTGTGAACACTACAGTTTTTTTCTGGGAGCGCACACCATGACAGGACTAAAGAGATGATGTATGTTGCACACAAAAAAGCGAAAGTTTACAACTTTTTACAGTCCTTAAATAAACATGGATTATCACAACAGTATATGACATTCACAACGTGATACATGTGGTTTATAGAGAGAAAAAAAGATTTGAGTACAGAGGAGCCAACGATTAGTATACGGTCAGGTTTTTTTTATCAGAAGGAGCCCCCTCTGTTCAACTGGACCCAACCCAAAGGTTCCTATAGTGGCGGGTAGGCCTTGTGGATTAAAAAGTTTGGCAACAAGCCAGCGATTTCCTCTGCATGATTTGGGTCCAATCGCTCGCTTCACGCTAGTCTGTTGAGCTTGTCTATGAATGTCCTGTTTTATCCCTACAAGGGAAAGAGCTCTTGGATCGTTAGGTGGGAAATGGATCAATCGGCAAAAACAAAAACAGGGTATTGGAAGGGGGGATTACATCATATTGTGTATGCACCAAGTGTAGTGGAATATTTGCTATCCGTGTGTATGAGGCACGGTGGCAGCTAACATAGCTTATTATGGCAATCTAGTACATAAATAAATACAACGCGAAAAGTGGTACCAAAGCCATTTTATTTTATTAGAATACTTTGATAAAGAAGATGGCTGCCACACCAAAAAAGGAATGGTTGCCACTGATGTTGCAGTGCCCGTTGCCTCAAAGAACAAGAGCGTAGTGAAAATAATAATGGTCACAAAATAAACTGTAACAGGTCATACTGTTTTGGGCACATCCAGTGCCTTACTGTACATCAAAGGGAAAAAAGCTCAAGACAAAGGCATTGTACTATCGCACCACTCTGATTACTCAAAGATCAGAAACGGAATCTGTGGAATGTGACTTCAGTCACTAATGTTCTATGATGCTGACCACAGCACTGGAGGTTGCAAAGGGACATTGTGGATTTTTATTACATTCCTTTCTGTATTGTGTTTATCATCCCTCACAATAAGGAGTGTAGTTGTTTTATAGAGGAAGTATGAAGTTAAGGAAATACATGTTTTTTTATTACACTATGTGAGTGAATGGAAATGTCTGTCAGAGGTTTGTGAACCCAGTAGGGACCTGTCAGGTGCTCTATCTAAACCCTTTATGGGGCCACAGTGGGAATTTTGCAGACTTCCGCAATCATTTCACTCGCTTTTCCAGCAATGCCCTCACATTCCTGATCCATTTTTTTTTTCACGGATTCCACCTGGATTGGGTGGGAATGCAATCCATTGTTCAGAGGTGCGAACGCATTACATACAAGTGACCTTTAACCTCTGGTATTTACGCTCTGCATACAGCCAAAACACAAACCGCCACCGAAGGAACAAAGCTACGAAAAGCCCAAAGGCCGTGTTTGGCTAAAGAGAGAGGAGTTTTGGGGCACTGTATTGTGGTACCACAGAAACCCCCTGGTGTGCCTCAGGTGTAGCCTATGTCATAATCAGCAAGTATGTGCCAGTGACTGTGTGTTTGTGTGTGTGTGTGCTTTGTTTCTCCTCCTCTGTCAGTAGGTGAGGGGGTGTGCATATGTTTACCAGGAAACTGTGGAAACGTGTGCATGTGCATGCATTTGTGTGTGTGTGCGCGTGGTGGGGTGTGGGGGGCTGTGTGTGCATGTGCATGTGGCTTAGGGACAGAACTGCAAGGCCACTCAACACCAGGGTCACTAATCAGAGGAAAAAACACTGCACAGCAGGGTCAACACTTACGCGTGTTGCATGTGCTCTTTGTTCAAGTCTAGCCCTAATAGCCTCAGTGACTGGTGAACAAAAAAACTGCTCTCTCCTATAGTTGACAATGGTTGACAAACACTGGGACAACCTCTGTATACCTGGTGGCTATTGTTGAGAACTGACATTGAAAGCAAAGTTATTTACTTTTCATCACACTGTAATAGAAATCAGTGGAGTGATGTGATGTGATGTGACGTAGGGGAGGGGGGGCAAAGAGAGGTGGGCATTGTGCTGCTCTCTAAAGAAAAAAAGAAAAATGCAACAAAGCAAAACAACATTTTCTTTCACATAGTTTAACCACCAAGTAGAAAATACAGCAGAGAATGTGAAAATAAACAACAGCAATAGTCCTGTAACGTTAATAATAATACTTGACTCATACACTTTACAGGATAATACCGATTAAGACTATAATACATAGATGCTCAATTTGGATCACAGACATGCCAGATTGTGAGTTTTTTGGGGGTGTTTTTTGTATCCAAATGAATAGTATTGAAATGTCTCCGACACCATTTTTTTTACTTGTTTAAAGGAGCCTCAGGGTTTCAGACGAGTAACCTTTTAATCATGCCTTTCCTTTCCTCTCTCCTTCTGGCTTTTTATCTTTCTGTAAATGGGAATGACTGACAGGACCAACGTTTCAGTCGTCAAGACGGTGATGTATAGTCGGCGTGCAGCTGGTGTATGGAGTGGGCTACGGAGTGAGTGGGAATGTGGCTTTAAGGGAATGTGAAGCAGGTGGTCTATGGCGGCGGAGAACACTCGGAATTCCGTCTCCACGACAATTAGCCTCCAATCCCCCTCTCTGATTCCCTCCCTTCCTCTCTTTCTTTCTTTTTTCCTCCACATGGAGAACGCGGTCATAACCATCAGGTTGTACTTTTGCAGAACACGTCGCAAAGACGTATGACCTCATTCATCATCATATTTTCACACGACGAAACACTAAACGACAAAAAAGGGCCAGCGTGATTTAATACAGAGATCTGTCTGTTTGTTAAATGTGAAGGCTGTTGTCTGGGTCTACATTCCATCAGTGAACAGAGCTACCACAAAATCAAATCATATTTATGTGTATAGATAGATACCTTTATATGACAAAATAATATAGAGTACTCACATCTAGGCTATGGGTTTGGTAATAAATTATTGGTCAACTCCAACTCTGATTGAGAAGCTTATATCACTGTACCCACCTCTGGTATTTTTCCAGTGTGTTTGAGCTCTAGGTTGGGGGGGAATGTGAAAAGGGTTTTGCCAACAGGTGGTCTGCCCATCCAATATGAGGCGCAGGTAAACGAGTCAGGGCAAAAGAAATTTAAAAATGTGACAAGATTCCTATCCTTTAGTGATACATTCACACAAACACACACATGTACAGACAAACTCCAATTGCAAAGGGTGCTAGCGGAAGCATTAGATTCGCGCCCACATCTAAAAACAGGTAACTTTTTTCGTTTTTTTTTTTTTACCCAACTAGAGACCCCCCCCTTCTATATGTTTTAGCTGTTGCCCAAATCCCAACTGGGTTTTCCAACTGTCCACTTGTCAACAGTCCCCCAGGAAACTTAGCTAGCAGTTAGCAGCTATCATAGCATCACACATAGGCAGCTATAATTATCCGAAAGTGATCCGACAATTTCGGCATCAGCTGAGGCCAAAATAACAGGAAAGACATTTGCAGAGAGTCTTTGTGAGGGACACCGTGTTCTCGCCACACCTGGAGAAGGCTGACATCATCGTCATCGCACATGGTCTTTGGAATAGCAGAGCGTCCTGAGTGGTTAACTGCAGTAGGGTTGTGTGTGTGTGTGTGTGTGTGTGTGTGAGAGTGTTTTGGAAAGAGTAACTGGAAATGGTTATGTGGTCGGGTTCAAGTTTTTTGTTCAGTTTTGGAATTCTTGTTTGTTGTTTAGTCTGTGTACACTAGGGCTGGAGACAGGGTGCCTGGCTTCTAAGATACCCCACGACCAATGAGGATGTTGCTCGGGGGGGGGGGGGGGGGGGTGTTGAGGGTGTCTTTGTTGTTGTTGTTGTTGTTTTTTGGGGGGGGCTAGGGTCTAGAACGTGCGTCTACTTGCGCCGGCCGTGATGGTGGTTGTGGTGGTGGTTTTGCATGTCCTCCATGGTGACTCGACCCCATACTCCGATCACAAAGGCCTCAATCTGGCACTCGTTTTCCCCACGAGCAATCCGGAAGTAGCCATCCTCACCCCAGTCTTTGCCCCACGAGTTGGAGGCAAGCTGTGAAGAAGATTAAAAAATGATCAATATGTGCCCGTATACCACACATACACTCTAACATATCCAGCAGTAATCTAATAATTCATCTGTATTGCTGGTTTTGTAAAGTAAGACATTACACAAAGACAAAGTTGCGTTTTACTGTTTTAGAATCCATTTAGATCTCCAGTACCACTTTAGCTATTAGCTTAGCATAAATCATTTTGCTAAGCTAATAGCTGAAGTGCTACTGCCAGATCTGGAGATCAGCTGAATGGATTAAAAAAGGGTAAAACTCAACTGTTCAACTGTAAGAGAGTTGAAACATGAGTCTTTTCCCCAAAAACGTGTGGTGTTTCTTAAAAAAAATGGTACATTTTGACTGACTTACCCAGTACTTCCGTGTTCCATCATGGCTTACCTCCTCTCCCCATCTGAAAAACAGGAAAAGGGAAAAAACACATCTTAGCAAAAATATGCCAGTGTACAACCAACCATTTTTACCTCTATGCTTAAAAAACAGGATCCCTTACTATAAATAAAGACACAAACAGGACAGCCTATATAAATTCCTTTATCTTGTCAATGCCAAGCTTTCTATCTAAAAACAGCATGCTTTCCGCCTTTCTGTCAGATCCAAAATACATTGGCTTGTTGGCGTGTATTTGTCACCCTTGACCACTATGGGGTGTGAGTCACATACACCGTGTGACTGACCAATGTCTTTCCGTTCCTAGAATAAGCAATCCCACAACAGTGATTACCTGCAAAACTCTTTGAGTTTTCACAGAATAGAGGAAGGAAGGAAGGAAGGAAGGAAGGTAGGAGGGACGAATGAATGAAAGAGCGAACATGGTAAAATACCGCATGAGGTGGCGTCCCTCATTCCCACCTTTCTCTCCAGATGAGCAAAATACCTTTCATCTGATAAACAGCATCCTGGAACAAATGTGTGTCTTCAGGAGCACACAGGGAACACAACATAGTTCACACAGCCCGCCCAGGGATGCCATGGAATTCCCCCACGCCACTTTCCAACCCTCTCCAGAGCGAGAGAGGAAAGACACACGAGAAGACAGGAAGTCCCCCACAGCCACACATACACACACATCTTCATACCTTCAGCAGACAGGCAACAATGTAAGGGTCAAGTGGAGCTAACTGTAGGCTCCCCAAATAACCAAGATAGGGGTGTGGGCAGTTGTTATTAGTTGCTAGGGCCAAATTCTGCCCCTGATCTTTCTAAATCACCAAGCTTTATTTGTTCGTCTGCCTTGGAAAATGTTCAATTTCCCCAAAGGCTGTTTTAATACTACATGTTCTACCATTCCCAGCCCACGTAGTTCCAAAAGCCACGTTCTGATTCCGACCCTGCTTGCCACCCCCGTTCTATTTTTGAGACCTGTGGGAGGCACTGTTCCTTAGAGGAGTCCAGAGCCTTCTTCTTGAACGTGAGAGCAGAATGTCCAAAAACATTTCAGTCTCTTTTGCTTGCCAAAACTCTGCAGTCATCCAACCAAACGCCGCCATCATCTGTCATCAGCTGTTTTGCCCCCATTGCCCCTCCGTCCAAACCCAAACTGTCCAGTTCCTTTTTTGAGTTCTATACAGGATGTCATCAAGGTTCACATACTTTTACAATAACCTATATGGGAACCACTGGTCAATACATCACTTATCTGAAGAGAAAGGATTCCAAAGAGGAGACTTTCTCTTATTTCTGTAGCCCGATTGTCCTTTTGAACATCTTTAATCAACATGTACATCTAAAATCAACATGTTTTTAGGGTGAAGCTTCTCTATCAGATTTAAAACGCATTGCCTTGTTGGTTTGTGTCTGGCATCCATGACTATTAGGAGCATGTGACCAACCAATGTCTTCCTGTTCTTGGAAAAAGAAATCGCTCAGCAGTACCCACACCTGAGAAATCATTTAGTTATGGATGAAGGAAGCAGGGAAGGGAGGGAGGGAGGAAGGAAAGAACAAACAAGAACACCAATAAAAGTTTTTTTCTGTGCTTTCTGTAGCCATATGCTTATGTTGACAGTCAGACCACTTTGTCTTCGTATGTATCACCCCATGTTTTCATCACGCCTTTACCCCAGCATGACCTGCACCTGTCTCGTGGACCCTCGCAGGCATACCACAGCCCCCAGCCCCTCTCATTTGACCTCATGTAGGGGGTTATAGGCTGGAGTTGAGAGTGGAGGGGTAGGGGATAGGGGATAGGGATGAGGCGGGTGGTGTTATCCTTGCCTGTCCGGTACAGTTTAGGATCATCCTGTCAGACAATGGCGTTTCCAGCCGAGTGGGCACCAATGCGCTTTCCACAAACTTTCCCAGGCCCTGGGCTTAGCCCCACGCAGCCCGGTGGGATTTGCTGCCATCCAAACAGCCACCGCTGCCACCCGTCTCTCCCCAAATCCACACTGCTACCCCCACCAGCCCCCCCACCCCCACCCCCTGCGCTACAACCAGCACACACACACACACACACAACCTTCCAAATCCCCCTCTTATGCATAATGTCTCTGACCCCACCCCTTCCATCCAATGAGCCACCGCCACCACTTAGGGTTACCCGTCCACGGCCCATAGCAGCTAAAGGAATCGCACCGTCAGCGAGTAGCGAGGGTAGAAGAAAAGATCGCATGAACACACACCAGCCCAACACACACACACGCACATCAGACCACCATCTCCTGTAGAAGGCATCATTACAAGTGCACACAAACACACACCCCACCCTTGACATCAGACCAGTGACTAACGGCACAAGCTGTGGCATAAGCTCACGTCTGAAAAACAGTCCACAAGTTCAAACAGTACTGCGTGAATTATCCAATTTAAGTTACGAAAGCCAAATCCTACCCAACTATACACAGAATACAGAATATTCTGCCCAGTCAGTTAGCTCCTTGCCTTGACTAGCCTGCAGCTCCCTTGGTATGCAGTTGAAAGCTCAGGTTGACTCACAGTCGAATGAAAGAATATGATGTATTGTATTTTACTTCAAATCTCAGGCGTCTTTGCATATTCACACCTCTGACATTACAGACACTTATTTGTGTTTGCTAACAAACACCTGCACAAGTAACCAGTATAAGTAAGTATAACAATTATGATACTTAAACACCATAAATGTGTTCTGGCCAAAAGGTACCAAATACTTACTACATATTTCAGCATATGTTCAGGGCACCAAATGGCATATTTAATGTTTTTATCATCTAGATTTGTCTTGTTTAATGTATGTTTTGAGGACATTGTGTGTGGCTATTGTGGCTGTAAAGCAATGAAAGCATGAAATATGGCAACATGCAAATTTCTGTAAACCTCTGCGGTCCAGGGCTGCTTGTTAATAAATTACATCTTTCATGACAGACCTGCTCTTTTGCTGTCTCCATCTTTGACTGAGCTATTATGGCGGAGCCACCTGGATTGTCCTAACGCACAGGAAGGTTGGTGTTTGCAGGAGAGAAACCACAACTCTCTTTTTAGCCTAATTGAAAGGCACTGAGGTCTTTCACTGTGCCCTTTCACTGTTTTGGCCTTTCATCATCATTAGCTCTTTTTCTCTCTCTCTTACCTTTACTCTCTGTCTCTTTTCCTCTCTCTCTCTCTGTCTCTCTCTCTCTCAGTGTCTCTGTCTTTCAGTTTGTGCTATGTCTCCTCTCCACTTTACTCTGTGTCTTTCACATCTTTTGCTGCATAATCACTGGCAATTATTACTGATATTGAAATATTGGTTTCATGATATTAGTTCGTTTTTTTTAAGCTCAAGGTCTCTCTATGTTTGTCAATCTCCTACCTTCTCTTTCTCTTACTGTCTGTCTCTCAATTTCTCTGTCCTTTCTCTTTCTTTATTTCTTTCATTCTTTCCTTCCTTCCTCTTTTCTTTCTTTTTTTCTTTCTGTCTCAGTCTCTGTCTCTCTCACTCTGTCTCTGTTTAAGTTCTTGCTATGACACTGAGTGCAGTGCAGCTGAACTGATGAAGCAGGCGCTGAGTGAGACAGGCTGCACTCAGACAGGTAAGTTAGGGTGTGTGTGTGTGTGTGTGTGTATGCGTGTGTGTGTGTGTGTGTGTATGCGTGCGTGCGTCTGTGTGTGTATGCGTGTCTCTCTCTCTCTCTCATGTGTGTGTGTGTGGTGAAGGGGGCAGCAACAGAGATGAAGGAATCCAGGTGTAGTATCTGCCCGCATTTTTGCGGTGACCATGGAGACAAAGGGCATGTCTGGGACACGAAGGCCTGGAGCGATGATATGTCTCTTTGGAGTCTAAACATGGTCCTGAAGGATTTTCACCCTGTCTTGTGTAAGAAACAACCTTGCTTTTGGAAACAGTTCGCATAGTACTCTGGTGGCTTTCCCCTCACCAGTTCAAAATGGAAATTTGGTTGTTTTTGTATTCACACTGAGCCCCACCTTTGTTTCAAAACATTTTCTTCAGGTAAAAAAAATGCTGTGCTGAACGAAGATTGTGACACACTTTTTTTGCTTTAGGCCATTATGATAATTCCTGCGTTTTCACTACTAAACCCCTGTGTCAAAGTGGTAATCATGTGGTTGCTAGGTGACTACTCACCCTGTGATCCTAACGGAGTGCGTGCCGTGCTTGCGGTAGTGAGGGAGCTTGTGGAAGTTGACGTCCGTGTGCCTGTAGATCCCGCTCTTGTAAACAAAGAAATCCTCGTGGACTTCCAGGATGGCTGGAGAAGGAAGACACATAAATAATAATAAGCAAACAAGCAAATGAAGAGGGAAGGAAAAGGAAACAAGTAAGCAAACAAGTAAATGAAAAAGGACTGAAAAAATACACATATAAGCAAACACGTAAATGAAAATGAATGAAAAATAAACGTGTAAATAAAAAATGGATGAAATTCCACAAAATAAATTAATAATCCAGTAATCAAACATCTGAAGTGGATAATGAAATGCACTCATACAGGGACCATTGCCTCCCCTCTGGGTTTTTTTTTTTTGTGTTTGTGTTGTTCAGCCTGAGTAGTCATGATACGGGGCTTTTTTAGTCATGAACAACCTCAATGGAAATGCTTTCAGAGTCATAACGAAAGCGGAGAACAATAGAGCATTGAACTGAGGGTGTATTTTGGCAGAGTACTTCTGCACATATTAGTCTCATGATTTCTACACCTCCACATGATTATACCATCAGGTCACATGCGAGTGCACATACATTAACACAGAGGTCTCACTAGGCCGATATGAATGTCGACTTGGTGTTTGAAGAATATATTAAAGGACAATTACATAATACTATAAGCCCCCCCTTAACAGATCAAAGAAGGATTTTGGCTTGGGGTATTTCTGGGGGCTGTTCTGGCCTCTTCGGCAGCGATTGTTTTTAGGAGTTTAGTGGCGGAGTTGTGCCCTCGTTGACTTTCAAAGCTTGGAAGCAAAGACCGGAAACTTAAAAGCGCCTGACATCGTATTGTGAGAACTACCTGTACTCTCTCGAAGTCCGGTTGAGTGTGCCAAGATTACTTCCTTAGCAAAACAAATTATGTGTGTGTATATATAGTTATATACATCGTTTAAGAGGTCAGGATAGATATATTGCCATATTGTTAGACTCCTATATTGTAGCATGCACACACACATACTGGTACGTGCAGGTTATTAGAATCACTGACTTCTGAATTAAACTTAGAGACTTTCTAGAATGAGCATAATGAAAAATAAATCAGCCAAATAAAGTCTTTCATCCATTAACAATGTGACTGAAGATGAAAATAGCTCTTTGAACTCCTTTCTCCCATTATAATCTCTTACAGTAAGTCTTTTACAGTAAATCGCTGTCGGCATCAGCACTTCCCTCTTTTCTAGACAAATTTTTTGATGTGGTTTCTCACTTCATAACTCTTCACTCTCCCAGGAGGTTATCCTGTTTGCGCTATCTCTCTCTCTCTCTCTCTCTCTCTCTCTCTCTCTCTCTCTGTCTCTCTCTCCCCTTGTCTCAAGTGGCATGTACAGAACACAGGGCAGGAGGTGTACGCTAACGGTCTGGGGAATTTCCTGACTTCCCATGAATCATCGGCAGGATGGAATGCAGTTTGTTCCATGTCAGGGCAAGGTTGATTGGGGTTAGAGGTCAGCTCATCTCCAGCGGCGACAGCACAAGGGTCAACAGGGGAAAGGAGCAAGTCACAAGTTCATCAAGATGGTGTCCCTCATGTCTTTGCTCTTTAGAGGAATGCCTGGGAGGTTTTACATTGCTCACTTTAGTTTGTAGGTAAAGCTAAACCTTTTTTTCCTGACTGATGGTTTTGACTTGACTTGACCTTGCCTTAGAACATGTAATGCATGAAGATGATGTAATGTTGTTTGTGCTTGTGCTCCTGTAATTGTTGCCTTAATGAGTTGATATTTTGGTAGAACTAATCTTAGATAGAACTGAGCTATATCCTTTGTATTAAAAGTGTAATACAAGTAAAGATTATTATTATTACTGTTATTATAATTATGGAACTATTTGTTTCCCACACACATGCACACACATGTGTACACACACACACACACACTTGATTTACCTTGCACGGGACCATTATCCATGATCTCCTTCATGATTTCTTTCTCCTGTGGGAATGAAAGGTAAACAGAAATAATCGGGGAGTAAAATATGATGACTGTGACAGGTTACCAAAATAATCATTATGATACAACTACTGTGCCCTTTCACAGACTGGTTAATAGCATTTGATTACTGGCTCCACTGATTACAATGTTGAGGTGTTGAGGTTCAGATGATTTACAGCCTTGTCTCTTGGCCTTGTCATTCCAGATGCACTATTTGCATGGAACTTTCTGGAAAAGCCCAAAGGGCCCCTAAATTAAAGTTGTTGTCATTTAGCGTTGTCGGTTTATGATGCAAATTGTTTCTCTCCTCAGTTTTCAGTGGGCTTGGTAGCTATCCAGACTCCACCCACGTCACGTAAGTTAGTGAGCTGTGTGTGTGTGTGTGTGTGTTTCTTTAGGCCTCCTCCCCACCACTGATTTATTTACAGTTGGATTCGGTGAGAGCTTAAACCTCTGACTGCGGGCAACATCCCAAATACAAGACTGGCAGATTAATGAGCAAAGCTACGTCTCGCTCACGTCACTTTGAGACTTCTTGTGAAGTAGCCCGCCTGGGAAATGGGTGGAGGGAATGCTAAAGGATCAATCTAGAACATTCCGGCTAAGCATTACTCAGCTCCCCAGTGTTGTATGTTTGTTTGCTAAAATCCGGTGTGGGATATACACACTTAACGCAGGGAAATCTACTGTTATCCGCACTGTAAACAAGCCGTGTTATTGTACAGTCAGAGGTTCTCCAGAATTGTTCACACACACAGAATTTCCTTATGTTCGACACACAAGAGCTCGTGCACAAGATTACATGCCCAAGGAGCTACCAAGGACGTGTGGTAAGCATATGTAAGCCCCTCATTATATAACCATAAGACCTTAAAGGCCTTTTTTTGTGTGTGAGAGGGAATCGTCTCGACTGGTAAGCTTAAGCAGTCACGAGATTTCAAAGGTGCAATATCCCAGTTCGGAAACCAAGAACTCCTTACCAGTCTTTTCCACCTGTCTGAGTGGAACTACTTTACTGTTTTAAGCTCATTTGTACGATTTACGAGTGATATCGTGTTAAACTTAGTGAACCTGACCCCTCTCACATTTTCACACCACACTTTTTTTTTCAGGGAAAAAAAATCTGCACAACGAGATTACAGCAGTGTACAACATGTGTAAAGATCCAGGCATAGTAAAAAGGGAAGTCTTACGTTGGTGGACAGCCGGTATGGAGGTGTGGACTGGTAGATGTCGTTGTTATAGGAGTGGGAGTTGGGACAGGGAGCAGTGGCCTGCCTCTTGCCTCGGCCGACCGACCGGCTGTGCATCATGCAGTGGGCCCTCTCTGTGTGGGCCTGCTGGGGAGGGGAGTAGGGGTAGCACTCCTCCGTCACCACCCTGGGACACAGATAGAAAAGCAGAACTATTATTTTATATATAACATTATAGAGGTATTGGCTTCATTTCTCAAGAGTTCACCCAAAGCGCGCACATCCAGGGATTTACCTGGGAGCAGGACTAAAGGCAATAGACGTGTACAAAAAGAAAGAAAAAGTCTACAAAGCTACAACCAGAATTAATGCTCCTAATATATATTATTCACCGTGATGTTTCAGGCTTGCTCACCCTTCCTCAGACTTTTTCTTTTTTTTTGTAAACATTATCTACATGTCTCACAGGTTACAGTATCTGTGCTTGTCAAAGCTTGTCTTTGTTACATGTTATACTCTTTCTGTTTTTTTTTTTTTTTTTTTGAGGGAAAGGTGGGTTTTGTAAATATCTGTATGTAAAATGAAAAAAGATAAAAAAGCATAAGTTGGGTGAAGCTTTATAACATGTTTATAACATTTTTACAAACTCTTCTCATGGCTCTTCCCTCACAGTTAATAAGCACTTAATAAACGTCCATTTGTCAGCCTCAAAACAGCACTTAAGTTGACAACGTCCTTGGTGTTATATTATAGGGTCCTGCTTGTGTTGGACTTTTACACCAGATCAAAAAAAGACCTTGAGGACAAATAAGGAGTTTTCCAGTTGAATTGAGTTAAATTCAGTTGAACTGAATAAATAGGATGCTGAGGTAAAGAAAATCAGACAAATTCCTCCTACCCTCTGCGGCGAAGGAACCACCAGGCTCCGTCGATTCTGCCCCCGGCACAGCCGCCCTGGTTCCGTGTGTCACAGGAAATGAGGTTCTGTGGTGACAGCTGGGGAGTCATGTGACCCATCGACTGAATGGCGATGCGGTCAGATGCCACAGCTGGACGGGAAACACAAAGAGGAAAAAATAATCATTCGGCGGGGAGCAGAGAGCAGGTGATAGGAAGACAAGGGACAAAGAGGTAACTTTAGTTTGGTCTTAAAAATCAATAAAAGTTTGGTGGTCACAAATAACACTTTTGTTTACCTTTCAATATTATCATTAAACCAAACTGCAATCTTCACATAGCTAACATCTAAGTTCTTGCTTTTTGTGCAACATTTTTGAGGGCAACATTGTTTATATCTCACAAGTAAAGAAATCAATCTTTCTCTCGTGTCTGGTACACGAGCTCAACCAAAGGCTAAAGGAGGCCATGAAATGGGCTGAAAGTATAAAGATGGGCCAGGGACTAGACTGCCCTCCACCTCACCTGCTGTGGAGAAGGCCCAGGACGCCGCACAGTTTCCTTGGTCCAGCGGCTCGTGGATCTTCCCTGGCCAATGCTCTGCAGCGTTGAAGTGGCGTGGCAAAGGTTTGCTGTCATCCATGTTCATCTGCAGGCAAAATCAAACAAGTTGTCATCAACGTGACAAGTGTAAGACTCTGCACTACCTCATGAAACAGCTTTGCTCTGCAGGCAATTAATGTCATAATTCCACAGGAGCCCTTATCACGGGGTTACCTTATGTAGCCGTCTAATTACACAAACCATATAAGACTGGACATTATTCCAGTTGAGGAGGCAGAAGAAATGTGGTGTTTAGGCCAAGCCACTACTCTGAGCTGTCTACACACACTTGCTTGAATGATTCTACAGGGACAAGGAAACACAAGCTTGCTTCAAGATAAACTTGAGGGGCCATTTTGAAACATTACATCCAACATTACGACAGTACAGGACCCAACATTCCACCTTGATTGGGGATAGCAAAGGGAGGCGTCATCGGGCAAAAGTTACACCGTGTCTGGTACACGATATCTAACCTCGCCTTCTCGATTTTCCATCACACACCAAAAGCAGCCCTGAAAGTGTGCTCCGGATGCCTTTAGGATGTCGGCTAAGTCTGCTGTGCTTCTGGACTGTTTCAGCCATTCACCATTCTCTCCCTCGAAAGAATGCACCCTTCACCTTAGGAGACATGAGAAGGAAGAGCATCTCTCTCTCTCCATTCTCTCTCTCTCTTTCCCTCTCTCTTCCTTTCTTTCCTCACTGTCTCTGTCTCACACACTGCCCCCTATCACACTCTCTCTTTCTCTTTCTCTCTTTCTCCCTTTCTCCTTGTCTCACTTTCTCTCTTACACTGGCCCCTATCTCTCTCTTTTTCTCTCTCTCTCCCTCTCTTTCTCTCTCTTCCTCCCTGTCTCTTTGTCTCACTTTCTTTCTCACACTGCCCCCTATCTCTCTCTGTCTCTCTCTCGCTCTCTCTCTATCCTTCTCTCTCTTTCTCTCATCCCCCTTTTTGCCTCTCTCCCAGGCTGAAAAGCACAGCTGCCTGCACGGGCCCTCTTGCATTCCAAGCCATTAATCTCTGAGACGTGTCCACCTGATAGAGGGGGCAGGAATGCGGGCGTGCTAATGCGGAGAGTGGCCTGTGCACTAGAGGTGCTGCTGGAAGTGGGCAAGGCTGGGCCTGAGGTGTGGGCTGGCTGTGCTTTGGCCGGCTGGTGCAGCAACACCTGAACTAGAGAAGAGGGTCTCACCAGGTGGCAAGGCGAGACATGTAATAAGAGATTAAGAGTGACTGTGTGTGTGTGTGTGTGTGTGTGTGTGTGTGTGTGTGTGTGTGTGTGTGTGTGTGTGTGTGTGTGTGTGTGTGTGTGTGTGTGTGTTGGGGGTTGAAGGTGGTGGTGAAAGGAGAGACTTTGAACCTAAGGGGAAATGAATAGAAAGGTTTTAATGTCTTTGTGTGTGTGTGTGTGTGTGTGTGTGTGTGTGTGTGTGTCGAGAGAGAGAAAGAGAGTGAGGTACAGAGAGAGCGTGCCAGCTTTAGGCTATGGTGATTTACTACAGAATTATTACTTTCTTTGATCCCCATTACTGTATATATTTACTAAGCCTAGAGACCAAAGTATAATAAAAGCAAAGAGATAAAGAAAGAACAACAGAGAAAAAGAAAAGAAGATTTATGAATGGAGTCTGGAGCAGCTCCCTTAGTCTACAAGCAGGTAGCGACTTGCCTGCGGATACGGGACTGAGGAGATCGGTGTGTGTGTGTGTGTCTGTGTGTACGTGTGTGTGTGTGTGTCTGTGTGTACGTGTGTGTGTGTGTGCACGTGTGTGTGTGTGAGTAAGTGTGCATGTGTGTGTGTGCATGCGTGCGTGTGTATGTGTGTGTGTGTGTGCGTGTGTGTGACATTCTATCCACATCACCTGTTATTATGGCAAAAAACTGTCTGTATTTCCATCATTCAGATACCTGAGGATTATTCTCTCTGATGACAACAGCATTGACATCGAGGTCCGAATTGACAACCGAATCCATTAAGCATCAGCTGTCTTTCTGAAAGTATTTACTGTATGGGGCACGTCATAAGAACGCCCTATAATCAGCTGCCTCACAAAGTGTCGAGGTTAAAAGAACCCCTACGAAGACCAGCTGAAAACAGCACTAAGGAGGTGCAACATCAAGCCTGAGCACCAAGTCTGCAACATCAAGGCTGCACACCAAGCCTGCAACATCAAGCCAGGGCACTGGAGGATAAAAGGACAGCTATAGAAGACAACAGAGGGGGCTAAGGGGAAGAAACACATCCATGGTTGGCAGTAACACCACCACTACCACATTCGCATGTCCCATCTGCAGTAGGATCTGTGGATCCAGGATAGGATGCATACAGCCATCAGATAACTCACTGACAGAAGTGGACGTCATTATCGGACTCAATGGACAAAAACCCGCCAGCAAGCAAGCAGCAAGTGTGTGTGTATGTGTGCTTGTGTGTGTGTGTGGTGGTGGGTGCTAGATAGTGTTTGATGGGGGCAGATACTGATGGGTGCTGGGGGGGCCTCCGTCTTATCTAAAACGTCGCATCCATTCATTCATCTAGAACATTCCACAAAACGCTTTGATTCGCCTCTTATGTAACCCATTTGGCTGTATAGGCGTGCATGCCTGAAAGCTTCAGTGCCTTCGATGAAAACAAACAGACAAGAGTCAGACAGCGAGACTGGGTGGTATATCACACAGACACACAGACACACACCATGTGACGCTGAGGCGGACTTCAGCACACGCAAGGCAGACAGTTAATTTAGCATGTCTAAACCATAGACGAGTAAAAAACGACGTGAGAGTGAAAACAGAACTCAAAGGCACACTTTCATGGTTCTGGGCAGTGTGCTTCAAATGTGATTCATTAGGAGGCTTGGCTGGACAATGCTAGCTCACAATTTGTGAATGACTGGCTTCACCGAGTGGGAAACTCCTTCAAAGAGAGCTGCGCTTTTTTGGCTCGATGAGAAACAGCCTGGCACCTCTTCGGTTCATGAGCAGACTTAGAAAACAGAATGAAAGCCTTTGACCAAAACTCCTTCAGACGGAAAAAAAAATAAATAATTTATACTCATTGTTAGTGTCTAAGTTAGTATTCTAAGAAGAAAACATTATGTTTTGAAACTTTGAAATGCAACAATCCATAACCAAAAGGTTGCAGTGTTTGTGTTTTTATCTTTTTATCTAATCTAATCTCCTCCTTATTAGGAACCCCTCAGTCACTGTTTCCTGAAGCTGGTGAAATGTTTTCTGACTGACAGACTCACCTGGATCTCGTTCATGTTCTTGACGATGCGTGAGGGCGGCTGGGTACCCAGTCTGTAGCGTATCCCCTCGTCCAGACTCATGCCCCAGAACTTGCTGTAGTTGGCTGCCCTCCAGCTGAAAAAGCAAGAGAGAGAGAGAGAGAGAGAGAGAGAAAGAGAGATAGAGAGATAAAGTAGAGATAGAGAGCATGAGAAACAGTAAAAGGGAGAGAGAGAGGGAAAAAAGAGATTGACAGAGAGATAAAGAGGGAGGGAGAGAGTGGGAAGAAGGGAAAGAGGGAGCGAGTGAGAGAGAGAGAGAGGGAAAGTGGGAGAGAGAGAGGGAGAGATACAGAGAGAGAGAGAGGGAGAGATAATGAAAGGCAGGATGTCACTCTTCAGCTCTGATTTTGAAAGCAGGAGGGGTGCTTTGTTATGGTCATAAACATCCGTCACGGATGCTGACGCTGCAGACTTGCGGAACACTACACCTCGCCGAAACAACACGTGGTGCGCAGGAACATAGAGACAGACAGACAGACAGACAGAAAGAGAGGGAGAGCAGGAGAATGAGAGGGAGGGGGGTGGGAGGGTGGGTGGGAGAGATGAAGGGTGAAGAAAATGGAAGGAAAAAGAGAGAAAGCACTACTACACTGTGATTCTCTCAGAGGTCTCTCTCACATCCGGCACTACACAGCCAAGGGCTCGAGTCTTGTGTTTTGAAACCGAAAAAAAAACGTACCCATAATTTCCTCTGTTGATTGCCTGGATCGTGTCATCCTCCATCAGGCAGGCGTTCTGCTCGCAGTCCCAGCGACCATTGCTGCCACACGTACTGCAGAGAGAGAAAGAGAGAGAGGAAAGAGAGGGAGCAGAAAAGATAGAGAGGAGGAGAAGGAGTGAGGGAGATAGAGAGAGAGAAAGAAAGAGAGAGAGAGAGAGAGAGAGAGGGGATGAGAAATAACAAAAAATAAACAAATTAGTGGCAGTTATAGGCCCAGACCACGCAACCAGGGGCAGTGAGGCAGAGGGAAAGTTAGGACACTTCCAGAGGGAGCAGCACTCATGGGGGAACCTAAAAGAACACAATTACCAACATTCCTATTATTATTATTTGGGGGAGGGCGAGGATGGGGGGTCATTCATTCATATGACCCAAAATGATTAACTTCATGCCCTGCAGCCAGGCAGTTATTTTAGGCCAAGAAATAGCCATTACGTCAAGTGCATAGAATAGGCCTCTCCTCAGAGGGTCTGTCTGCATACGGGTGTGTGAGTGACCATGGAGGTCTTAAGTGAAGAGAGGAGAGCAGATACTGGAAATAAGAGGCTGAACTGAGCGGCCAACTGAGACCTGGCTGATCGGAATTCCCCAGGGTGAGACTAAACAGCAGGGGGACAGAATAACTTGGCAGGAGAAGAGAAGACAGGGTGAGAGAGAGAGAAGGAAATAGAGAGAGAGAGGGAGCAAGACACAGAGACAGACAGAGACAGAGAGAGAAAGGGGGCAGAGAGAGAGAGAATGAGAGGAAGCACCAAAGACGTCATCCTTAAAAGGCTGCCGACAGAGAAATAACCATTTTTAGTCAGACCAAGAGAGAGAGAGAGAGAGAGAGAGAGAGGAGGAAACAGGCTCAAGTCAGTGCAAGTCTGCAGGGTGAGGGTAAGAGAGGGAGTGTGTGTGTGTGTGTGTGTGTGTTTGTTTTGTGTGTGTGTGTGTGTGTGTTAAGGGTGGTTATTGCACAAAAGCCATACCAAACGTCTTACGTTAGGGATGCAAAGCATTTCTATCCCTATTGTGTCTTTGCTGATTCACTGTTTCCAGGAGCATGTGCCAAGTCATTGTGAAAAAAGGCTAAAGTTCCCCCTTGTCCAATCCTACCCTATAAAGCATAACTACCTTACCAGGTGATGACAGAGAGAGAGAGATGTTCTTAAGTAAAGTATGAGGCAAAATAACCATTACAACACAACCAGTGATCCCCCTGTTATTGCGGTAGTTATGTTTCAGAACCCCCTGCAACAGGTGAAAACCCACAAAATAGCAAGACCAAGCCTTAAAATACCCCTCACACATGCAGTTTTAATACATTTACTGTAGAAATTATTGAATCATTACTGTATTTCAAGTTATATCACTGCAATTAAAGTTATACTATAGTTACTTTTCTTTAGCATGCATAGTGACACAGTATGCGTATAATAATGAAAAGAAATCTGTGACATAGCAAGACTGTGAAAGGTGAACTGTGACATAGCAGGGCATGACTGTATTCCTGGCCAACA